>CM041210.1:24105161-24705161 GCA_023065735.1 Coffea humblotiana
TTTTTAACCCAAAAAAAAAAAAAAAGATCTTCAATCCATCAAATGAGTCGGATACACAGCACATGATTGAATTGGAAAAAAAAATTATAATTTCATTATATATATATATATATACATACATGTGTGCGCATATGTATGTATACATGTATGTATGTGTGCGCGCGCCAGAGGAGAAGGGTTCATAAGGGCTAGGAGAAGTTCCAATGTTGTTGCCAACAAGAAGGGCAACTTTCATCAGCAAATGAATACTTCCCGTGCAAAAGTATATATCTCACGATAGAAGTCCAATTTGAACTTCGGCAAAATTTTTTACTGTTCCTCAAACATGAATTCACGGGAGGAAGCGGGCCTTGACTCATGCCAAACACTGGCAGCCCAAACATCAAAAATTTGAGACTAACTGTGGCAGAAGACAATACAAGTATGTGGAGATATTAGTGGTTTGGGAAAATTAAATAAAAAATAAAATCGAAGAAAAATAAATTTAATTATAATTTTTATTATCCATTTAATACAATTTTATTCTAATTTACATCTCATTTCTTCCTACAACTCTTAATATTAGTATTTAAATTTAGAAAAATATAATGATTTAAAATCAAAATAGCGGGGATTAAAAGTGCGAATTCAAATTTATTGACTAACGGCAATTTGATGTTGACAGTTAGTGTTGATCATTAGTCATCCTTGAATTTGCATTAATTGTCATGAATATGCCTAAAATCAAAATCTTTAGGAACCAATTTGCTTTAGATGAAACATTGGGACCGAATTAATATATTGGTCAAATATTGGACACAAATTTTCCATACATCAGATGCAAGTTAGCGTCCACGCGGTCTTTCGATGAACAGATCAGTATGCACACCCGTAATTGCCATGGATATTATTTAGTAACTTATTCCTTATGTTGGCCAAAATTGAGGTTCACTTTGATTGTGAATTTATATTATTATATTATGTAGAGTATAATTTATAGTGAGAGAGAGTGTAATGAAAGAGGGGATAATATAGTGATGACGTGGCATATGAGTATAAGTTATTGTGGACGACATAAACGTAATCTCTTGTCAATAATTTTTGTCCATTTTAGCTGACGTGTTTGAATTTTTCTATCAATTAAAAATCAAGTTGCTATGCCCATCACGGTAAAAATCTTGGAAGCAACAACTTGAAAGGGATTATCGTGTCTTATTCATTTTTGTGGAGCAGTAGCCAGCAGGCACTCTTTGACAATTTCAAAGGGATGATCACGCTATACTTTTGGTCGGACTTGCAATCTTTTCACGCCATTAAATAAGTGGTGATTGGATGAGAATTGAGTGAAAGACCCTAATAAAAGGAAAAAAAAAAAACGCTCATTACGTTTGATCATTTTCTATTTGCTTCATTTTTTTACAATTTTAACTTTTATTAAAAACAAGAAAAAGCCCTCTCTTCATTGCTTTTAGGGTAAATTAACTTTATCCCCATGTGGTTTCGTATTTTACTATATAACCTCCTTATGGTTTAAAAATTTATATATATCCCCATCCGGATTTGGGTTAATATGTTGTTTTGGGTTAGAGAAATGATTTTGAAAACCTAATTCTTTGTCCTACAAAATCTTAATTTTCTCAAAATACAAAAGAGATGAAAGGGAAATAATAAATAAATAAATAAATCATGAGGGATTATATATAAGTTTTTAAACCGTAGAGGAGTTATGTAGTAAAGCACCAAATCACAAGGGGTAAAAGGTAATTTAACTTTGCTTTTAATTCTTACAAATTAAATATAGTAACAGCAAAATATAAGTCCTCATACTCGCCTGCTAATTCAATTATTCACGAAAAATGTTTCTTCGTCGGTCAAAGGATTCTTTCATAATGAACTAGTACAATAACCGGAAAAGAAAATGCAACAAGCTTACTTTTCGCTCTAGTTGCTTTTTAATGATTTAATATGTTTTGAATATTATTCTTAATTGTGTCTGTATAGCAGCAAGTTTCATTCACGATCTTCAAGTTCACAGTAACATTATGCTTGGAATATGAGTTCTTGATTGTGACATTCTAAAGATCACAAGTATTAGAGAGCAGTCATAATAATTTTTTTTTTGGTTAATAGAAATAGTCATTCGCTACAACCGTTTTATCTTAATCAATAAAAAGAAAAGTTAAAAGAAAAAGTGGTGATTCCTTTTTTTTTTTTAAATTGCAATTGGCTAGATATCCCCGGTTATATAATATTAAGGATTTGACTAAAAATGGATGTGCGCGCGTTCACATAATAAATTAGGTATATTTAGATATATTAACTGAGTGTCCTATTAATTGAGGAGAGGTCTTGATTTAATGGTTAAGATTGAAACTTCAAAATTTAGAAAAGCGGATTCCAATCCCTTTTTTTTTACTTTTCACTCCTTGGATCTCACTCCTTCTTAGTAGGAAAAAGGAACAAGGAAAAAAAAGTATTAAAAGAGTAGACTATTTCGAGGAACGTTACTTTCAAGAGGAAAGATATATTAAAGTAGATAAGTAACAAGGACAATGGCAAAACTTAAGAAGGCGAAGACTTGAAGGCATATGTGTTGCTGACGGCTTTCTAAGCAAGAGAGAATGTCAAGTCTTCCAGCTCATGAGCACTTGACCTCAAGTATTAATGGTGTGGCTAAAAAAAAAAAAAAATCAAACGAAAAAAATGAAAAGTTTGGTCCCTACGATTTGAACGTGATGCAATTTAGAGTTAACAAGATAATTTGCGAAATCAATTGCTATTTATTTTAGAGTACCCAAATCAATTTTATGCCTTCTTGTCAATTTTGACGTGCAAAACAATTTTGAATCTCCCAAATGTGGTAGAACATAAGAGGCCAAATCTGTCAAAATTGATTCATCAAAGCCAAGAAAATAAACCAATTGTTTATAGTATATACGTAGAATGAATCACAAGGAAACCAATAGGGGGAAATTGTATGTAGAAGACTCCAAGTTATCACTTATCAACGCCTAACAACAACCTACCCCAGTGGATATTTATAAATAGCATAGCCAATTCATATGGAGTGTTTGCTACGAAATGTCCAAATAATCAATGATCAAGTGTAGAAAGGATAGGATTGTTGACAAAATGTTGTTTAATCCATTTGATTAGTATACGTAAATCACCTCTTATTGGTACACTTGTTCATATCATTGTCAACAAATTTCTTTAGCTTTGCTCTATAAATAAAGCCAAGAACTCTGGCAAAGAAGAACTCGTACAAGAGTTGATTTGAGCTTAATACAAGTAGTATTATCCACTAATATATTCTTCTGTTCTTCAAGCATCTCTGTGAAGATGTCTTCCTGTGGAGGAAACTGCGGGTAAAGTTCTTATATTTACCTTTTTGTCTATTCAAAATTTCATGTGATTTTTCTGATTGTTTAGATTTCGAAAATCCCATTTGACAAATCTGTTAACTTAGCCCTTGATTGATGGTATTTGTTAGAATATGGTCATGTCTCTATGGTTATGCTATAATCTTGAATTTGGTCATTGCTCTTATACTTTTGTGTTTCTATTTATTGAATATTATTTGAACTGAATTTTCTCTTTGAATTTTGTTTCTGCCGGCAGAAACATGTATCCTGATGTGGAAAAGGTCGCAACTGTGACCATCATCGAGGGAGTTGCACCAAAGAACACGTACGTTTGAGTTCATATCTTGTTTTCATATTTATTTATTTACATGTCGAGATCCAAAATATAACTCAACCCAAGAAAAAGTGTTATATCGGTAATCTGCCATTGATGCAGATACTCTGATGAGTCTGCTGAGAAAAGCTCTGGTGCTGAAGGAGGCCATGGCTGCAAGTGTGGTGCAAGCTGCAACTGTGACCCTTGTAAATGTTGAAGACATAATATATAGTTAGTTCCAAGTCCCCCAAAGCAGCTGTTCTGATCTTGTCATCAAGAAAACTCTTCGGGGGAAGAATTAAGAAGTGCTTTTTATGTGGTCTGTGCTTGTAATATATAATAAGACGGTCATGGCTTCTGCAAATCTGTGTCCTAGATTTGTCAGATAAATCATGGCCGTGCACTCCTGAGTCCTTGTAACCATCCTTGTTTTGTGTCAGTTTACTGAATTGCAATGCTTGCTTATTGAAGAAATGAATGTTGTTATATATGTATATATATGTGTGTGTGTATATATATATATATCTTGACTATCTTGACAACAATTTGATCGTACAGAAGAATACAATAACAACAACTATTCAAGAAGACAGAGAAAACTTACAGAGCCTCAGAAAGTACAGTTTGTGCTAGTGCTACAACAACATTATGCTGTGGCACATGATTAAACTTGGAAAGCCCTCAATTCTCATATGTAAAAGAAAACAAAAATGAGATCATGTAAAATAGATGTTGGAATGCTCAACCTAATAAAGCAGACGTTGTTTTGATCTGTCATTACTCCTAATTCATTAATTTCTCTTTTAAGTATCCATTCATTTCTCATGAGTCAGTTTTACTGAACATGAAAAATGGTATGCTGCGCCAATCTTGACCATGTCATGACTTGGAATTCAATCATTGCCTTTCAAGGTTATAGGGTTGAAGGTGTGAAGAGTATAATATGCTAATCGTGTCTTTCTGGAGGATATAATTTCAACAAGGTGAAATAGAATCATGCATATGAAGACGTAGTTACACTTGAAGATCTTGCCTCTTCATTCTACGAGAAACGAGGAAACCTAAAGTTTACCATTCACCACATTCATGATGCACCAATTAGCTGTCAAACAACAGTTGTTTGGTTCAGTGAGGAACGTTGTAATTACTCGAGATCTAGCATGCACTTCCCCAACATTGCTGCAATGAAGCTTCCCTCACCATACTGTCTTAATTAAGATACATAACCGGGGGTGTTTTCCACAAAATCAGCATTCAGCAAATTGGGCCAGCAGCACCAACATTGCAATTTGGTTGATGCTTCAAATGACTAGGAGGAATTCCCATGTTATGACTGAAACGAAGGGCAACATTCATCAGCAAATGACTACTTTCTGTGCAAAGCTTATATCTAGCTGGAGTTCAATCCAATATCAGCAAAATTTTGAAATTACTTTACAAATTCCAAAAGAAAAAAAATTCAGATCTTTGCATGAACCACCAGAACCTTAATTCTAGTTTAAAAGAAAACTGTGGCTAGATTTCATGTAACTATCAATTGTTTTTCTTTTCTTGTTTCACTTCTACAAGTAACAGCTTCTGATAAGCTTAGTATTCATTCATTTATTCAACCATTTGGTGCGAAGGTTCAAGGTAACGAGGAGGCTGTTTCTGGAACAGATGCAGAACTCTCATCAAGGGCACCAGATTTCTCTTGCTCAGCTACTACCACAAGCATCTCTAGGCGTTTATCAAAAATTAGTGCACTCTCATCTCTCTTATCAAGTTCAGCTCCTTCAGCCTCAAGCCATTTCTCTCGCAAATCATCTAGGAGATTCTCCTCAACTTTATTCAACTCGGCTCCTGGTGCACTTGGAGCTGTGGTACGAAGAGTGGATTCTCCAGAAGGTGGTGGAAGTGTTAAAAGCATAGCCCTGAACTCGGGAGTTTCAGCAAATATCTCAAAGTTACAAGCTATTGTATCAAGACAATACTCCCGAATCTTCACTACACCATACCTGCATCATTTGAAAGATTGTTCAAACAAAATCGCATTTAGCTAAATGAACAAAATAAAGCATTGCACGACAGAGGTGAAACTGCATTCAACAGAAGAATGAAAAATTTTTTACCCTCCTATTTAATTTGATAATCAACAGCATGCCTATATATAGGAAATTGGTCCACCGAAATGAAACAACATGCAATTTTCTCAAAAAAAATTTGAAAATTGTCCCACTTAAAAAAAATTTGTTCTGAAGGTCTAACCTTCTATTATCTGTTATCATAACTGGGTACCCAATTAGGAAGATAAGAGCATACATGTATTTAGGCTGGAAGTTTACAAGCAGGAGAAAAAGGTCAGAATCAGCAAAATATTTTCCCTTGACCGTCTTAGAAACAATTGCAAGGAAAATATGGGAAATTAAAGCAAAATTTGGGGCCTTGGGGTACCAATTGGCAGCCATCTGATCAACTACTGAAGTTTTTCCTCAAAAAGCAGAGCCAAGAGATTGGCCACAAGATTTAGGCCTACCATTTTATAACAGATATTGTTGTGGTTTAGTGGAGTTGATCAGATTGGATTGAAGAAATTATAGCCCTTTTGGTCTGTTTTCACAGAGCAAGAAATCGTTCCAACTTCAACTTGATGATAGGTTGACCGGCACAAGTAAGAATACCTTGAAGAAACAAACAATGTTTAACTAATTATATGTACTTCAGCAGCATATTACTAGCATGGAAGGCTCCTTTGCTAGCAATATCCACCTTTGCAGATTAGTTTCCTCATAATAAGAAACTTCATTTTTAAGTTAACTTTTATTTCCTATTTAAATGAAATGCATAGATATAGAAAAAGAATAATATGATAATTTCTACTTTTTAAAGCTAGAAAAGAGTTTAAGAAGCAATAAGTATAAAGCATAAACAAAAAGCTTACATGTCTGACAACATCAGCCAATGACAGAGCTCTGCTGGAGGAACCATTTCTAGGTGCGGCAACAGTGCATCAGCGACAGCACGTTTAAGTGTAAATAAAAGATATCTTGATGCCACATCAAACAACTCTTCAGCCTGCATCGAGAAAAAAAAAAACCATCACCAAAAGCTTGCTACCAGAAATAAGTAATCAAAACTCAACAAACAGCATTATTATACAGCTCCAATTTTGTTAAGAATAAGAATGTGGAATTATACCTGATCAGGATCTATGTCCTTCAGGCCATCAGTGTACCTAAATCAGCACAAAAATCATACATATTAAGAAAAAGAAGCTTGAAGGTACAAAAGGTTGGAGAGAGTAAATATGCCAGGATCATCTTTCCAGAAACTAAACACCTAACATAATATTGACAGTGAGCAACAGCAAAATGAACAAGGACAAGAACCAAATATCACAAAAGTAATATATGGGTCACTATTGGGTCAACAGAATTGCTACATCATGCATGAGATGAGCTCTACCACTATGTGCTGTTAAGAGTAAATATATTCTTATTTCCTTCGATCCAATATATTTTCTTTCCATGCTTTAATAGTTAACCGAATTAAAAACCAAATACACACCAATAACATCAGACATATAACAAGAAGGAAGCGTGAAGGGACAAAATGACAGAAAGAGTGGACGTGCCAGAATTATCTTTTGAGAAAGTAGAATTCATAATGAAACTTTGACATTCTGGAACAGCAATTTGAACAAGAAAAAGAATAACTAATAGAACAAAGTAAACAGGCCATCAAGTCTCGTCTCATGGGGTTAGCAAGGTCACTATTCTACACATGAGATACTACCTCATGAGCATGTCCCATTTAGTAGCTATATTACTTATTTCATTCTCTTAAATATAATTCTTTTGCATGCTTCAACAGTTAACTAATTAAATACCAAATATACGCTATTAACAAAGAAAAGTAGGGAGATACTTGGCTATGACACCTGAGTCAAATTATATGAGCACAGCAAATAGTCAACTCACCTACGAGCAGGAACTCTATGGCAAGTGGAGACCTCCGGCACAAAGAACTATGATTCTAATTCAAACTTCAAACTACATGACCTATTCGAAGTGAAGCATAAACTTACATATATTCTATCATTTTCTCAAAAGCACCAATGCTCAAATCATGTTCTTCAAGACATGGAAGGCTACTATCAGGCAAACTGTCTCTTCCTTCATGGAACTCCTTAACCCGGGATAATCTTGCTTTGAAATATTCGGATCTTGATGCTAAGATCACTTGATGGCACCTAAAAATTTTCTTTTCAACTAGCACACAAACATCTGCAAGATCATCTTCAAATCCAACCATCTGCATTAAACTAACACGAGATACAAGACTATCAACAGGACTACCCAGGTTTTCTTCTCTTGTGGAATTGGCAAGAGAAATTTGAAGAATTTCATGTAATGCTGCAGGAAGACGGTCATCCTCAGGAAGGGAAAGACCCTGCAAAATGAATCGCTTCTGAGAGTTGTCTATCTCCCTAAGGGCCTTGTAATCTGCATACTGTTGATGGATTAATTCTTTCTCAAGAACTTTTTGAAGTGATTGGCACTTGCAAACTCTGCAAATTCTCACCAAATCCTCCATGTCATCTACTGAGATTTCAAGCCGATCGCTATAAAAAAAGTGAATGAGGCTAAAAATAGCAGGGTAAGATAGCTTTTCCCTTGAGAATCTTATTTCCTTGCGATCCTTCCAATCTGTCACAAATTTCCTCTTAAAGAAAGGTGAACGGGCACTCAAGATGACTCTATGAGCTTCAATAGGTCTTCCCTGCACATAAAGCACAACATCTGCAGGGAAGTGGTCTGAAGTGGATCCTCCATTTGGTGAATAACCTATTGATTCTATTACTCCAGGTCAGATTAATGAAGATAAGAATTCCTGACAGAGAAATGTCTATATAGTTTATCAGTCAGAAAACAGCACAACATGAATTCCAAAATGCTAATATTAAATTAATATCAAACTAAAGGATCCACAAGCAAAGCAATCAGATGTAGCAAATCTTCCACCGTGTTTCAGCATAATGCCAGCTTAAATCTGGCAAAGAATGTGAAGCTTTGATATGCATTTTGAAGGAAAATTGTTTTACACAATTTTAAAATAAAATTGTGAAATAAGTGTCAGAACTAAGCCTTGTTTTTAGTCAAAGCCATCATGAGCTAGCACCAACTAATCCAAGTATAGATCAAAAAGCAAACATCTCTTGGAAAACACAAACTAGATGAACTAAAAAGAGGACCATCAATCAACCCTAACTATCAATTGTAGTTTACCAAAGGATCTATCGTATAAGAGAAGCCCATCATACATAGACTTAAAACCAAGCAATATAAGACCTAGTCGAATCCAAAAGTTTCCCAGAAAGAATCACAAAACCAGTCCCAAGACCATGCTTAAATTACCCAAAATGCAAATCTTTGCACACAACCTATTGAACACCTTTGCACACAAACCTATTGAACACCTTTCCAATCACCTTTATTTGGCTATTGTATTTGTCCCATTGGAATTCTTTCAATCCCTACGCCTTCAGGGCATAACAATCTTCAGCACCTAACTATATGCCCTCCAGGAGAAAAATTCGACTGGAGCATCTTAAGCTCAATATTCGTACCACTAAGTCATTTTACTCCAGGCTTAAGTCGAACATTTATGATTCTCACCAAAGACCAGGTTAAATAACAACGTTTAGCTCATGCTCTCAACCACTCAAATGGTGCAAACCAGTGTTGAATCAACAGCCTAACCTCGATTTCAAGTTTTTCAAGATTACACGAGCTTCTCAACATGGAAAAGGAACTCGGTGTGGTATTTGTTAGTAACTCCAGCTTTCACAAGTTTTCTTCATTTCTTCATAAGGATATTGGCCTCCCAAATACTTGTCCTCTTTCCTTTCCTACTTTAGGACTTTTCTTTCTAACATTTACGCATAAGAGGCATTCTCATATGCCGTTGCTCCAAAGTGTTCTGCTTTTTCAAAGACAAAACAGTCCTTTGAATTCCTCGACTAAATTTTCCTTCCTTTTACGTCATAATCTCTTTTTAATCTAAGAACTATACATCAGTCAAATGGGCAAAAAAAAAAAACAAAACATTCAAATCAGACCTGGAATTGGAAATTGAGCTTGGCCATCCAGTTGCTCCAAATAAGCCTTATTAGCCCAACACCCAAGAAGGTCTCCCTCAATGCAGCCTGCAACGGCCCCAAAGGAGGCGGGCGAGCTTCAAACGCTTTCAATAGCTTCCTAACTTTAAGATTAAGCGCGGCATAGTGACAGCGATCGCCATCAAATGTGTGCTCGGAGCAAATGGCCCCGCTTTCCAAAAGCATCCTAGCCGCATCCAAATGCCCCGCAAGGCAAGCGTAGTAAAGGGCCACCGAATCCCATTGGTCCCGAGCATTTACGTTGACGCCGGACTCCAACAAGTACTTTAACCGGTCAACGTCCCCGGCCCTGGAAGCCTCATAAACGTCGCCGTATGGGACCTTTTTTAAGGGAAGTGAGGAGGCGAAGTCCTCAGGGTCCAAATCGATTTCAACTAATTCTGACATACCTGTAATGAATGATCAAAATTGCTAGTAATGATTAAATGCGGCAAAGGTGTTCGATGAAATGCCTCAGTGAAGTTTGCTTTGTGATTGTGGTAGCAATTAAACATCTGGGTTTTGTGAATTTAAGGACTAATCATGCTGGTGTTGAATTTTCTTAATTTTGACAGAAAGATTTTCCTTTTCTTCCTGGGTTTTAGGAATAATGAAAATGAATTCCAGGATTTCAGCAAGGAAGATAGAAAGGGGGAATGAAACTGTGACAGAGACTGTATTGGGTCTTTAACATGGAACAGGCCAACATGCCACATGGATAAGTTGTCAAATGCATCTATGGACCGGGGGACCGGCTTCGCTAAGCCCGGGGTGGGTTAATGCTTAAAAGACAAAAATTTAGTTAGTCACAGGCCTACGATTTGCCTCTTAGGCTGGCGCTTAGAATCCCCCATTTCAGCTCATTTTTTTCTGTGATCCTTGGCAGGCTTTACAAGAGGGTGAAAGCACTTTATAGTAGCTAGATATCCAGGCAAACTGGTATGCAACTTGTTAAAAATATTTTTAATTGAAATAATTATAAAAATAGGTTGTAAGTAAATATAACTATTTTATGTAATATGTATTAAAAAAATGTATTAAAGAAATATGTACAATTGGGAAGTAAAAAATTTGTTAGCAAGGGAGAATGCTGAAAATTGAAGGGAGGTAATTTTGATTGAATAGGATTTATATGTCAGTTGATAATTAAAGATAACGGTTAATGAAAAATAGAAATAAGGGTTAATGGATAATAAAGATAAAGGTAAATTTGAAAAACAAATAAAGTTTATATCAAGTTAACACCTACATAGACTTAATTATTGTAACGATGGTAAAAAATAGACTCTGTTGTTAAACTCGGACTCGTAAAGCTCACGGGTCAAAGGTTCAACCATTAAACCGGAATTCAAAAAATTGGGTGACAATAAGATGTTCAATTAGTTCTATAGTTTAAATGAAAAAAATATTCATTTTATTTTTCTATTTTTTTCTCATGCACATTGTCTAATCCAAAGCCTTCGTATTCAACTCCAATTTGATAATTTGAAAACTTCAAATGTGTAATCAGTGAGTATAGAACTAAATTATTAATATTTTATGTGAAAAAACTGAAAACTAAGGCTGCAAATTGAAAAAAGAAAAAGTTTAGAAGAGGACGTTATCAATTTTTTAAAACTTTATAGGTCCAAAATGAAATACTAAAAAATTTTGGACATCAATGTAAAATGAGAGTATCTTTTATTTCTTCGTTTTCAAACACTTTCCAGGGGTTTATATGTTTTCCGCGGCGGTCACGGTCATTCATCAACCCTTTTTCTCTCCAGTTCTCTAACTCCTCCTCTTGCCATTTTGACAACATCGTATCTCTTACTCCATTTTATTTTTTATTTTACAAACATATAAAGATTAGAATTTCTTACTCTCTGTATCTCTTTACTTCCTTTGAAGTCCATCTCTTCGTTTTGTTTTTCTATTTCTTTCTATTCTTTCCTCTCCTTTCTTGCCATTTTCGGTCTATACCCAATTGTTGATTATGGATCTGTAATTAGTATGTGTTTGAGAGATGAGACTCGGATGGATACATGAAGTGATTTACTGAAAGTGAGAGAAAAATAAATAACGACGAAAAAAATAGCCAGAAAAAATAAAAAAACCTTCTTGTCATCGAATCGCGAGTTTTGATTTAACCTAACTTTCTCCTATAACTTTCTTAAAGTAAACTGCTACTAGACACCTATCCCATTCACAGTCGAATGAGTCAAACAATCTGAGTTTGAAAACACTAGTTTTGAGAGGATAGCACTTAGATATGATCTCCTATATCCTAATATTGAAAATGAATTTTTTTGATGTTTTCATTTGCTTCTTATCTAGATTTTAAATTTTTTTGGTACAAGGGTATTAGATTTGTCACTAGGTAGAAAAAAAAATCTAAAACTCAAAATTTACCTAAGAGTAACTTTATGTATTAATCCTAATTGATTAGCTTTTTTTTATGTGTATATATATATATTTACAAAAGTTAAAGCAACCAAGAACAGCCCATTTATTATGCATTTCGCACATAGTAAACTTTCAATGGCCACTTTTTTTTTTATTTTTTTATTTGGAGACTATCACTTTCGGCCAATGTCTACCACTTTAGGAAGGCAAGAAATTAAGGCCTTCACCAGGAAAAAAAAAAGGCCATCTAAGTTGATTTGTTATCAACTGATTCAGTGTTGGTTAAAAGTTCTAAGAACAAGGAACAAGAGAGGGGTTAGATGTTGTAGACAAAAATGAAGAACTTGTATATCTCAGAACCACAGCCGTGACATGAAAAATTCATATTTAGATATTATCACCTTTTGGAAAATCCATGAAGAATTCAAAAGAATGAGTATTAATGGTTTCACTTTTTTTTTTTTTTTTTTGTAAAAGTACTAGCTAGAATGCAAAATTTAACCCAAAAATAAATAAATTGTATTTTATCGTTCTCGCGTACTGTGGAATTTTCAAAGAAAGATCCACTTGTTGAATTATTCTTATGGTATGAGATCAGGAAGGAGATGACCTTATAGTTTGATCAGGTCCGGGTCCTCAAGCACGCTTCCAGGTAAAGGAACAGAATACGTAATGAAATTGTGTGAAATCGTTTCATTTTCATATGCTACCACTTCAGATCAGGCCTCAACAACAAGCCGCCAAGTACATACCAAACAACAAATCAAACCAAGTACTAATCTTATATTATAACATAATCCATATGTTTGCAGGGTAATCCCGACAGTTTATTCAATCTGCAAGGCTAAGACAACAAACAGAGACAGATTTGCGTTTTACACACAACTCCTATTGGAGTTGTGCAGCAAACACACTAATAGTTATAGCAGGCAACCTGGTGCGCATGATCTTGACGGGAAATTAAAGGCACATATCTGAAACCACCCTAGGCCCTTCACCCCCTCGGCTGAAGCACCTTACTCATGATTTCAAATGTAGTGTCGAAGAAATCCTTAGTGTTCATAGTAGACGCAATTTCGGCTTGAGGGAGACGATGTACTGCACTTCCCTTGTAGAAGAATAGTATCGTGTCTGGGTCGGACAAGCTATAGCGAGCTACATGTTCAGGTACATCTTTCTTTTCCACCTCGTATATGTCTGAGAAAAGCTTAGGATCCTGGAATAATATCCTACCCAGTTAGTGACCTGCAAATAGACAACAAGATGACAGGTGGTTAGGGTCACAAATACATAACCATTTTTTAGGGTTTGATTCGTCATTCTCTGGCGCAACGAATATTTTCTAAGTTTTATTTCTATGAGTGAAAAAGTAATTTTATGATATAATGCTAGAAATAATAGTTTCCTTTAACGAGAATATTTTAAATAAAAAATCTTCTAAACATTGAAACGTAAAAATTTCTTTTCGATGAGTATATTTAAAACACCAAAATAGTTGATAAATCTCTCAAAATTCTATTGGATCAACACTGCGGATTCGAGAGCACAACTATGTCCTGTTTAACTTCGTCAACTTCTTCGAAATTCGAGAATCAAATTGTGGCTTTAATTGCAAGGTTACAATACAAATTTCTTGAAGCAAAAAAAAAAAAAAAATCATACTTTTGCTTACATAAAGCTTACCAGAAAAAAGTTACTTTTCCTTTCTGAAACATAAAGTGAAAAAAAAATTGGGACACTCATTAAGAATGGTTTCAAGTATTTTTTTTTTTGAAAAAAATATAATTAATTTGGAAAAGTATCTAAATGTAGAGGGTATAATAATTGTACTTATGTATATTCATGTAGCAATTTAAGTGTAATCTAGATGTGCTAACGAGTATTTAATGGACACCATTGAAAAAATTCATTAAAACAATTATGTTGTGTTGCAGCCAACCGCTTATAGATATTGAGGGTGCCGGAGATCATGTACCTTTTGGGAATCCGAGTAACCTCGATCAAAAAATCTGATGATTACGAAGTTTTTGGATGCATTATTAATAGCTCGATCGACTTTAAAGGCTCTATCCAGGGTCTTCACGCTGGACATGGCTATTTTCTTTCTGCTCTTGCTCTTGCACTTGCTTTTGCTCTCTCTGTCTCGATCTCTGCTCTATTTATTGATACACGAAGAAGCCTTTTGATGCAATTTACGTAGTGAAGTCACTTGTATATATGTCTCGATCTCTGCTCTATTTATTGATACACGAAGAAGCCTTTTGATGCAATTTACGTAGTGAAGTCCACTTGTATATATAGATAGATATTCTAAACCACAAAGCTGTGCCAAAAGAAATTCCATAACAAGCACGTCTTATTCCATTTGATAACTTGTTCGAATTTGCGCCGGCCACGAAAAGCAAGTGTCAGTTGGACAGCTGCGTAGCTGTGTGAGTGGGCATCGTATCTTTTGTGCTAGAGATCAGAAATCACCAAAGGAGAAGGAACAATATTTAGTTGGATTCTTGACAAATCCGAAAAGCAATAAACCAAACAACTAGGCCTTGAACAAGTCAAACTTATATGTATATGCATGTGTGTCTATATATATATATATATCCTTAAGCATAATACCATATTTCACTTAATTCCTTTAAAAATTTTATGGCAAATGTTGTCAAAAGTGCAGTAAATAGAACTTCGAGCAGTTAAAGAAAAAGCAAATGAAGAAGTAAAAAGTATGGAAGTGAAGGGAATAGGAAATTCGTTTTTATCTAAACTTCACCATGATCTTATAAGTAACAGTTATTTTCATATATAATATCATGGTTGAATGCATGCATGATGCATATACAAAATTTAATTGTCATATACAAAATGGCGATAATATATATATTGACAATGTATAGAAGATTCATCTTATAGGTAATACTTACTTCTAGATTTGTTCTTATGCTCTAGATTTTTCTTCTTTAATGATTAAAAGAACATAGAGCAACTTGTTTTCTATTTAATGTTGCCTTGATAATTTTTTTTTTCCTAGTGAATTTATGTTTTGACCTCTATTAGTCTCTCTCTTTAAATTAAAAGTTACATGAGAATGTGAGATACACACAGTTTTAGAAAAATCACTTCCAATAACCATTTTATTTCATAAACACACTCATAAAGAAATTGTAGGAATCATTTTAATATCCTGTTCCTCTAGATTTCTAGTAATTGATAAATATTCTACCGACCCTAGGTTCTTTTTCAAGATAAATAAATAAATAAATAACCCATCGGCCGCTTGTTTTCTGAGCACATTGTACAAATAAGGAATGGGCTCCGTTTGATTCTCTCCGGGACAGAGAATAGTACCGTGCATCATGTTGCAATAAAAGCAATGCGAAACGAATGTATCATTGTCATATGGCAATGTATACATAGTAAATTTATTCTTGGGTTAACATTTACTCTTGACCAATATTCCCCTTTCTTTAGCCTGTGTCCAATAAACTGTACTCCTTTTTCTGTTCGATAAGCTCTTCCTATCTGGAAGCATATGATTCGATGTAGGCCCGATCCAGAAATGGCTTAAGCCATCGTATGGAAAGCATCCAATTCGAAAGAAACCGGCAACGTACTCCTTTCATTTCATTGAGCCGTTGTCAACTTTTGCCTACCAAATACCCTTTTTTCTTTTTGGCTGCCCTTTTACAAGGCTTCTCATATTTTATTCCCATTTCATACACCAATTCTAACAATGCTTAGATAAAAGAATAAATCTTTCACACATTAATAATTAATGAATACACTTACGGATTTAGATGTATGTTACATGTTCAAAATATTTAGTTAAAATTAAAATTAAGATAATGTCATATTCATCCAAATCCATCAGTTTATTCATTGATGTAGAAAATATTAGTCTCGGATAATATGTGATGATTGGTGAATAAGGCGGCAATGTACCAATTTATATTGATTACATGGGATGAGAGTGCTAATTGGAGTGCTAACGGAGTACAATAGTACATCCAAAAAAGGCCCATTTTCTAGTGATAACTTATAATCAAGTAAACTTATAAAACTTATTTAGCTAGGCATAAAATATTATCTGTATTGCTACATAACGCAGTAGGTTGAGATTGGGATATTACTTTAGGCCTTAGGGCCGTGGGATCTATTATATTTAAGCGGGCGTCATGGACCTATAATCCTATTAAATTAGTCAGTTTAGGGCCATATCATGACTATATATCTTTTCAGAGGTACTCTAATATCTTCTTTGGATTGCTTTCACGGTAAGTAAGGTTGAAATCTCCAACCTTCAATTCAAAGAGGAATTTAATTCCTTTTTTATGACTACTGACTCAAAACTCGGTGGTTGCAGATGTCCATTATCAAGTAATCACAAACATGAGTTAGAAAGGCAGAAAGGAAGGTTTGGAAAAGCTTCCGACTGACTGGTTGAAAAAGTAAGTGAAGGATGCTTTGGCAAAGCATCCGACTTAAGCGATAAGCAATATCGGTTAGTGCGTTGTCTTGGACTCTCTGCCTTAGCCTGCTTGTGGTCGCTTTCAGAAAGCGACCACACCAGAGGCAGGGAAAGAAGCTTGGGGAGAGCATCTGATATGACTCAACTCGGTAGTAATAAAATTGGACTAAGTTTGCTCATTGACGTTGAACAAGAAATATGCAGTAAACAAGAAACTCACAAGGTGAAATTAAAATTTCAAGCATAAAAGGGAAAAAGAAATCTCATGCAAACAACTCTTGATAAAGTCACGCAACACTAAATCAAGTAGAGCAGCATATTGTGGATGTGGAAGGAGGTCAAGCCATGTCATCTGCCAGTAGACGGTAGCCCCCAAAACTGCCTGGTCTAGAATGGAAAAGGACCGTTTGTAAAAGCAAAGGAAGGTGCAACCAGAAGAAGATGATGGCAGGGAAACAGGCCACAATGGTGATGGGAATGTAAGCCCACTTTTGCCTTGATTGAAGTGACAGTCCAATTGTTGTGCCAAAAGATATCATCATTGTAATTACAGCAATAGACAAGAAAACTAGACCTCTGAACAAAATCTTGGGAAGTGACTCCAGAAAATCGTCTTCTGTATATCGCGATGTTTGAATAGAAAGGAACATAAGCAGAGAAGCAGCAGAGGATATCATGGACAATGCATTTGATATGGAAAATACCGAGAAAAGTTTTTTCCTCGCCAGAACTGGCATGCCCGTCTTACTATCATTGCCACCGGGTGCGGTGATCATAGCAGCAAATGCAACTGTTGCGACCAGAGTAGCTACCACCATGCACGAGTTTGATAAATCCTTCGTCCATCCCTTTGCATTCTTTAGCAACTTTTCATGGGTATCAGAGAATAATTCTCGAGGAGTTTTCCCTTCGTCATTCTTTTTTATCCTTAAGTCGTAATAGACTATTGCTTCCACGGCCTGCATGCAGTTAATTTGAGGATTAGTCTAGGTTTCTATATGCACTCTAATTGCTAATACTAGGTTTCTATGTGCACTGGGCAAATAATTTATAGCGAAATAACCATCATAACACAAAATGAGAAAACCAAGGACGCTACGTAACAGAAGGCTTTAGTTTTGGGTACACTATTACACGTTCTGGCATTTGTTTTTGTTACACCATATATTTTAAGGTGACACTTGCCTCTTTAGTTTATATCCAGTAGCCTTAGGGTCATGCAGGCAACTATCATACTAAAATATTGTGTAATGTAGATGTGATATGAAAAAGTACGATAAAAGGATCCAAAACGTACCATTTAGAAGTATGATACGTGCCACGGCTTGGTTAAGCAAAAAACTTGCATGAAAAGGAGACTAATCCAAGGTTTTGTAAAGACGGTTTAAAATAGAATTACTACAACATGGCATTGCATACCTTGAACCATTGGAATTCTAGCTGCATCTGAAATGCAGGACCTGGAACAGAAGCGACTTGAAGTGTAGAAGGCAAATTTGCGGCCAAATGAAGGATATTATTTCCCTCATCAGCTTGTGATTCGGCAAAGGCCTTCGTATTATTTCCGATCAACTCTATTATGTGATTAAATATTTTCACTTGGCGATGCTCGACGGCCACGTGCAATAACAACCGTTTGGTATTTTTTTCTGCATACCAAATTAGATCAGGAAAATGATTTAAACACTGCTCTACAAGTTCAAAAGCTCCTTGCTCTATGGCTAAGTGCAAGATTGGGGTATAATTATCAGGGATGAAGTATTCCTGAACAGAATTGATATCTTCTTCCATTTTTAACTGCTTGCAGACAAACTCTACAATTCCAAGTGCATGCAGGTGCCTTTGCTTTAGTTTGGACACCTTTCTTATTGCTGCAACAAATAGAAAGACCAGATATGTAAGCATCGACAAATTGAAATGTAGTATATTTGGAAACCTTATTTAAAAATAATGGTGTCGTATTTGGAAACCTTATTTAAAAATTTGGTAGGATAACACTGTTTAAGAAATAATATAAAAATTTTCCAAAAAATTTTCGTAGAAGTTTTTAAGAAAGAATTTGTTATTTTTCCCTTTATGTTGAAAAAAAGGAAAAGTTAAAAATTCCACTAATTTAAACTCAATGAATATTTTCAAGTGATTTTCTGAGCATCCTTGTGTATTAATTTATGAAATTGTATGAGAGATTTATCTTAGCTATTATTGCCAACCATTACGAAAAGGAATGCCATTGAACTTCTAATGCCAGTTCCTTTTCGTAGTCATTGAGTGTGTTTTGATCAAAGTAGTAACATTTTCAAAATTCTGGCATTTACATACTCGTATTTACTTTATTTGAATGGTATTAATAAATGCATTTTTTTGTGTGCGTATGCGTGTTCGAGAATATAAAGAGAATAATAAGAATAATAATACAAAACAATGACGATGATAAAAATACTACTAATAATAATTGTATTAGTATTAAGTATGATAAGAATATCAGCTACAGTAAATTTGTAGGAGTTCAGCTACAGTAACTACGTACTAATAACTGAGAAAGAAATGAAAAATCGAGAATATTCCAAAAAAAAAAAATCCAGGTTTGAGTAGTCAATACCTGAAGTTGGAAATTTAAAAAAAAAAATGAAGATCAAAGAATCCAAGCTTAAGAAATGCCGGAGCATTAACCACTGTACAGGACCAAACATTATTTGCAAAAGAACTAATATCATTCACTGATTCACTATTTTCCTCAAAAACGAATTTGAGTAATAAACAAAGATAAAGTAGACACCAAGACTTCAATACCTTTTCTGAACTTGCTCTTAAATTTAAAGAATGAAGCTGCTGCGTCTCGTCGGTTCTTGCTAATTGGTGAATCCATGTGTTCGTGTTCTGTTTCCTCCATATCAATTGTTACCAATTTGTTTGTCAAAGTAACACAATATAAAAATTTCCAGAATATACTATACATGAACTAAAAACTCAGGATGGAACTGCAAGTTTTTTTTTTCCCCTTATTTTAGAGAGTACTTACATTCATAGATGCATGATTCCCATATAGAAAGTTTATGTCCACTCCGAAATGCTAAAGGCTGCATTGGCAAGTACATGAAGTACGGACATTCTTTGATCATTTGTTCGAAGAGCTAATTCAGGATATCTCATGAGCGTACACAAGGCTGTATCTGCAAAGAAATCTATAATCATTAGTACAGTTGGTTTGAAAGAATTCAACTTAGACATTAAGCATTTGCAAAAGTCTTTCTTACTTCAGAAGCAATTAAGGAACAGAGAGGGTAACCACTCCCAAGTTTTAGAAATTTATGTTTTCCCTCTTCAAATTCGAGAGTTCTAAGAATTTTATTTATGAATTAACGTTTTTGTTCCCACATAAGCTTCTTAATATTTTGCGTTGATTCCATAAGCTTCACATGGTGTTTTAATTCACTAAATTGTACTCCCTCCGTCCCATTGATAGTGTCATACTTTCCTTTTTTATCCGTCTCAAAATGACTGTCACTTACTAAAATTGGCAATGAAAACTTTACACATTTCCGTTCCATACCCTTCAATGTGACAGCCTTTTCTTATCTTTTAGTGGGCCCAATGTGACACATTTCTGCCCACTTACCAAGTACCAACACTGCACTCAATAGTTCGTGACTTTCACGTGAAATGCATATAGCAACCGTGCATGACACTTTCTTCTAAAGTAGTGTGGAGACATTTAAATCTTTTGGGTCCCCCATGTCTTATCACAACTTGTGCCCCTTTTATCATTCACCCACGTATGAATATATTGATAGTCAAGCAGGGCATTGCTGGAAGTTAGACGCAAATCATTTAAAAGTCTTGCACTGTTGATAATAATTGCAATTCCCAAAATGCGACACACTTTCTGGGACGAAGGGAGTAGTACTTAAGTTTAGACTTTTTTCTTTTTAAAGATTTAAAGAAAAGCAAAGAAAATGTTCGAAATGGAATTTATCCTATAGGGGCTTACCATAGGACCCCGAAGCAGTCATTGCTACAATGAGATCGGCAGCTGAACTACCCGTGAAGGGATAACAAGGTTCTCTGTCCTCAGTAACTAGGTGGAGGTAATCCACCATTTCCTGGCTTTGTTCTGGATGTCGCCATTTAGCAGCATAGAAGAGGGGAGTGAGGTTTTGTACATCCCCAAGGTGAGGCAAATCTGGATT
Source organism: Coffea humblotiana (assembly GCA_023065735.1). NCBI lineage: Eukaryota > Viridiplantae > Streptophyta > Magnoliopsida > Gentianales > Rubiaceae > Coffea > Coffea humblotiana. Next base: position 24,125,995 of record CM041210.1, read on the forward strand.
CTTCTTCACCATTGCTTCAGCTGCCTCCACATTTGCAGTTAAGGCCACGTAATGAAGAGCAGTGAAGCCATCTTGGTCTGTGGCTTCAAGCTGCTTCTTAGTTAGTCCCTTGACCATTTGCACCACAAACTCCGATCGCCCACATATCGCCGCCACATGAAGGGCTGTCATGTCAAGGTTGGATATTTTTGTGGTCTTTGCATTTTCATTCCTGCGAAATATGGCTTCAGCATCTTGCCATTTTCCTTTCATTGCTGCTTTTTATAGTTCTGCGATATTGGCTGAATCAGCTTTAGTAATTTGCTGATCCCGATGCTCCCATCCTCCTGGGCTTAATGCCTCCAAATTGGCGCCTAGCAGATTCAGATGAATTCAGAAGGAACTCGTAATAAAAACAGTAATCATATCAAAATAATATTACCATTACATTCCCTTGTCATATAGTTTCTATTAATAATAGTACTAATAAAGCGGAACATTTATGTTGTTCTTATTATTATTTTTTAACTTTCATAACACAACATAACTTCCTAAGTTTAACCATAAAATTTCTAACCATACTAGAAAATTGTTGTATGTATAAGTAGCCCTAAATTTATGCATCGACATTGAACTACCCAAAAGTTATACAAATATTTGTGCGCTATTTTATTCGAACTTTAGAATAAACTGAGTCTCAGCTAGCTAAACCAACCCATTGGCTTCTAATCTAATTTTCTTAAACCGTGTTTGAAAAGCATACAAAATTTAGTACGAGAAACTAAGAGCACAGGGTTATGAATCCAGTGCGGCATAGACTCAAACCAAAACTTTCCAATCACCCAAATTAAATAGGATATAGAACTTTGACATAAAGCTATATAAAGTAATATAACTTAATTAAGCCCTGATTTAATATATACCAAAAAGCACCAAATGATTAATTCTTACCGTGGATCTCCTTAAGTTTATGCTTCTCTTCGTCGGTCACCAACCCGGAAGGCAGCTCGATATTTTTTCCACTCATAGTTTTATGCAGCTCTTCCTTGGTCACCCTCTCAGCAGACGTCTCTGCCTTGCTTAATGTCTCACCACTCTCAATATTTTTTCCGCTCTTAATTTTTAGCATCTCTTCCATGCTCTGCATCTTACCAGCCTCTATATCATGCTGAGCCATCACAGTACTAGGCCGATATATTCAATTCTTTCAGCCTTTGCTTATATTTTATGATTTAATATATTCCTCGTGTTACATGCTCAAAATACTTCCATTGTGACATTGTTAAGGAATGATCTCTTGAGTGTTGCAGGGTTAAGTTTTAAAGCATTAGATTTTACTGATACGAGAATTCCAAAAACACAAAAGTACTCTCCAGTGGTGACGAATATTGAAGTACTGTGCTTTTAATTTTGTCTGGTCCCTCTAAAATCATGGCAGGCCGGGCACCCTTTCTCTTTCTTTCCTTTCTTAGTATTTTGATGTTAATGGATGAAAATGCTTGCTGAACATCACAGACGATGTGCTATTGTAACATGATAAGAACTTTTCTTGTCTGCTTGTTTGTCTTTTGCCAACTTGTAAGTGAGCTTTCTTGTTACAATTGGCACAAAAGAGAGAATCACAAGGGATTTAGGATTGGTAATTGATTATTTAATTTCCTATGTATTAGATAATAAACTACATGCAACCTTTCTTCTTTCTTTTCAATTTGCGGTTTTGATGTTATTGAATGAAAAGGATTGATGAACATTTAAAATGATGAATTATTTGAACTGGATGAAAACTGTTCTTAGAAGTTTCCTAGGTGGCGTCAAATATATTTAGATGTATAGAATTATTATTCATGGTTTCATTTAAATATCTTCCACGATGTAATTAAAAAAAATTCTCAAGCAAGAAAAAGATTATTTCGGTGTACAAAGATCAGATTTGTTCTTAATTTATGTAATAATTGTCTCTAGTTTAGTTGGGGACAGTCGCCAGTATTAACGTAATTGAATAACTGTATCCGAGAAAAAAAGTTGCTTAATATCTGTGAAATAAAATTTAGGAGCATAGGACAGAACAAAAATTCCTTAATATGCCCGAGAAAACTGGAAATGACGAATTTGGATAGGTATTCTTTTTTCTCAAAATGACGAATTTTAACCAATATCACATTTTCTATATATCTTATGCCAACATTCCTCTAACTTTTGCCTATGTGCAATAAAATGTACTCCTTTTCTGTTCGACAAATTCCTACTGTATATCTGGAAGCATATGATTTGAAATAGACGCATCGAGAAATGATTCAGGCTAGCGTACAGAGAGTATCCAATTCGAACGAAAGAGAGTAACTGCTTTGACCTTTCATCTAATCATGTCATAGCGCCTCTTATTTGTTGTTTTAAATTTTAGATGCTTCAAATTTCATCTATGGAACTATTGTCAACCTTTGCGTGTCTCATTCTTGTATTTTGTTTTTGGTTCTTTGGCTTGGTCTTCTCCTACTTTGTTTTCCATTTCAAAGAAAATTTTCTATTACTCAAATACAACGTCAGGTAAGCTGAATGAATAAATTATGGAGCTTTGATTTATAAAACCACAAAACACTATTTCCTACCACGTTTAATCATATTATGAAAATCTTCACGGGATCCCGATAAATTATGATTTTTGTTCTCTTTGGTCAGCCTTTCTTCCATTTACTCATGATAATCAAGTTTCACGTTTAGACAAATTTATAGATTAAAAAAAAAGGTTATTTCAGAAACCTCCCCTGAGATTTTTGATAATTTCATTAAGCTCCTTTAGATTTATATAATTACAGAAAACTCTCTTAGTGTAATAAAAAGATAACAATGCCCTTCAATAATTGTCAACTCATTGAAAAATTCTATCAAATATTAAATCTCTCTCATTTATTATCAACTAATAATTCAAACTACAGTTTTTTCCCGTTTAACTATCTATCCTTTTTCTCCTACATACATTTTCCTTTTAAATGCATTTATTTATTATTATCAACCAATTGTGTATTGTCGCCACTAATAAAATCACCATACACACTAAACCACCAATACATACATATCTTGGTATCTATTTTCAATTCTCGATTTTCCATTATTATTAAATGGTTTCCTTGCACCCATTTTTGTTTCCAATTTTTGATATGCATTAGCAAATTGAAATTGTCAAATGACAAATTGAGTGCTAATTTCATTACCAAATTAGATGGAGATGAAGACAGTGACAGTGATAAAAAAAATTAAAATTAAGGATAGGAAGCGAAATAGGAACTAAATATAGGTTATATTGTTATGGTTGTCGTGAAAAAATGTGTTCTTGATATATATTTATAACCGTATTGTGTTTCTATTTTTGATTTACAATTATTGATATTATTCCTATAGAGAGAATTTGATTGATTTTGAACTATGTGCCAATGGAGTATATTGGATATTGATATTAGTAGTGATGGCTTAGATTATTTCGTATTAGAAAGGTGGCAGCTATGGAATTGAAATTTAGAAATATTGATGAATACTATTGTGTATAAAGTAAATCTGATATTGATATGAGATTGTTAGTAAGTTTTTTGATATCTGATGTAGCGCTTATAGTTGATATAATGGTCTGCATCAGTAATTTTTAGGTAAAAGAGGAACATTAAAACAAATATAAATGTTTATTTAATGGTGATTTGAATATTGATGGATAGGTAATAGTGATAGTAAGTAAAGATAAATGAAATAGAGATTGTAAACCATTTTTTTCCTTTACATTTTTGTTATCAATTATAACTCAGGGGCATTCTAGGAATTTTGAGAAAAAGTATAGTCTTTTGGGCCTAAAATGTTACCTAAATAGTGAAAATAGGGGAGGTAGGTGTAATTTTTAGAACTTGAGGGGAGCTTTCTGTAATTGTCAAAAACCTCAGAGGAGGTATGTGAAATTAACCCTAAAGAAAATAAAAGAAAAAGTGGGCATTCCTTTTGTACATGCTCGAATCAAAAGTACTTCAACTCATGTGACATTGTTAGGAATGATCTCTTGAGTGTTGCAGGGTTAAGTTTTGGAATTAGGTTTTGCTGATAAAAAGAGTATTCCAAAAACAAAAAGAGCTTTTAATTTTGTCTGGTCACCACATAATCATGGCAGGGGATCTTCTGTTTTTTTCTTCTTTTAGTATTTTGATGTTTGTGGATGAAAGGATTGGTCAGCATCTGAGATGATGAATTATTCCAACATGATGAAAGCTGTTTTATTAGCTTAATTATCTTTTGCCTACTCATTGATTTAGTACTAGATAATGAAGTAATTCCATATACACTAGGAACTTAAGAATGGGTAGGGTAGATTGATTACGATGTAGATCTATAAAGAATTTTATTTGAATATTTTATGCGACATAAGTAAAAAATTTCTAGAGTTACAAAAAAAGATAATTTGGGTGTACGAAGATTAAGTTAGATTGTCTCTAAACAAATTGAGGATAGTCTTCAGTATTAAAGTAATTTACTAAGCGTGGATTGAAATTTAAGAGACACAGGATAGGGCAAAAGCATAGTACTAGCTTCAGGAATTGTCTAGGAATCTGGTACATTCATTTTTCCAGTTCTCACCCTTTTGTTCTGAACTGGGGCCTCTGGGCAGGTAGGAAGTTTTGGTGGATTATCAATCAAGAGACCATGACATGAGCCGCATAATATAAGAAAATTACTCTAATACTGCCAAGGGGCAAAGAGAAGGCTCGTTCACAAACGTAAAAGAAAAATTATTTTGGTTACAGAAGATTGAATCTGTAGTTAATTTAAGTGACGATTGTCTCTAATTTACTTAAGCAATGTCTCCGGTATTGGCGTCATTAGATAAGCCTGGAATAAAGTTTAGAAACATAGGGCAGAAAGTACATTAATTTGCTCTTTTCTGGGATTGACTGGTTTCTGCAATGCATCTTTATCACCAGCATACTACGCTAGCTTTAAGAGAATCTATTGAGTGATTGCTGCTGCATTCATTTCTCAGTTCTCACCCTTTATCTTTTGTCTGGCCACGCAAAAAACTTGGTGGATTATCAAGCAAGCCACCGGGAACCGCATTGATAAGTTTAAGAAAAATAATCTAATACGCTGTAAGGATGAATACTCTTCCCTTGCCGAACATATGGATTCCAGGCTAGACTTGCGATAGAATAGAGGCAGATAGAATAATCAAAAACTCTCTTCAGAAATTGAGAGATGAGAGATGGTCTTGAACAGCAATGAAAGGGAAATCAGTTATGTAATGAAATTCTAATACGTTGTTTGGATTTCTATTTTTTAGAGTTTTTATAGAAAAATGTATTGTAACAATTTGATATATATATATATATATATATATATATATATATAAGGTAAAAAGATGATTAAAAAAAATGTGTTCACAAAAAATATAAAAATTTTTTAGAAGAAAATGACTTTCCAAACAATTGATATATGTGAGGTAATGAAATTTTATTTTCTTTAGGTGAATGATGACCTTTTATTGTTCTCAAGCATTGTGACTTCGTTAAATAATATTTTCTATTACTGTGTAAAATTTCTTGCACATATATGATGAAATGTTATATCCATAATTTACTTATACTCAACCGGGCATAAATAATGGTTTTTCCAACTCACAAAGGGTCTGCACTTTACACCCCTCAAACTTTTTTTTCCCTTTTTTGGTAAGTTAAAATTTACTCCCTAGCAGCAAAATGTACGTTACACCTCAAACTATTTTTTTAATATGTTATATGCATTGAACCTTTCGAGAAGCTAAACATTTTTACCAATTATCTGAATCAAATGCAAGTTATAATTGTGAGACTTGTGATGAAATTATGAGATTTATGACCTTGTCAAATTTGCTGCCGTTATAGACGGGTTTTAGTAAAACCGTTTTACCATGTTAAGGGCTGTTTTACGCTAGCACTTAACATGGTCACTTCATGTTAAGAATATCTAACAAGGTCCATCATCAATTGGGTCAGAGTATTTGTGAATTTGGACAGAAGGTAGCTTTGGAAAATATTTCCTTTGTGTTCTTGATCCTCATTCCCGGTATACATACAAATTGACATTTCTTGAGGATTCTATTCCAGAATCTATGACCTCTTCCAGATCAATTACTATTGCAATTCCAGTTTGTGTAAAGTCATATTCATCATTATATAATAATTAATTTACAATGTCTTTATGTTTTTTTTTATTTCTTATTTCTCCTTCACATAATTGCCATCTTTTCAGCTCTAATCAACACTGCTGCGTACTCAATGTCAAACTGTTGCAATTCTCGCTGCATATGAAATGCAAGACCGGGGACAGAATGGAGTTGAGGCATAGGAGCCAATTTTGCTGCCAAATGAAGGCAATTATTTGCCCCTTCAACGTTTAAATGAGCATAGGCCTTTGTGTTTTTTCCGATCAAAGCAACCATGAGATTGAATATCTCCACTCGACGATGCTCAATAGCTGCATGCAATAACAACCGTTCGGTATGTTTGTCTGCATAGCAAATTAGATCAAGAAAACGATTTAAACACTCTTGTACAAGTTGAAAAACTCCATGCTCTATGGCTAAGTGTAAGATTGGGGTATTGTCATTGTGGAAGAAGTATTCCTGAACAGAATTGTATTTTTTCTCTTCTATCTCCTCGCTGACAAAATCTACAAGTCTAAGTGCATGCAGGTCCCCTTTCTTTATTTCGGACAGCTCGCTTATTCCTGCGACAAGTAGAAGGACAAGACAAGTAAGTATCCACCAGATTTAAGTTTGCATTGAAATGAAGTATATTTGGAAACCTTACTTACAGAATAATGGTGTAGTATTTTTTCTTGATGTACTTTAAGTGAGATAACATGTTTGGAAAAAGTAAAAAGTTGTTTGTAAAAGAACTAATATCATTTACTGTTTCATTATTTTCCCCCAAAACAAATTAAAGTTATAAACAAAGATAAAGCAGACCCAAAACTTTAATACCTTTACTGAACTTGCTCAGAAATACGAAGAATGAAACTGCTGTGCTTTTAGCAACATCTGCTGGTGAATGGAAGTTTTTGTGTTTTGTTTCCGCCGCATCAACTTGCACCACACTGAAAGCAACATCTGCTGGTGAATGGAAGTTTTTGTGTTTTGTTTCCGCCGCATCAACTTGCACCACACTAAAATTAGAATAACATCACACAAATTGGGAACTGATAAAATAAATCAAGATCGTACTCCATAGCAATGCAGTTGATAGTCAGAACTGATAAATTCGAGCCATCTGAGAGGTAGAAGTCCTATATTTGATAGATGGGTAAACATCTTTATTTTGTGTTTCCCATTAGGCATCCCACTTGGGGGAGAAATTTTTTTACTTAATTAATAATAATTTTCAAGCACACAAAAATAAAATTGAACCTAAAGTCCATAACTTGGCTCCAATGAAGAAGAGTTGTTAATTAGTAGCAAGATATCAGTAAGGTATTGATTTTCCACTTCGCATTTATACATTTGCTAAATTCCATTACCTTGGAATCTAGAGAGGCAAAGGTAAGTCTTTTTCCCTCTTCGAAATACTTATTACATTTCAAATAGAATGTCTAATTACTTTAACTAAACGCAGATTCAAGTAGATATTGTTTGTCAAAGTCAAATAAAGAAAAAAAAATTTCTAGAATATATCATATACAAACCAGAAAATCTCAGGAAGAGGCTGTAAGAGAGTTTATATACTTTTTTTTTTCTCTTGGGAGAGTACTTACACGTATAGATCAATGATTTCCATAAAGAAAGTTCATGTCCGTTCCGAAATGTTAAAGGCTGCATTGCAAGTACACGAAGTATGGACATACTTTCATTATTTGTTTCAAGAGCTAATGCAGGATATCTCTTGAGCGTACACAAAGCTGTATCTGCAAAAGAAACCTATTATCATTAGCAAAGTTGGTTTAAAAGAACTTAATTTAGATATCAAGTTTTGCAAAAGGTCCTTATTATTTCAGAGGCAAGGAAGGAAGTGGGGATATAGGGGGCAACCACCCCCAAAACCCAAGTTTTAGAATTTACGTCTTTTGTCCCTCACATAAGCTTCTTACCAATATTTTGCGTTGATTTCATAAGCTTCATGTCCTGTTGTTGCTCCTTTATTTATTTATTTATTTTGTTCAGTAAATTGTACTTCTATATAGACTTTTTTTTTTAAAAAAAAGGTTTTTAAAGATCTAAAGAATAGTAAAGAAAATGTTCGATGGAATGGAATTTATCCTATATGGGCTTACCATAGGACCCCGAAGAAATGATTGCCACATGAGATCAGCAGATGAATAACTCGTGAAGGGATAACAAGGTTCTTTGTCGTCAGTAACTTGGTGGAGATAATCCACCATTTTCTTGCCGTCTGATGGATGTCGCCATTTAGCAGCATAGTAGAGGGGAGTAAGGCGATAGGGGTCCCCAAGGTGAGGCAAATCTGAGTTCTTCTCCACCATTGCTTTGGCAGCCCCCACATTTGCAGCTAAGGCCACGTGATGAAGAGCAGTGCAGCCAAGTGTGTCTCTGTCTTCGAGCTGCTCCTCAGATAGGATCTTCACCAACTCCACCACAAACTCTGACTGGCCGCAGCTCGCCGCCACATGTAGGGCATGCCAAGGTTGGAGATTTTTCTTGTCTTGGCCTTTCTGTCGTTATCAAAGATGGCTTTAGCGGCTTTCCAATTCCCTTCCATTGCAGCTCTGTATAGTTTAGGGTGATTGGTTGACTCAGCTTTATCCTTTTGCCGATCGTACAATTCTACCATTTTGGCTGCTAACAGATTCGGAGGAATTCAGAAGGGACTCGTAATTAAAAAAATTAGTGATCATATCAAAATAAATATTATCAGTACATTCTCTTATCATACAGTTTCCATCAATAATAGTACTAATATAGTCCAATATAGTTTGTTATTCTTATTACTGTCATTTTTTACTTTCATAACTTCTGAGTTTAACCATAAGATTTCTAATTATACCAGCTAACTATACCGGTCCATTAGCTTCTAATCTGTAATTTTTTAAACCATGTTTGAAAAGCATCGGCTACAACATAATTTAGTACGAGAAACTAATAGTACAGGGTTATGAATCCAGTGCTGCACAAACTCAAACCAAAACTTTCCAATCACCCAAATTAACTACGAAATAGAAATTTGACATAAAGCTATACGATGTTGATATGTCATAATTTGTTGCTAAATTTATAATTATTTTTCCCTTGATTTTAGCCAAATATTATTTTAATTATCGGATTTTACTTATATTTGGTATTTTGTGCTTATTTCAGGAACGGGAATGAAAAGTGCTTAAAAGAAGATTTTATAGTAAAAAATATCTGATGGTTGCACGGGGGCGCGCCTAAGTTCACTGCTCAAAACCAGAAAGTCGGGATTGATATTGGGCAATCTTCAAATCCAAATCAATTTCCTAATTTGATAGCTATCAGGACCTTCCTGGTTTCTCTCAAGTGATTGGGAGAGTTTTTAGAAAATTAAATTGTGATAAGAATCTTTGGAGGAATGGGATTGGTATTCGATTACTAATCAGTTACGAGAAAAGAGGAAAAGCAAGCCGGATCCCACGTGATTACTACTCGGCCAGGGAATAAGAAAAGAGGGGGACGGCAGCCGCTGGGCTCTCTTCTTCTCTGAGTAGTTTTTTCTATTGTCAAACATTGATGCAATTTCTTTCAAATGGAATTGTGTGAGTTACTCTCAATGGAGAGTAACTAATCTTGTTTTCTAGTCAAGGAGACAACTGAGGATTTGGTTCGGCAATTACTGTGAGATCTAAATTATTTTAATTGTTTCCTCCATTTATTGGTATTTATATGTTTCCTGCTTTTAATTGTTATATCTCGTGTATGATTGATTAGTGCGCAATAATTAATTATTCATATAGGCTATTTTGCTAATTAGGGGTAATTGAATCCGTAATTGTTCGATTATCTCCATCTCAATAGCAACTGGCGTAATTGAGTTTATGTCAGGGAAGCATACGATCTAACTTAAACAAACCCTCGTAGCGTGTTTGTTAGTTAGGATTGGGTCTTTCTAATTATTAATGCAATCTAGAAATTAAATCCTACGGTCGTACCTCGAGTTGTTTTGGGTTAGAAAAATAGTTAACCATCGTACCTTAACTATCGAGAAATTAAGGAAGGGTTGGTTGTTTATCGCGTGCATGACAACTATAACCAATCTATTAATAAATGTGGAATTATCTGTGAATCGATGATCAGTGCATGAACCATTTCTGAAGTGTACCCTTAGATAGAGTGCTCCCAATTATTTCTTTTAATTAATTATTTTCTGCAGTTAATTTATTTAGTTAGCATTTAATTCTTAAACCCCCCATTTGTCTTGACTTAAAAAGAAACGAATTATCCCCAATCCCTGTGGATTCGACCCTACTCACCGCTATATACAAAATTTGTATTTCTCTTGAGTAGGTAATTATTATTGCACAGGCTCGACACCTGTTAGATGTGATATAAATCAATTAAGCTTTGAATTAATATATACCAAAAAAGCACAAAATGATTAACTCTTACCATTGTCCTTTTTTTTTCTCTCAGAAAACGAAGCACATCTTCCTTGGTCACAGACTCAGCAGGTGTCTCTACCTTGCTCGTTATCTCACTACCCGCGATATTTTTTCCACTTATAATTTTATGCGCCTTGTTGATGTGGCGTGTCCCACATCAAATAATGCAGAAGGAAGTTTTTCCTTTCTTCCTACATCAGACAGAGCTAAGGAGAATGCGGCTCTTTGAGGTCTATAAATATATGGCCTGGTAGTGAAAGAAAATTGCACCACTTAAGAGAGTTATATGGGCTATTAGTTTCTTGAGTCATTTAGCCCATTTATAGTCAAATATTTTAGATTCTCTTGTTTTGAGTTTAGGAATATTTCCTAACTCTTTTATAGTGTCTTATTGGTCTAGGAACCACTTTCCTACGACTTTTATATTTTTTCTTCATAGTAAAATATTGCTCCTCCTCCGCCGTGGACGTAGGTCAATTTGACCGAATCACGTAAATTTCTGTGTCTTTATTTTGCTTTGTTATCTATCTTTATTGGGTTGCCACAACCCTTTTTATATGGTCGATTTTACCGCCTAATTATTATATGGGTGTCTACCGCCTAATCTTTATATGGCCGGTGTCTACCGCCTAATCTTTATATGGCCGGTGTATACCGCTTAATTTTTATATGGTCGGTTATATCGTCTATTTTATTCTAACTTTAGTTTGTTTATTTCTGGGCCAGTCCTAACAAACTGGTATCAGAGTTGGTTAATATATTTTGTCCGACAAGTTCATCTGGTGGGTCCCGTTCAACCTGTGGGGCCCACTCACCTTGTGGGACCCGTCATCTCGTGGGGTCCACTCACCTTGTGGGGCCCGCTCATCCCGTGGGGCCTGTTTCTCCGTGGGGTCCGCTCGCCTTGTGGGGCCCGCTCACAAGACTTGCATATTTGTTTAACCAATTTTTCGAGACAATTTTCAAGTTACAGATTTTGTGGCAACAATGACGATAACAAACACGATTGTCGAAAAATTCGACAGGAACTTCAACTTTGGAATGTGGCAGTTCAAGATGGAGGCCATTCTTGTTCAAGACGGAGTTGATTTGGCAATACAAGGAGTAGAGAAAAAGCGAGAAGCTGTGAAGGATGCGAATTTCACCGAAATGGATAAGAAAGCCAGATCCAGCATAATTTTAAATCTCTCCGATGAGGTATTGCGTGAGATAGCAATGGAGATTTCGGCCAAAGTTATGTGGGATAAATTGAAAACCTTTTATATGAAGAAGACAGTCGAGAATAGGTTATATCTGAAACAGAGTTTATAGATGTTTCGGATGATTGAAGGTACATCTATACTCTCCCATCTTGATAAATTTGATTCCATTATTATGGATTTGGAGAATATAGATTCGAAAATTGATGATGAAGATCAGACTCTATTACTTTTGTGTTCCCTTCCCCATTCCTTTAAACATTTCCGTGATACTATGATTTATGGAAAAGAAACAATTTCGTATCGGAAAATTAAATCTGCATTGAAATCTAAAGAACAGATAGATAGGGATATTACCGGGGAAACTAGTGGGAATCAAACCGATGGCTTGTTTGTTCGGGGTAGATCTGAAAAGAGAAATACAGAAAATAGAAGTAGATCCAAATCCAGACATAAAAATGTGGTGTGCAATTATTGTAAATAGAAGGGCCATGTTATCTCTGATTGCTTTAAATTGAAAAATAAAGAAAAGCAAAAGGGGAAAAAGAGTGAGACCACCGAATCCAGTATTGCCGTTGATGAGAATGATAGAACCATTTTCTGCACAACGAAAAATAATTTTAGGTCTAACAATGAGTGGATCATAGATTCGGGTTGTTCATATCATATGTGTCCCAATAGGGACTGGTTTTCAACATATGAATCAATTGAAGGTGGAGTTGTCTTAATTGGCAACAACGCTGCTTGTAAAGTTGTTGGTAAAGGTACAATCCGAATTAAAATGTACGATGGTATTGTGAGGACACTCACAAATGTTAGACATGTTCCAGATTTGAAGAAAAATCTCATCTCTTTGGGCACTTTTGAGACTATTGGGTACAGGTATTCAGGTGGAGGTGGAGTTCTCAAAATCACTTGTGGTGCTCTTGTTGTTATGAAGGCACACAGATCTGGTACTTTGTATATGTTGCAGGGATCTACTATTACAGGTGCTGCTGCTGTTTCAACATGAGCGAAAAAGACTTAGGCATACTAAGCAAAAGAGGACTTCTTTGTGGTGAAAGTATTGGGCTATTGAAATTCTGTGAACACTGTATTTTTGGAAAGCAGAAAAGAGTCAGTTTCAGTTCACCAGCAATTCACAAGACCAAAGGTACTCTTGATTACATTCATTCAGATTTATGGGATCCTTCTCGTGCTCCTTCTAAAGGTGGTACCAGGTACATGTTGACTTTCATTGATGATTATTCAAGGAAAGTTTGGGTATATTTCCTTAAACATAAAAATGATGTTTTCCTAACTTTCAAGCAATGGAAAGTTTTGATTGAGAAACAAACAGGAAAACATATTAAACGATTGAGAACAGATAATGGCATGGAATTTTGTGAAGGTGAATTTGATAGATTCTGCAAAAATGAAGGAATTGTTCGGCATTACACTGTCAGAATGACGCCTCAACAAAATGGTGTAGCCGAATGTATGAATAGAACGCTTTTGGAAAGAGCAAGATGTATGATCTCCAATGCAGGGTTGACAAACGACTTTTGGGTAGAGGCAATCAATATGGTCTGTTATATTGTCAACCGTGCTCCTTCTGCATTTCTAAATTTCAAAACTCCTGAGAAAGTTTGGTCAGGTACTCCTGCTGATTACTCCAAATTAAAAGTTTTTTGGTGTCCAACATACATGCACGTGAATGATGGAAAATTGGAATCTAGGGCTAAAAAGTGCATTTTTCTTGGGTATGCTTCTGGGGTGAAAGGATATAGATTATGGTGTTCTGATCTCAAATCTCCAAAATTTGTAATCAGTAGAGATGTTACTTTTGATGAATTATCTATGTTATCTTCCAAGAAGGAGTCTTCTAATCCTTGTACTACTGATATTACGCAGAAGCAGGTGGAGCTTGATATTGGCAGTTCTGATTTTTCTTCATCCAAATCTTCTATTCAACAAGTGCCAATAGATGCACTTGAATCTACTGTTGAAGATAGTTCAGAGGAAGAAGAGTATTCCATAGCCAAAGATAGACCAAGAAGAGACATTCGACCACCACAAAGATATGCAAATTTAGTTGCATATGCTTTGTCTGTTGCAGAAGAAACTGATGCAGTTGGTGAGCCTTTCACCTTTTCAGAAGCAGTTTCTTGTGATGATTCTGTAAAGTGGTTGATTGCGATGAATGAGAAAATTGAATCTGTTCATCAGAATGGAACTTGGGTTCTTGTAAAGTCGCCGTCAGATAAGAAAATTGTTGGATACAAATGAGTCTTCAAGAAGAAAGAAGGTATTCTAGGGGTTGAGGATGCAAGGTATAAAGTACGATTGGTTGCAAAGGGCTATAGTCAGGTACAAGGTGTTGATTTTAATGATGTATTCTTACCTGTTGTTAAACATAGCTCTATTCGTATTTTGCTTGCTTTAGTTGCCATGTATGATTTGGAGTTGGAGCAGTTGGATGTTAAGACAGCTTTCTTACATGGCGAACTTGAAGAACAAATTTATATAAAACAACCCAGGGTTTTGAGATTGAAGGTAAGGAAGACCATGTTTGCTTGTTGAAGAAATCCTTATATGGATTGAAACAGTTTCCAAGACAATGGTATAAGAGGTTTGATTCTTTTATATTGGGTCATGGTTATTCAAGGAACATGTATGATAGTTGTGTTTACTTCTGGAAGTTAAATGATGGTTCTTTCATTTACTTATTGCTGTATGTTGATGACATGCTCATTGTTACCAAGAATTTGTCAGAAATTCACACTTTGAAACTGCAGTTAAATAGTGAATTTGAAATGAAGGATTTGGGAGCAGCCAAGAAAATTCTTGGCATGGATATTAAACGAGATAGAGGAGCAGAGAAGTTGTTCTTGACCCAAGAAAATTACCTGAAGAAAATTTTGGAGCATTTTGGCATGAAAGATGCAAGACCTCTAAGTACTCCTCTTGCTAGTTATTTTCGGCTATCTGCTGTTCAATCACCACAATCAAATGAAGGGGAAGATTATATGGCACGGGTTTCTTATTCCAGTGCAGTCGGCAGTATTATGTATGTAATGGTTTGTACTCGTCCAAATATCTCACATGCAGCCAGTGTTGTTAGTAGATATATATTTTGCCCTGGTAAAGAACATTGGCAGGCTGTGAAGTGGATTCTCAAATACTTGCGAGATATTTCAAATGCATGTTTGGAGTTTGGAAGAAATAATAACACTTTGGTTGGTTTTGTAGACTCAGATTATGCCGGAGATCTTGACAGAAGAAGATCACTTTCAGGTTATATATTTTGCATTGACGGTTGTGCTGTTAGTTGGAAAGTTACTCTACAATCTGTCGTAATTTTGTCTACTACAGAAGCAGAATATATGACTGTGACCGAGGCAATCAAAGAAGCCTTGTGGTTGAAAAGTTTATTTAGCGAATTTACTCTACATCAAGGTGTTACTGTTGTTCACTGTGATAGTCAAAGTGCTATACACTTGACTAAAGATCAGATGTATCATGAGAGAAAGAAACATATTGATGTGAGTATCACTTCATTCGGGATATCATTGCTGAAGGAAAGATCCTTGTTCAGAAAATCAATACCAAGGACAATCCTGCTGACATGTTCACAAAGTCTCTTCCAATTTACAAGTTCAAACAGTGTTTGGACTTGATTGGTGTTCATTGTTGGTGATTTAGGCCCATTAGGGCTTATGTGGAGAAGGTGGAGCAGTTTTATTATTGTCGATATTAGGGACACGCCAAAGTGGAGATTTGTTGATGTGGCGTGTCCCACATCAAATAATGCAGAAGGAAGTTTTTCCTTCCTTCCCACATCGGACAGAGCTAAGGAGAATGCGGCTCTTTGAGACCTATACATATATGGCCTGGTAGTGAAAGAAAATTGCACCATTCAAGAGAGTTATATGGGTTATTAGTTTTTTGAGTCATTTAACCCATTTATAGTCAAATATTTTAGACTCTCTTGTTTTGAGTTTAGAAATAATTCCTAACTCTTTTATAGTGTCTTATTGGTCTAGGAACCACTTTCCTACGACTTTTGTATTTCTTTTTCTTAATAAAATATTGCTCTTCCTCTGCTCGTGGACGTAGGTCAATTTGATCGAACCACGTAAATTTCTGTGTCTTTATTTTGCTTTGTTATCTGTTTTTATTGGGTTGCCACAACCCTTTTTATATGGTCGGTTTTACCGCCTAATTATTATATGGCCGCTGTCTACCGCCTAATCTTTATATAGCCGGTGTCTACCGCCTAATTTTTATATGGTCGGTTATACCGCCTGTTTTATTCTAACTTTAGTTTGTTTATTCTTGGGCTAGTCCTAACACGCCTCTTCCTTAGTCACCCTCTCAGCAGACGTCTCTGCCTTGCTCAATGTCTTACCACTCTCAATATTTTTTCCGCTCTTAATTTTTAGCATCTCTTCCATGCTCTGCATCTTACCAGCCTCGATATCATGCTGAGCCATCACAGTACTAGGCCGATATATTCAATTCTTTCAGCCTTTGCTTATATTTTATGATAATCGAGGTTCATGTTTAAACTAATTTATAGTTTAAAAAAGACAGGCATTCCTCGTGTTACATGCTCAAAATACTTCCATTGTGACATGGTTAGGAATGATCTCTTGAGTGTTGCAGGGATAAGTTTTGGAATTAGATTTTACTGATAAAAAGAGTATTCCAAAAACATGATGAATTATTCCAACATGATGAAAGTTGTTCTTATTAGCTTAATTATCTTTTCCCTGCTCATTGATTTAGTACTAGACAATGAAGTAATTTCATATACACTAGGAACTTAAGAATGGGTAGGATAGATTGATTAAGATGTAGATCTATAAAGAATTTTATTTGAATATTTTAGGAATAATTTCAGAAACCTTCCCTGAGGTTTCTGACAATTTCATTGAGCCCCCCTAAGGATTGAAAAATTACACTTGCCTCCCTTAATTTGATAGTTTTAGTAACAAAACCGTAAAATAATATTGACTTGGATAATTTTTTAAATGAATACCCAAAAATTCCCTTGTGGAACGAGTTTTAATTTTTTTTCCTATACAATAATATAATTATTTAATAAAATTATACGGAAAAAGTGCCAAATTTTTTATGTCCATATTTACTATTTAATAGACAACTATAACAATAATTTTATTATTATGATATGATATTTTGATGGTATTTTATTATTGATTTAGATTTATAAGATAGAAAAGAAAATGTTGAAATAATTGATTTAGAGTTTATAAATTTTGGTGTAGTGTGATTGTCATAATTTAGTAATACTTTTAGGCCATTTCTTTTTGATTTATTTTAATTTTAATACCAAAAAATAGAAAACAAAGATTAGCAAAAACATTAGATTACATATAAAATTAACTCGTCAAAAAAGTCACTAGTTCAACATTTGGTTATAATAGAAACCTAGAGGCAATAGTAGTGGGTCTACAGTTTTAATGGCAAAAAATTTTTAAAAATGGAATAAGAAGGAAAAAGAATGAAAAAATAATTTTAAAACTCATTCTAAATATGAGCATACCAAATAAGAGAATTTTATTAAAATATTTAAGGGTAAAATTATTATTTTAAATGACAAGGGAGAGGTATGTGTAATTTTTCAAATCTCCAGTGAGATTAGTGAAATTGTCATAACCCTCAGGGAGGTTTTTTGAAATTATCCCTTCGAAAAAGATAATTTTTGGGTGTACAAAGATTAAGTTAGATTGTCTCTAAACAAATTGAGGATAGTCTCCAGTATTAAAGTAATTTACTAAGCGTGGATTGAAATTTAAGAGACACAGGATAGGACAAAAGCATATATAAGACTAGCTTTAGGAATTGTCTAGGAATTCATTTTTCCGGTTCTCACCCTTTTCTTCTGAAGTGGGGCCTCTGCGCAGGTAGGAAGTTTTGGTGGATTATCAATCAAGACACCATGACATGAGCCGCATAATATAAGAAAATTAATCTAATACTGCCGGGGGCAAAGAGAAGGCTGGTTCACAATCGTAAAAGAAAAATTATTTTGGTTACAGAAGATTAAATTTGTAGTTAACGTAAGCGATGATTGTCTCTGATTTAGTTAAGGAATGCCTCCTGCAATGGCGTCATTAGATAAGCCTGGAATAAAGTTTAGAAACATAGGATAAAAAGTACATTAATTTGCTCTTTTCTGGGATTGACTGGTTTCTGCAATGCAACTTTATCACCAGCATACTACACTAGCTTTAAGAGAATCTATTGAGTGATTGCTGCATTCATTTCTCAGTTCTCACCCTTTATCTTTTGTCTGGCCACGCAAAAAACTTGGTGGATTATCAAGCAAGCCACCGGGAACAACATTGATAAGTTTAAGAAAAATAATCTAATACGCTGTAAGTATGAAAATTCTTCCCTTGTCGAGCATATGGATCCCAGGCTAGCCTTGCCATAGAATACAGGCAGATAGAATAATCAAAAACTCTCTTCAGAAATTGAGAGATGAGAGATGGTCTTGAACAGCAAAGAAATTCTATTTTCTTTGGTCCTGTAGTCCACTATAGTTCTCAAAAACTCTGTTTAGGTGAATGATGACCTTTTATTGTTCTCAAGCATTGTGACTTCGTTAAATAATATTTTCTATTAGTGTGTAAAATTTCTTGCACATATATGATGAAAGGTTATATCCATAATTTACTTATACTCAACCGGGCATAAATAATGGTTTTTCCAACTCACAAAGGGTCTGCACTTTACACCCCTCAAACTTTTTTTTCCCTTTTTTGGGTAAGTTAAAATTTACTCCGTAGCAGCAAAATGTACGTTGCACCTCAAACTATTTTTTTTATATGTTATATGCATTGAACTTTTCAAGAAGCTAATGTTTTTGCCAATTATCTGAATCAAATACAAGTTATAAAGAAATTGTAGGAATCATTTTAATATCCTGTTACTCTAGATTTCTAGTAATTGATAAATATTGTACCGACCCTAGGTTCTTTATCAAGATAAATAAATATATAAATAACCCATCGGCCTCTTGTTTTCTGAGCACATTGTACAAATGAGAAATGGGCTCCATTTGATTCTCTCCGGGACAAAGAATAGTACTGTGCATCATGTTGCAATGAAAGCAATGTGAAACGAATGTATCATTGTCATATAGCAATGTATACATAGTAAATTTATTCTTGACCAAGATTCCCCTTTCTTTAGCCTGTGTCCAATAAAATATACTCCTTTTTCTGTTCGATAAGCTCTTCCTATCTGGAAGCATATGATTCGATATAGACGCGATCCAGAAATGGCTTAGGCCATTGTATAGAAAGCATCCAATTCGAAAGAAACCAGCAAAGTACTCCTTTCATTTCATTGAGCCGTTGTCAGCCTTTGCCTACCAAAATCCTCCCCCCCCCCCCCCCCCCCCCCCTTTTTGGCTGCCCTTTTACTAGGTCTCTCATATTTTATTCCATTTCATACGCCAATTCTAATAATGCTCAGATAAAAGAGTAAATTTTTCAAACATTAATAATTAATGGATACACTTACCGATTTAGATACATGTTACATGTTCAAAATATTTAGTTAAAATTGAAATTAAGATAATGTCATATTCATCCAAATCCATTAGTATATTCATTGATGTAGAAAAGATTAATTCCAGATAAAATATGATGATTGGTGAATAAGGCGGCATTGTCCCAATATATATTGATTATTTGGGATGAGAGGGCTAATTGGAGTGCTAATTGATAGGTTGTAATTTTATCATTTATTTTATTATTAATTTCCCTTATTACCTGACCTGATGTGGATTAATTGTTAGATTCTACTCACTTTTCGTAATTTGCATTTATTTCAGGGAGCAGAACGAAAATATCATAACAAGTGTCAATTTGACAGTCATCAGAAAAGAGTTCAAGTAGCAAGCATCCAGGGTCATTTTTGGAATATCAAGACGCGAACCCTTCTTGATAATTGGCCGAAGACAACATTCAAAAACGGGAGGCTGGACTCTCTTTTCCCTGCTTCCGCTGGGCAGCCGCAAGGCAGGAGGCAATTTAGAGTAGGAACTAGATAGGACTAAATAGAAAATAGGAACAAGCACTACAGAGGCGGAGCCTTTGATTTTTCCGTTTTGTCCTTTAATAGCTTTTGCTTCCTTCGTATGTCCAGACGAAGTGAAGACATTTTAATCACTTCCTGTAGCTTTGCTTTTTCATTAGTATTCCAACTAATTGAATTTACCCAATTGATGGCCGCGACTGTTGCTTCAATTTTGTGTGGATTTTTCGCATTCGGGATAAACTAAATCCCCTTTGTCTAGCCAAGGAACAACGGATGCTTTGATTCGTCTAAATATTGTGAGATCGATTTAATTTTATCTTTTCCTTTTATTTATTGGTATTCTCATATTCCTTAATTACATTGTTTATGATTAGTTAATTAATTGATTGTCTTGGATACGGATAATTAGTTAATTTGATAATTTATTGTCAATTAGGATATTTAAATCCGTAATTGTTTAATTACCTTAAAATAGTGACAACTGGCACAATTAAGGTTGTGTTAGGGGGATACGTGGGCTAATCTGAAATAACCCTGGTAGCGCGTTGTTTGGTTAGAATAGGGTTTCTCTAATACGTAAGGCAATTGGGGAATTAAATCTTATGGGTATACCTAAGATTATTTCTCATTAGAATAGTGATTAACGGGCGTACCTTAATCACCGACACAGTAAGGAGGGGTTGACTGTCATTGCCTGTTTGGCAGTTATAACCTATTTATTAATAAATAATTGGAATTGCATGTGTATCGATGATCGATTATGTGAACCATTGCTGAAGTTATTTCTTAGCTAGACCTTTAATTACTGTTACTCTAATTTTAGTGGATTGTCATTTAATTTCTAGTTAGCTATTTATTTTTATTTGAATTTCTTAGATTATCATCGTTTATGCAAAAACACCCCCTGTGTTACTTTGAATTGCTTAAGAGACAAATATCTCCAATCCCTGAGGATATGACCCTACTTGCTCTGTCTACAAATTCATAATTATTTGTGAGAAAAGCCATCCCATTCAGGTATATCGGATTAAGCAAACTCTTCGGGAACAGGGTGAATCAAGTAACTCATTGCACACTTAGAGTCCCTGCTCCAGTACTTGGAATCGGGTTTTAGCTACATTTTGGCAATTAGGTTTATTTTTATTATTGCACAGGTTTCGACAACCTGTCAATTTTTGGCGCCGTTGCCGGGGACTGGTACCAGATTAATTTGTTTCTTTTTGAATTCATCTTATTTTCATTTTTTTATTTATTTTTCTCTTATTTTTTTATATAGTTTATGGCTGTTAACATTCCGTATTTTGATAATAGACTGGACTTTATTCTTGAAAAGGGTTATGAAACTCGTGTCTTTCCTAATGATCAATGTTGCAAATTGTGAAACTTATTTTGTCTCAGGTTATTCTATCGACATGTGCCCCGCATTCCAAGATAACCTAAATGCTCCAATTGATACTTTTGGAGATTTTTCACCTCGATGTCAAACATGGTATGACCCTTACTCAAACAGGTATGATCAAGAATGGTGGGATAACTCCAATTTTAATTGTGCAACCGGGCCAATGAATTTTCAACAGCAAGAATCTCAACAATCATCATCTATGTCAGGTATGTCTCTTGAAGAAATGATTGAATTACTAGCTACTAATACATATCGATTTCATTAGGAGACACAAAAGATGAAAAAGGCCTATTTTCTAGTGATAACTTATAATCAAGTAAACTTATAAAACTTATTTAGCTAGGTATAAAATATTATCTGTATTGTTACATACCGTGCTAGGTTGAGTTTGGGATATTACTTTAGGCCTTAGGGCCGTGGGATCTATTATATTTAAGCGGGCGTCATGGACGATAATCCCATTAAATTACTCAGTTTACGGCCATCTGTAAGCAACCATATCATGCCTATATATCTTTTCAGAGCAAACACATTAGTACTACTATTTTTAACATTCCTATAATAGAGAGGGGACCATATCACGACTATATATCTTTTTAGAGCAAACATACTAGCACTACTATTTTTATCTGCAGATATCTATTTTTTTTATGTAATAATAATATTCTTATAATGGGGAGGGGAAGTCTAAAGAAATTATATAAAGGGCTAACAAATAGTAAGTGTATAGGTCCAACTAGATCAAAGAGTGCTTTGATATTTTTTTATTGTAAGTGAAGTTTGAACCTCTAATCTACAATCTAAAGAGAGATTTAATTCCTTTTAATGGCCACAGAGCCAAAGCTCGGAGGCTGCAGATACCCAGGAATCACAAACATGAGTTAGAAAGGCAGAAATGAAGGTTTGAAAAAGTTTCCGACTGACTGGATGCTTTGGGAAAGCATCCAGCTGAAGCGATAAGCAGTATCGGTTAGAGCATTGTCTTGGACTCCCTGCCTTAGTCTGCTCGTCGTCGCTTTCAGAAAGCGACCACACTCGAGGCAGGGGAAGAAGATTTGGGAAAGCATCTGA
The DNA here is from genome assembly GCA_023065735.1 of Coffea humblotiana. Taxonomy (NCBI): domain Eukaryota; kingdom Viridiplantae; phylum Streptophyta; class Magnoliopsida; order Gentianales; family Rubiaceae; genus Coffea; species Coffea humblotiana. Next base: position 24,148,273 of record CM041210.1, read on the forward strand.
CATGACTAGACTCGATAGTAAAATAATTTCATTAGGAATGCTTATTGATGTTGAACAAGAAATATGCACATGAACAATAAACTCACAAGGTGAAATTAAAATTTCAAGCGTAAAAGAAAAATAAAATTCTCATGCAGACAATTCTTGAGAAAGTCATGCAATGGTAAATTAAGTAGCAGCATATTGTGGAAGGAGGTCAAACCATGTCATCTGCCAGTCGACGGTAGCCAATTTTACTGAGACACCGAAACTTGCGATCCCTTTGTTCCCCAAGAAGGGAATATGAGCTTTTGTAAAAGCAAAGGAAGCTGCAACCTGGCGAAGATGATGGCAGGGAAACTGGCCACGATGGTGATGGGAATGTAAGCCCGGTTAAGCCTTGCTTCCAGTGGCAGTCCAATTGCCGTGCCAAAAGATATCATCATAAATACTACAGCAATAGATGAGTAAACTAGACCTCTAACCAAAGTCTTGGGAACTGACTCCAGAAAATCGTCTTCTGTATATCGCGAGGTTTGAAGCGAAAGGAACATAAGCAGAGAGCCTACAGAGGATATCATGGATAATGCGTTTGATATGGCAAATACCGTGAACAGTTTTTTCCTTGCCATAACTGGGATTCCGGTCTCACTTTCATTCCCACCGGGTACGGTAATAATAGCAGCAAATGCAACTGTTGCGACCAGAGTAGCTACCACCATGCCTGAGTTTAATGTATCCCTCACCCATTCCTTTGCATCCTTTTGCAAATTTTGATGGACATCAAAGAATAATTCTCGAGGCGTTTGTCCTTCGTTATTCTTTTTTATCCTTGAGTCATAATAGACCCTTGCTTCCATGGCCTACATGCAGTTAATTAGAGGATTAATCTAGGTTTCTATATGCACTCCATTTGCTAATCACAAAATGAGAAAATTAAGGATGCAACAAAAGGCTTTAATTTTAGGTACACTGTTACATGTTCGGGCATTTATTTATGTCATACCATATATTTCTTAAGGTGATACTTGTCCCTTTAATTTATATTCAGTAGCCAGCAGGATTCATTCAGACAACTATCAACCTAAAATATGGTGTGATGTAGCTGTAATATGAAAAAGTAAGAAAAATCCAAAACGTACCGTTTAGAAGTATATGTGTGCCGGAAAGGATCTTGGTTAGGTAGAAAACTTGCATGAAAAGGAAACTAATCCAAGGTATTGTAAAGACAGATTAAAATAGAATTACTACAACATTGCATTAAATACCTTAAACCATTGGAATTCTCGCTGCATCTGGAATGCAGGGAAAAGATAATTAAGCTAATAAGAACAGCTTTCATCATGTTGGATTAATACATCACCTCAGATGCTAACCAATCCTTTCATCCATAAACATCAAAATACTTAAAGAGGAAAAAAACAGAAGATGCTCCGCCATGTATTTTGAGCACGTAACACGAGGAATGCCTGTCTTTTTTAAGCTATAAATTAGGTTAAACATGAACCTCGATTATCATAAAATATAAGGAAAGGCTGAAAGAATTGAATGTATCGGCCTAGTACTGTGATGGCTCAGCACGACAAGGAGGAGAAGCATAAAACTCTGATGGAAATAAATATCCAGGGTGGTGAGATAGTGACCGACGAAGAGATGCGTAAAGTGACGAAGATCCGCGGTAAGAATTAATCATTTTGTGCATTTTGATATATATTAAATCGAAGCTTAATTAATTTATATTACTTTATATAGCTTTATGTCAAAGTTCTATTTCATATTTAATTTGGGTGATTGGAAAGTTTTGGTTGGAGTCTATGCCGCATTGGATTCATAACCCTATACTAAATTATATTGTAGCCGATGCTTTTCAAACATGGTTTAAAAAATTACAGATTAGAAGCTATTAGGTTGGTTTAGTTAGCTAGGATACGGGGCAGGAGCGGTCGTCAAACCGACCGCTTTCGAACGGTCTCCTCACAATAAAAAACGTGTGGAGACAAATGAGCCAAGTCAGCAAGGCTCAAGCAGAACACAAAACGATGTCGTTTTATTAAATGAGAAGGGAAAAAAAATTTTATAGACGTATTTGGGGTAACGGCAACTTACGGAACGTCAGCACCATTAGTAAGCATCCTCCCGCCCAAAACTAAAGGTTGAAAATGAAGAGTCGCACTTAGACTCCCTCCCAAACCAAACGAGAGCAGTTGCTGAAATTCACAATTGCTTGCGAAAAGCTACGAGAGGAGAAATAACAGAGAAAAATAGGAGATTGGCCAACACTCTCCAATGTGACATTGCGAAAAGCTGTGGAAGTGCTGCATTGTTGAAGGAAAATCTCAGCAAGGAGAAGCAGAAAGTGGTGGAGCCGTGGACAAATTTTTGATGATTTGGGTTTATTAAAAGAAGAAGAAAGGTGAACCCAAGTTTGAAGAGTAGAAGATCGTGGGATTCGAAGTAGTGAACGACCGCAAATCAGTCAGGTAAAACAATTTTGAGTCCTAGGATGATGTAGTAACGTGTGTAATTTGACAAAAAAGTGGAAGGATCTTACTTGTGGATGTTGTTGGGGTACAGTTTGATGATTGCTTAGAGGGACGTCACTACTTCACGATTTTGTGTATAGTAATTAATAAGTAGAGCGTCGAAATAGGAGAATGGGAAAGGAGGGGGAAATCTTGCGGCACAACTGCTTGAGAAAATATGTGCATGGGTTTGGGAGTTCGTAGGTGTTAAAAATGGGTGTAAGTAATAATTACTATATGCTAAGTAGATAGTACAATGTGTTGAGTGTATGATACACTGCGAAATGAAATAGTCACAAGATAATTCAGTAAAGGATGGGTCATATAGCAGTCTGGCTAAAAATTATGTTATGTTGAAAAAAATGACATGGAGAAACATTGATACGGTGTGTTAAAGTGTAAAACATTAACATAAGAAAGTCAAAACATAGTACATAGTATAATGAAAAGGTCTAGAAAATGATAAATCCTAGAGGCGAAGGACAGATTATATGGCATTTTGAAAGTGTTACCTCCTTATATGTGACCGGAGAAGCATTTGAAAAATAGGACCACAAAAGATGAAATGGATTGCATGGAATTTGATGATAGGAGAGTTGGCATGTAATATAAATAAGTTAGGAAGAATAACAGACTGTTAAGTGTGTCATACTCAGCGTGTAAAAAATGTTACAAGATTTGTTAGTTTATGGGTCCCAAAATAATGTTGGATGGGTGTTACATGCAGTGGATGAATAGGTACAGAACAAAAATAGATTATAAATGTTAGTCTGAGATGGTGTGTTGCATTTTGAGATTTCATTGGTGTATATCTAGTGTATCAGTTGATGTGCATAAACCACAATGTTGGATAAGTCTTACATGTTGTGGACTAACAGGCATAGAGAAGAAAAGAGTAAAAATGTTAGTGTAAAATTGGTATATCGTATTTTGATCTTTATTAGTGTATGTCTATTTCTATTAGTTCACGTGCATGAACACAATGTTGGATAAGTCTTAACATGTTGTTGGATAACTATTACATGGTGTGGATTAATAGGTACAGGACAGAAAGAAAAGAGAGACGTTAGATTGAAATTTGAATGTCGTATTTGGCACTGCATTGATGTATGTTTATTGTATTAACTCTTGTGCATAAACACAGTGTTGGATAAGTGTTACATGGTGTGGATTAGCACCTACCGGCCAGAAAGAGAAGAGAATTGTTAGATTGAAATTGGAATGTCGTATTTGGGACTGCATTGATGTATGTATATTGTATTAGCTCTTGTACATGATACAGTGTTGAATAAGTGTTACATGGTGTTGGATAACTGTTACATGGTGTGGAGTAGCAGGTACCGGCTAGAAAGAGGAGAATTGTTAGATTGAAATTGGAATGTCATATTTAATACTGCATTGATGTATGTTAGATTGTATTAGTTCTTTGCATGAACACAGTGTTGGATAAGTGTTACATGGTGTGGATTAACAAGTACAGAGTAGAAATCTTAGTGTGTAACTGGTATGTCGTATTTGAGACTTCGTTCATGTATGTTTATTGTATTCGTTGTTATGCATGAACAGGATGGCACGGATAAGAAGCAAAAGACGGAACAAGAGTTTAGGCGAAAATGAAGGAATAGAGGCAGCGGGAACAAGTGAAGTCAGACAACCAGTTCCCCGTTGAATCCGTGGATGAAATTTAGGTAATATTGATGTTTATTTAAAATAATAATCATGAGTAGAATGCACAGCTAATTGGTTAATATTTGATGTGTGTAGGAAGGAGTATCAAAGCACCGTTCCAGCGAAAGGCATTAAGATAACAGAGGTATGTGTTAAGAAGTAAATAAAGCATTAATCAGAGAAGTTGTGGCGCGGTAAAAGTAAGAAAACACAATTAGAAAAGGGTTAATATCAGAAACCTCCCTGAGTTTCTTCTAATCACACCTAGCACCCTCCATGTTTTCGATATCACACTTAGCACCCCTGCAATGACAACTTTGGTGTCATTGTCAGCCCCTCGACTCGAAAATGATAGTAAAAAAATGAATTGTAGGATAGAGACTTTTTTTTTGTTCCACTTTTACCCATAGCCCAACATGAGTATATTTCGTAGCAGCAAAACAGGTATAAATCTTGATTTTTATTATATGTAAATGATCATCTAATAAATAATAGGACACTATCGGGGTTGTAACACAATTACATATCTTCGTACACCATGGAGTATGATGATATGTATCGTTTGGAGGGATGCGAGGTAGGGAAGGTTGTTAGATCAAATCATCCTTGAACAGTGTAATGCGTTTTGAACATTTTGTAATTTTATGTAAGTTTCTTGTATATCTTTACAATAGATTGCGTCTCTGTTATTAAGTTTTACAAATAATTCACATAGAGTTACACATTGTTTTAAAACTGTTACATTGATCCGAATGGAGATAAAAAAGTTGAGTATGGATTCTATAATAGCAGCACCACAAATCAGAATGTGGTTGTAGTTGTAAATAAACTGCGACCGCATTTTTGAAAAAATACGGTCGTATAAATAGCTTTTTTCTGCATCCTAGTCGAATGGAGTTTGTGAGTTATTAAATTGCAATCCTCAGTGTCTAGATTATTGCTTGTAGACGGTGTTTTGGAAACATATGGATTACGATACCCCATTGTATAGTAGAAATGGCTTGCGGATGCTATAACTCATGAATTCCCAGCATCTTTGAACTATTTTTAGATTGTGTTATATTGGCTTAGGCATTGCAATTTTAGCAATGGCACTATGTGTACTTCAAAAGTTAACATTACTGGAAACGCCATGACTATTTAATATTAGGAAGGGGGATAGGAACAGTTGTTAGATCAATCATCCCTAAATAGTGTAACATTTTTTGAACATTTTGTAATTTTGTGTAAACTTCGTGTACATCGTTAAACAGAAGTGTGATAAGTTGTTAGTGTAGATATGGGTCCAATATGTAATCATAGTATTTGTGTTGATAAATTTTACAGATAGTTCAATTAGAGTTACACTTTGTACAAAAAATATTGCATAATTCAGAGCAGTTATCAGCAGTTTCTTAAAAGAATTTATTTATTTTTTTAATCTTTTTTGGTATGCAGTTTTCTTCTTAGTTTTTGTAGTGGAGTATTGGTCTCCGTATACTGCATTGATTATTTTTAAATTATGGCCAATACACACTTTGGTTATGGTATAACATCACTTTGAATGAGTTAAGGTTGTTTGTGGCATGGGATAGATGTTGGTGATTTTTGGGTAATTTCTCACCCTTTGATTAGGAGAACCCGTCACATCCTACTGCCGGGGTGCTAGGTGTGATTTCGAAAACTTGGGGTGCTAGATGTGATTAGAACAAACGCATGGGAGGTTTCTGATATTAGTCCGTGTTAGAAAATGCTGAATTACATATAACATGATTCAGACTATATGCATCCAATGCAGTATAATAAAATGGCCAAAGCAGCATATGATAAGTTGAGCGAGGAAGAAGTACAGAATCGAAAAGAAAACTATCGGAAAGAGAAAGAGGAGTACAAGAGAGAAATGGCGCGGTTTGGAAAGACTATACCGCAAAAACAGCAGATTAAGGTAAGCACAAAGCATGGATGCTGAAATAGGTTGGTACGTGATAATCTGTGTATGGCTAACTAGTTTTTCTGCTTGAACTTGATTATAGAATCGAAGTACACCTTTCGTTGTTCACCAAATCAGATGGTTTGGTTAGCATCGAACATGATGAAACAAAAAAACAGCAAATCAGAGATATGGGGTTTGGAGGGTTGCTGGAAATAAAGTGTCGCTCCATTCCCAACGGCCTAGGAACCTGGCTGGTTGACAATTTTAATCCTACACTAAGCAGCTTTCAGCTACTTAGAGATGGTGTGCTACCCTTAACAGCAAAAGACATCGGTTTAATCCTTGGAATCCCAAATGACGGCCCCTTACCAGTTGAAGATACTAATAGCAGTGAGGGTGGAGATTCAGGACCAAGTCGCCGAACATATAAATGGAAAGAGCTGCCAAAGGAGTTAGTATCCATGAGCAGTGGGGACGAGTTCAAGCGACTATTTGTTGCATTTGCTTGTGGATGTCTATTGGCTCCAACTACTCGGGCTGAGCATAAAATCCGGCTGTGGGATTGCACGAAGGTGGTTACTGAGGTGCCCTCATTAAACTGGGCAGAGTACGTTAGAAATGTACTATGCAATAGGATATTAGAAGTGCAGAAGAAAAGCGGAAAGCAACACCAATATGTTGGGGCTGCATGTTTGTCCTATTGGTAAGTTTAGTTATGTGATATTGAAAGTTAATAAGTGATCTAACTAGTAGGGGATACAACGAAAACAAATTTTAATTAGGCACATGAAGGTTGTTTATGCATAGTACTTGAATTGCAGGTGATATAATTGATGTGTCAGTCTCCAATTGAATTGCAGGTGCATTACTTGATCGAGTGACAATACTAAAGCACAGAGTGGTTCGAGTTACACCAAGAGCAAAGGCATGGACAGATGCTTTAATTTCAGAGCGGGATGCATTGGAGATCGATAATCTCGGAGGTTATGGAAAAGGAAAACTAGTAAGAGAGATAATTTTTTTTTTATTGATGGGTTGTAACTTACTACTTTGAATATATAGGCCACACATACCATTGTACTGATGAAGTGATGGTTTGATTATGTTTTCGTAGATTGGGGCGCATGAAGAGAAAGAGGCTGAATCTGGTGCACAGATAAATGAACTACCCCTGAGCTAGTTGGAATAATGATGGACAGCGGGCATCATGATATTGCTGTAAGCTACCTAACTTTTAAAATTGTTACTTCATTATGCGCTATTGTTGCTTAAGTAAAAGTTATACATTTTTGATGTTTTGAACAAGCATTTGTAAGCAGCCAAACCAACATAACTTAGGAAAGTTATCTTGTCAAATACAATCATTCTGTCTACGCGTACAGCATACAATCATTTGCAGTGTCACATGTTTGACATACAAAATCAGGAAAGTTAGTTACAAATGGTTTATGGGACAAAGAAGTACACAGAGATGTTTGTTAAGTTTTGTAGAAAGGTGGCAAGATTTTTGAAATGCCGATCACAAATAATACTAGTCTTCACACAGGTAGATAGCTACATTTGAAACATAGAACAACTCGTGGCACTTTTTCCATGATATTATGGCAGAAAAGAGAAAGAAAAAAATTCTCGAATATTATTCATGCAAAATATAAAGTTAATTGTATACTTCTTTCAATTCGAGTGGCAAATACACCTTAAGGCATTTTCATGGTCAAACTGTACATAATTCTTCTTGAAAAATATTTCACCAATTGAAAGAATAGACAGATTTAGTGAGGTCTATGAGGAAGTAATACACATCAATGCATAATATGATTTCATCTGTTCTGGATTAAGTCGAAACGGGTTATTCATTATGATTTGTTAATGTATAAGCAGGCTGAGCTTTCAGAAGTATACAGTATGACAGTGAGTTGCCAAAGAAGGATATTAAAGATTGCAGAAATGCTGTGTTTTCATCCTAGGGCCAAAGCAGCAGCAACAGATGTCGTTTCAAAGGAAAAGCAGAAACAGAGGCTATCTGATTCAGAACAAATACATCTTGATATGGAAAGTGAAGATCATTCGGAATATGAATCGGCACAAGCAGAAAAGGACTCCAACGATGACGATGACGATGACGGTGAAAGTGAAAAAGAACAAGATGCAGGCGGTAATGATGATGGTGGGAGCCCAACCAAATCAATAGATGAGACTGAACCACCAAACCGACATTCGATGAGGCAGAAGACTGTTGAAAAAGAGCAAAGTGAGAGAACCACTGATGGGAAGGCGGCAGAAAATATTGGCAACACAAGTGATTTGAAGGACGTTTCAGGCAGTGTGTACAAGTCAGATGATACCCCAACAATCATCCAAGATGAGTCACGAGCCCTTGAAACACATATTGACCAGGGGACAAGCACTTCGGACCGCATTGCGAATGAAGATACACAACATATGCACCATGATTTCTCAACAGGTCCTGTTGGAATCGAGCATCCGATGAATCTGCCACACACACCGAGAAAGTTGCGGTCTTATAGTCGCAAAAGGAAAGGTTAGTGAACAATAAATTCTATTTAGAATTTTAAAAGCCAGTAGTCACAAATTTATTTTATTATGTTGTGTGCAGTGTAAACCTTCATACTATTGAGTATAAATTAATGATAACACTTAATTGTTTTGCATATCAATTGAAGAATACTTAGCTGATCGGTTAAACGATTTGCAATGTGCTGCCCATTATATTTTCTTTCAACACGCATACCTAATCGTTATTCAGTCAGTGTGAACTACATATTGAATTATGTTCTCTGATGTATTGACTCCTGCAGCAATTGTTGAAGATGAGAATGAGCACAGGCCAACTCGGGCAACGAAGAAAAGCAGCATGCTACGGTCAGCCGAGTACCTTCTGCCTCACACGTGACAATCAGCGTTTATGACAAAAGGATCGCTGCATTCGCGTGGGAGGTAGATAAGAATCCCAAGTAAGGTTCCTATGTATTTATAATATGATATTGAGGTTATCATACAATCGCTAAGGATTTATTAGTGCTACTATTTGTTAACTACATCCCTCCAGTCCATTCCTAATCAATTCATGCAATTTTATGCTCTCCCAATTGGAATTATATTTAGGCTAAAATGGTATGAATTCTAACCATAAGGTTGTAAAATTTGTTCCGCGTTACGTTTCTTAGGGGATGCATAAGGTAGTAAAATAAAACATATTAGGGGATTGCTATGGTTTATTAGTGCTACTATTTGTTGGCTGAAAGTGAATGCAACTTTATGATAAAACATTTACACTTTTGTAGAACATGGTTGCTAACAACTGCCAATTAAAAGTAAATTTCTGTTTCGCGTAATGGCAGGGAGACCCTCATTCAAATGTTTCAACTTTCTCTCACACGGGATGACCTCAGGACTCTTTCTGATGGCATGCACGTCTCGACTCGGGTTAGGCATAGTTTTTCAGTCGGAGAAATAATACATTGTGTTGGTTTGGTAAGATAAAGCGATAGCTTTTTCAAATGCCAGTAACTAAACCAATTCTGTTATTGTGCTGTGAATACGCAGGTGATGGACATGTTTGCCCGGCATATAAATTGGGGTGGGGAGACTAGCACAACCAGTAGAGTTAAACGCTATATTGTCGAGCCTATAGCAGTTGTAAGTATTAAAATTGTTGTTAGCTAATGGCTACCATTGAATAAAATATTATTGAACAAATGCACAAATGCATGTACCAATCCATTACCAATTGTGAAAATCACCCTAAACTTCTATATCCCCTTGTACTGATCGTTAACAGGATGGCATTTTGAATCTTCGAAAATTCGAATCACAGTCTGATGACATCCTAACTGCTAAGCTTATGAATTGTTCAAGATCCGCGGCCTGATAAAGCGGCTGATCCATCTAAGTGTCAGTTGGTATGGACATAACCTTATCGTAACTATTGATGAGTTTGTATATATTGAACAAGTTATTAGTAAACTACTCTATTATGCTAGTGCTGATGAAAATTTTTTTTCTGGCTATGCGTTAGATTCTTGTTCCTGTGTGCGTAGACAGGTACTGGTTTATGTACTTCTTCCATGTGTCACATCGCATAGTCCATCTGCTAGACCCTGACCCACAACAAGCAAAGAGCAAAGATATACAGTTCTAAAGCGTTTGGTATGATTGTTTATTGGAGTTGTTCATTTAATTTATATCATACAAAGAGTTACTTGACTGTGTTTTCATGCAGCAACGTGCCCTCGGACTGATATATGACAGCTAAATTTGGGATGAAAATTGTCTTTGCAAGTTTCAAATTCGATATTGCTGAATGTCCCTCATCAGTCGCCCGATAGCATGTAAAATATGGGATCTTTCAATACGACCCGATACCTTGCTATTGCAATGTGTACTACCTATCACTTTAGTATATTGTCCATATTTCTGAGTTAGAATATATTGATCTGAACAGTTCAACAGTGGAGTTTTCACGATGACCTTTCTTGAACACTGGACTGGAAGATTTGGCAGTGCGAATTACTGAGGTGCGATCATACTCTATAACTATCTGTTTCTCTACTTGGGGCAATAGCACATATTAATAAATACCTTAATCTGTGACGTAAATCTTATGAGGTGAAATTGTGCAGGAAAGTGTTTCGAAGTATCGAATTATGTACACTGCGCGGCTTTGTAGTTCGGAGCATAATACAAAGTTTCAGGACACTATTGTCGCCGCGGATAGGGAATAAACAATAAATGGTTGCCTTGATCATCTCTAAGGATGCAAATTCTTCTCTCTGCTGTGTATAATAGCAAAGGATGTTCTTCAAAAGTAGTTTTTTTTATCTGGCCATATTAGCGACGAAATTAGCATCTTTTTTGTGTCATACTGTTTATTTATTGCTTGTGGCCATAAACTGTGATTTTAAGTGATGTAAATAATTGGGTTCGAACTACTAGACTTATGTAATAACATTAGCCGAACATATGTATTTATTTACATTTTTCGTAACTGTATGCCAACTACTTGTAATACGGGCACTATAAAGAGTATGGACAATGAAGATAGTAAGGCACCAATGCCAATTCCTTGTGGCAATGTGAAGAGTATGGACAATGAAAACCAATTACGTGAAAATCCTAATATATTATATTATAACATTTGTATATGTATATTTAATTATATATATAATATTTAATTTAATTAGTTACAACTTATAATAATAATATTATTAGTTGTATGTATTATATAATATATATTAATCAATGTAATATAATTAATATTATTAATTATACTAATAAGTATACATGCTTGCCTATAGAAATTATTAATTAGTTATACTAAATTTACTAATACATTCATACTAATATGTATATTTAGTGATAATTTCTTATATCCCAATTATAGAGAGTCAATGAACCAAACGTCAACTAATATATCCCAATATATTCCGGCATTGAACTAAACAAATGTATTGTAATGATTGATTCCATTCCAAATTCAGGATGAATGATTCCGAATCCGATTCCAATTCCAACATGCGTCCGGGGACGCCACCCAAAAACACGACACTAATCCGAATCTGATTCCAACATCCGATTCCAAACTATAACTCTGTTATGCACAAAATGAAACTTACCTATAATTAAAAAGTATTAAAAAGTAAAACAGATCCACCTATAATTAAGCTTTTTTTTTAAAGAAAAGCTTCAATAAACCTGAACCAAAACAAATGACCGTAACTGTTCGAGATGTGACTTTCACGAAAACAGCTGTAGTTTTTGGTAAACTGGTTATTAACTCTACGTAACACTGTTTGAATGTCTCGTACTACCACTTTCACGCTTTGTACGTAAAGACTTATGCAAGTTTCACTCCATGGTTGCTACTTCATATCTGAGAGGTGCCACATATTAACTGCCACCTGTGTGAACCATCCCGATCAACACATAAATTTTACTTCATCCGCATCTTCGGACCCATATTCTCTTAACATATGCCCCAAAGTAGTTTTACATCGTTCAGATGTCTTCATCTAGCAATCTTGGTGGCGGATCTAGTGAGTTAAGATACCAATATCGGTACTGCAACTGTGGGAAAAGGGCTAATCCTAAGATAGTGGAGTCGCAGAAACCAACGAAGGGTTTGCTGTACTTCATTTGTGAGACAAAAGCATGTTCTTTTTTCGCCTGGGCTCATCCAATAGGGAGGAATGATGAGCTTATTCAGACTAACTATTATCCCACCTCACCCAATCGACAAGCAATTCCCGCAGAAAGCTCGTTCGACAATCCCGGAACAGTACTCCATCAATCAAACACTTTCTCGCATCCCGTGGAATGCATCCAGAGTGACATTCGACAAATGAAAAACTTCTTGAAGATCTCGGTTTCCATCGGCCCTATTGCTGCTACTAATAGCAATTTTTCGCTGACCCCACGTTAGCTAGACGGAACACATATGAGTTCCACGGTCGCTGGTAGGTAGTCGTATATAATCTCTCCTGAAACAAAATGGTTGCCCTATTTGCATATTAATCATGGCTATTCACCTTGCCTAAGTGGCTTGTAACGTATTGTAACACATAAATAACCTATTGTAACCCATTGTAAACTGTTAGTACTTCATGGTTTGTTACATTATAAAAGTTAGTTCTAACATTCGATTAGTCAGGACATTAATTCAATTTTAAATTCCTAACAATTTTATGAAATGCATGTACAAATTATTGCTGACTCATAACACTGGACGTGAGTACAATTGTAACCCACTTATCTAACTTAAAAAATATGAAACATCAATGATGTCTGTACAACCTACTGAATAAGTTGTGCTGCTCTTACATCTGGAATCACAGATATAGTTGTTGAATTGTTCTGTGTTAATGTTCCAAAAGCCTAAAACTAATTAATTACGTAGGGAAGGGCTTCAATGGTTACCTTAACACACGAATTTGTATAAATAATATTTGATTTTATCTCATACTATTATCAACTCAGGGGTGAAATATCCCGGAACAGTGGCAAGAATCAAAAGCACCAAGACACACTGGTTTTTTTTGCTATATATACTGTACTGGTCGACTACTAAACTTATTTAGGGAAGAATGTAGTCTTGCAATTTCTCGCTATGCTTCAAAAACTGTGAATATATTGTTACAAAAAAAATGTTATTAATTACGGTTTTGTTCGTTCTTAGTTACGCTCATCATAAATAGTAGATGGTATGAACGCAACCCTCACAAAAATTACCTTCATACATATTGAACCAGCAGGAGTCACGAATGGCTCACAGAGATAGTAAATACATTGTTTAAACTGACCAAGCGAATGCTAGTATTACTCGAACTGACTCTGGGCGAAGAAACAGTTGCACAAGGACAATGCAAAGAGAAATATTGGTGTTACGGTTCATGCACATCGTGAAACTTAACCTTAACGATGTGTAACTGTTATGCATGTGACCCTAAAATGTTGGTATACAGTTCATTTCATAATAAAAGTTGCAAAATTTGTTTTATTGTCTATAACTGATCACAAACATGACGTAAATCTTATCCCCAACGTCGGTACTAAAAATGTCACGCTGTGTAGGAAAGGGTGCTTGAGTTGCGGACCACAGTTTAGGCCTGCATGTGACTCTACAATGTCTAGTACAACAATTAGATGAAATTATTGGCCTGGATGAAAATTGGCTTATGATATTTTAGCACAGTAGAGGGTAATCCAACACTATAAAAGGGCGCGGTTGCAGTTGTATATCCCTCAAGAACAAAAGGCCGCGAGTCCCCCTTTCTTCTCTTGTTGACACTTTCCAATTTTATTCCACTTCAAACTTCCCATCTCATTCTACTGAAGGGTGGCACTGGACCCGTTCCTGAAATTTATTTTAAGTCATCTTCAACCCCCCTTCTTTTTCAATTACAGTCTCATGAATAGAGTGTTCACACAGAAACCAAGTTCTTGGGAGCCAAATAGCAGCCAATGGATTGCATGATGTTCGAGAAGATCTCGCTAACTTGATGAGATGTTCGAGAAGGTCTCGCTACATCAATTGTTTTGAGGTTCGAAACGATCATCTCTATATTCTCATTAGACACTTAATAAAGTGTCTAAAAAATTTTATGTGTCCGGGGAAGGAATTATTGTTTGTGCCGAGGGCAATTGCACAAACAAGAGAAGAGGAAAGGTTCATCGGATATTAACTAGTTATAGTATTACTAGTTGTAATATCGAAGAATATCTGGTTGTAATATTATTCAGTTTTAAATAGAGAAGACAAAAAACTATCGATTGCAACTTCATTAGTTGTAATGAATTGTAACATACAGTTAACTGGTTGTAACGTATAGTGTACATCTCGTAATGAAAATCTGATGCTACACATTTTAAATATTAGTTACCCCACTTTCGAATTAGTTGTCCCAACGAAATATCACGTTCTTCTGCGAAACTGCTACTTATTATTTGGTTGTGTGGAACCAAGCTAAGCCAGATATTCACTCTGTCAAATGCACATTGTTCAAAGTAAGGTCACTGATTCACTTGTAACTGGGTATTCACCTGACCCTTAATGTTGGAGTACAGGTCATATCATGATAAAAGCTAAGAAATTTGTATTATTGTGAGATGCTGATTAGCAACACGACGTATCACTTATTAAGAGTACCGGTACTAAAAATATAGTCCAACATTGTTTAGATATGATTCACAATGCCTTCATATATTGTTACAATTCGTACGTTGTTACTTACATCTTTGTTCGTTCTTAGTTACAACATTCATCAATTTTGTGGTCGAATTTGAAATCTCCTATAGAGCATTGGAGTAGAAGGAGGTACTATCTTATCACACAGGTAGTAAATTTGGGTCATAAACTGACAAAGGGTCTACAGATGACGGCGTTCCCAGGTGTTGTATGGCATATGACAGATGACGAGAGATGCAGTCGGATGTTCGTGAAGGTAGCAAGATAGAGCGTTTAGTCATTATAATCTCTACTTTAACTTTTTGCCACCTATTTGGATATTAATCATGTCTGTTAAAGATTCTTGTACTAGTTTTAACATATTGTAACATACAACTAATTACTTGTAACTCATTCTGTACGCTTCGTTATGAATATTTGTTGCTTTAACAAACTTAATTTTGATAAACGAAATTAATTGTCCTCTCACACTATCATTTTCTTCTGCGCAACTATTACCTTATGTGCTCGTGTGGTTACTTGATCATAATTCAATTAGGAATATTCTTGTAATACCTATTGAAGTGCCTGTAACACATCATGTAAATGGTGAGAACCAATCATTCTTAAAATGTAACCCATATATAGTTAATTATGAAATTCTTTTGATGACTAAATGACATATAATAATTCACCAAGCATCGTAACAAAATAATAACAATTTGTTAAAGCCGATTGATATATGCTACATGTAACCGTTCTAAGTGCCATCCATGCCAATAAAGATGTTATTTACGATTGGAGTTGAATGTTAGACACTACTATATATATCACGACAGCCATTTGTTATGGTATTCTATGAAAAATACCATTATCATAAAGAAGAACGTTCAATCGTATTGCAAAAATTGTTACTCTAATTTTCAGTCAACTTTATAATTTCTTAATAACTTTATACAACCCATTACAGAACAATTGATGACTACTAATACTGAAAATTAATACAATTGTAACGCACTTGTCTAAGTTTGAACAGAGTGAAACATTGAAGGTACCTATACAGGCACATGAATAACTTGTAACAATTTATTAAGTGCTTGTAACCTATTATGCAGCATTCCCAGCATTGCCACCACGAAGGTCCAATAACAAATATTCGTCGAAAAACACCGCAAATCTCGTGCAGTACAACTAATCTATGAAAAAAAATATAGTCAGTTACAATCAACATGCACTAATTCATTTCAAGATTGTTGATTAAAAGAAACTGACAATACGGAAGCGAATAAAATCGAACAATATCTTCAGTTGAGAAATACTAACATCAATAAATGAGGTCAACTTGGTGAATGAATAATCGAAACTCACTAGTTTGGTCAACCACTCAATGTGTCGTTAAAAAATTAGGCGTACACATCATTCATCAACCTGTCTCTGCTGGAGGGGTGACGTCAACAGCTAGTTACAAACTCTGGGTGTTATTTATTTTCTGAAATGTGTAATGATGGCAAATCAGCTAATACACCTAATAAAACATACGATTAATAATATATGATGTTCAAGTATCTAATTAACAATACTACATAAATATGTGATTTAACGATAAAAGTTTGTCACCTGCGGTGATGGTGAAAATACATGATATGCATCAATGTCACAGTGTGTTGAAATTGCCGCACGCTCCTCCTACATCATATAATATAACTATTCAACTATCAGCAAATCATTACCAGTGCCCATATTGCTCACTTCAAAAGCTAAATTAGATAAGACATTATAAAAAAATGATATATCAAACCATTAAGATATCTCTGACGGAGTTATGCTTGAAAAAAATAGAAAATTTGGGATGCATCCATTCTGTAGGGACTGTTGCAAGAGGCCCCTGATTAGGCAAACGATGGACTTTCGGATAATACAAAATAATTTGTTATAGAAGCAATAATACGTTAACTACATAATAGACATGTTTTGAAGCGTTCAAGTGCCCACCATTACAATAAGCAGAATAGTAGTTGTACGATACGAATAACAAAATCTTTATTTTTCCTACTAAATGTATGCATACCATTTCATTTTCCTTGATTTCGGGAGCAACAGCGTTTGGAGGGCCATTCACTGACTGACTCCTTGAATGCGTCTACGAGTTTAGAATGGTCAAATAATTGTATAAGACAAACAAAATAGGTATGTCAGAAGGGATGACAAGCGTAACAAAATTATCACATAATGTAACATCAATATAACTAATTATGCTATTACAAACATCTAAATAAAAGCTAAAGTCATGACCATTTTATACTAACCGAAACAGAGTCAGTAGATGAACGGCATCCTTGAACATGTGTTCATCAAATTCAAGCGACGTCGGCTCCGATTCTGAGACCTGTATTATTGACACGACAATAATATTGCTTCATAGTGGATGGTACTTAAATTTGAGTTAACGGTAATATAATAAAGTTATTTTAGCATAAATATTTACCATAAAAAATAAATAGACCCATACCGTGGTCTGTGTAGTTCTTGACAATCTAGATTTTCTTTTCACTCTGTCAAATTTATCGACCCAACTTCGCATCACTCTATTTCTCTTCCCACCGGCTCGTTTTTTAATGCCTCTTGCGACTACTGCCTCTCCCATTTCATTTACAATTTCAATTTTATCACGTTCCTCCACATTCAGATTTTTTTGATTTTGCAAAGGTTGCTCTTTATTTTCTGAGAGTAGGAGCTCAATTCTCTTTGCCAAATCGGATATGACGGTGATTACTACTTTGCTGGTGTCCTCCGACATTGCTGCTCGAGTTGCGACCTTAATCATGGCTGGAGCGAGATCCCGATAACGAGTTGAAATGATTGCTTTTGGATCAGCCATAATTTCCCCGTCCTCGCCGATCAAAAACAATCTCCAGCCCGAGCTCTTTTTGTCCATCGCCTCTTAACGTATTCAGGAGGAATTGTTTTTATGCCCACGGTATCAAACACCTTCAACGCGTGCCCACACAAAATTCCTTCATTCTCGTATTTTTACAATTACAGTGTACACTTAGATCATTCTGATTGAATACCACTATTCTTTCAGGTCCTCCATCATATCTCATGACAGCAAACTCCACAAACATCTCTGCATCTTGTTGTCTCAATATCACCATAACTGTTGACTCGCCATATTCATTTTGGAATGCAACAAATACGGTTGGTGAATACGTCTCTACAGCATGTACAAGCATAGGTGTTTGTCTCAACCCAATCATGGGGAGTTTTTGCCTCATTTCATATTCTGCGATGAGTTCATTATGTCTCTTATCATCAACCACTCGATTGAAATGTCTAAAGAATTGCCACAAGGTCGTGATCCAGTTTCAAATGATTTTAATTGCTGCATTTAGGCTTTCACTAAGTTGGGTGCTTCGCATTCCCCGCGGTCTATTTTTCTTTCATCATACACCTTACCCACTTATCACGAATTCAATATAGTCCGGAAAGCCATTCATTATTTTCAAGATTGTGTTTCTTCACCATCGCCTCCCACACCCTGTTGAATTGTTCCACTTCTTCAATCTCATACATGCAGGCACCAAAACATGTATTGAAGGTCACTACTTTCCTTGTAGTGATTGCCAAGATGTTTCATAAAATTACGTCTTATGTGAAACGTACATAGACCGTGAAACGTTTGGGGCATGACAAGTGAAAGAGCGGCTGCCATGGCATAATCTTGGTCGGTTAGTATGGTATTTGGACGCTTTCCGCACATTGCTTCTGGAAATGTACCAAACACCCATTTGAAAGAATCTATCGTCTCATCATACATAAGGACAGCACCGAATATCACAATTTGCCTATGTTGGTTAAAATCCACAAATACTCCAAAGTGGCCGGTATTCTTTATTTGTTTTGTAGGTTGTGTCGAATGTGACTACATCTCCAAAAAAGTTGTAGTCAATTAACATTCCTGCATCAAGCCCAGAAGATATTCGTTATTCTGTTGTTCACAGTCCAGCTGTACGACATGAAAAAATGATGGATTCTCGAGTGTTTGCTCTTGAAAATAATTCAGCATGCTACCTGCTTCTCCATATTTCAAACTCCTTTCCCGTCTCGTTTGAAGATATCGTTTAAGATCATCCCGAGTATATCCCACCATTACCCATCCCACCTGCCTCCTTTCCCATAAGCTCATGGCTCTGTTTCAATGGAAAACCCAGCATCCTCGCTTATTTCGGCTTCGAATCCTTGAGCCACACTCACTTTTCTTTGTGATGGCATCATGTGCGCACATTCAGCAATGTGCAACTCATGGTTATGCTCTAAGACAAGGTCATGCACACGGTACTTCATTGTCCCTCTAAACAACACGATAACCATTTTTAGCTCCACACCCTGTTTTCGTCGACGCTCGTATCCTCTTTGGCATCACATCACCTTCGTACTTGCGCTGCACACGTTCCTTGCAGCAACTATATCTCCTAGACGTGGTCACGCCATCTTTGTCTTTATTCAGATAGTCTTTACGTACACTAAAACCCATTTTAAAGGCATACTTGTTGTAAAACTTGTACGCATCCTCTTCACTGTTGAACTCCATTCCTAATTCAGGGGTCCCATCTTCTGCCAATTTGCTGCAATCCATTACTTCTGCTCCTGCCAATTATGCATCAAACACCCTAATTTGCATCACTTCATGAATAGTATGTATATAAACGACAATATAAATGTATATTACCATTCATAATGTCTTATGAATCACACATTACTCGTGTACAAATCCTATTATTACGCTTATCAATATGATTAATGATTCACATCACCTTACTTTTACTCTAATACAACGCCATTATCTATGTACAAATACAACTCCATGTACACTAACTTATACGGACTGTAATGTAATGGTCACACGATGTAAGTCTATTTTAACTGTATATACATCCATGCTGGTGATTATATTTTGATTCTAGATTCTTTAGCTCACTGGACCTTATGTCATTCGTTAATGACAACCGCATAAGCCAACTTCACATTTTCTACTATTTCAACATTTTGAGGGCCAAACAAGCACTTTC
The DNA here is from genome assembly GCA_023065735.1 of Coffea humblotiana. NCBI lineage: Eukaryota > Viridiplantae > Streptophyta > Magnoliopsida > Gentianales > Rubiaceae > Coffea > Coffea humblotiana. The sequence continues at coordinate 24,168,106 of CM041210.1, forward strand.
TACTCATTGTAATATATTTTTTACATAATGTAATTTATTTACAACACAAGGTTCACCCATTTATTATTCACATATATGTCTTTTCCTCTGCTTCACCTCATTCAAACTCTACGCCTCCATTTTATACACACTGTATGGTCAGGAGAGGGCAAACTAATATTGCCCCATGAGCATGGACCAACTACTAGATGCACAATGATTCATATCAATTGTAATACTGTGGCTATAACATGTAACTAATTTACAACATGATGTACATTCGTTCATTTGTTAAATGTGACTTTGTTTCTCTCATCTTTTCCTAATTCCGTTCGACGGTTTACTTGAATACATACCCCTAGGTCTTCTAATAACTACTATCCCGTTATAGTCCATCACTGAAAAACTGAATGCTCACACACACACAGATACGGTATACACATACAAATACAGTACAACTTCACTATTCTTCTATCATCTTCATATTATGTTTTCGGTGACTCTAATTTCATTCTTCATTTAACAGATGTGCATTTGGGTGACAAATTTTTGGCCACGGTTACTGACATGGTTCAGTCACGTTACCTTGGTTTGCTAATACGCTTTACGTTTCACCGAAATCAGGAGAGCGTAGCTACTTCTGCTATTAAGTTGAAGAACAAAATCTGGTTTCGTGAGATGCTGAATTTCCTCTGTTTGCTTCTACCTTACCGCCTGCCTTGCACGCATTCAAAATGGATACAACACTCTCATACCCAATTGAAGGCCACAGCTGCTTCTGCTATTCAGTTTTATGAACAAACTCTGGTTTCGTCTCTGTTTGCTTCTACCTTGCTTCGTCTCTGGTTTCGTCTCTGTCAATTGCTACTTTCATCAAATTAGACTACACCCACTTCATCTAGAAACACCCAGTAGGTCGAATCCCACCCGAACTTCAGCTTTCTACCTTCAGTGAGCTCACGAAGCCAGAGTAGACTACATTCAGAAGCACGCCAAGACTCTTCCCTCGGTTTTGTTTTCTACGGCTAATTCAAAATTTCAACTTCAATTTCAAAATCTACTTCTCTTCCGTTTGCTCCGTCTGCTCCCGTTTGGAAGTCAACATTTTTTTATTTGGAACGGCGTCGTTTTTGTGCCCTGCTTGAGCCTTGCTGACTTGGCTCATTTGTCTCCTCACGTTTTTGATTGTGAGGAGACCGTTCGGGAGCGGTCGTCAGAACGACCGTTCGGGAGCGGTCGTCAGAACGACCGTTCGGGAGCCGTATCCGCCAAAGCCATGTGACGAGCATCTTCATCGTACGCAAGTTATTGCGTTAATTCTGACCGCTACCATGTCCAATCAGCACGTAGCTGTCAGATTGCTGCAAAAAAAAATTCTAGCCGTTCGTCCCTTTCAGATGAACGGCTAGATTTGATTAAATTCGCTATATAATGGTCCACTACGAGCCGTGCACAGTCAACACGGCTCGAGCTGATACAAGCAGACTTCTGACATCGAGATTCCGTGGAATAATTTAATTTGCAGCCGTGCTGAGTCAGCACGGCACGTATAGAATTAGAAGTATCCCATGTCAGAGGTGCATTTGGCGGATGTTTTTTTTTACGTATATTCTAAGAAATTAGCCCTAATTTTCAGAATTAAAAAACAACAAATTGAACGCACTATTTCTTGACAAAAACCAGTCCAAGATTGACAACAAAAGAAACGAATTGAACTCAGCATTTCTTAACAAAAACCAGTCTAAGATTGACAACAAAAGAATCTATACAAATAAGATTTCACAGAAATCGCCAAAATTTTCTTGGTTTCTTTGTTTTATTTCCGTAACATTAATATCTGTTTCAGAAATTCAAGGCAGGGATCTTGGAAAACAGAGGGATCAAGAAGGGTAGATTAGATTTCAATAAGTGACCTGATAATGTAAACCTATTCCTTATCCACTCTGGAGTGCTCTGAAATTGAGGAAGAAAAGCAAAAGAAAAATAGGGAAGAAAAGGATTTAAGTTTCTCTTTTCTTGAATAGTATGATGGAGGGATTCAGCTGCAAAGTTGGTGCAGGGTGGCTGTGGCGGTGGTGGTGGGTTGACTTGTTTGATGGATTTTGTTGGGAGAATTGGATCGGAGGAAGAAGAGATGGGAAAAAGAACCAAATAAAATGGTGAAAGGAAAAAAGAAAAAAAAATGGAACAAAATAAAATATAATTTAGAATATCCTTATTTACTAAACTAAATTTCACAAACCCTAAACTGAGCAGAGTGTTGAATTTTGGTAAAATTTTATAATCAAAAGTGGTGGCAGCTGACGGCGACACCACCGGTATGACGGCTAGACGTAGCCATAGCTGCTATCACATTCTTAGATAGGAAAATAGGACGAAGAAAAGAAAAAAAGAAATGAGATGGACATTTTTCCTTTTTTTCCGTGCAATCTTTGACAAGAACGTGAGTAGAAATGAATTGAGAAATAAAATAATGTGCTTCTTCACTTGTTAAGATAAAAAAATCATCATTTCATATATAAGCGAGGTAAAAGGTACAAAACAAATATATGAAGGACAAAAAATCATATGATAGACGTATCATGATTTACAAATTTTGTAGATTAAGTTTGACTAACCATTTCCCAGATTATAATGAAAAGTGGTTGCTTCAGCTGGTTAGGGGCCTCACAACTTCCATTACATTATATTACATTTCAAGGCAAAATGGTCATTTCAAATTATTTTACATTATCCTCTAACTAATCCACACTCTGATCATAACTTATTCAATTAATCTTGTGTACAAGAATATAAATGCATGCTACATGTATAAAATTTAAAAGTTAAAACTAAATTTAAATTAAATAACATCATCTTTATCCGTTAGTACTCGCCCTGGGTTTATCATGTATGCAAGATTAACGCCAATTTATTATTGCAACTCACTTACATGATACATCCGGAGCAAAACTTATTTGAAATGGAACTCGTGAGGCCCATCCACTTGCTCCAGCACTGCCTACTACCGAAGAAATTCGCATCAAACTGGTGCACTTGCCCCAAGCGACGAATTTCCTAGCTTGTCTGGGACCCATTGTTGTCTTCTAGTGAATTGTCTCAATGGTCAGGATTTCAGATTGGAATGATCAAGGGCTCTCGATCATAAGTAGAGAGACCTTTTCTAGTGCCTGAACAACTCCTCGGATTCCCTCAACACCTGCAAGCATTTCTTTCCTCGGACACGAAGGTCAACGACAATGGCTGAAACTTTGATCGTGCTTTGTTCTGGAATCTTGAGCAAGATACCTCCGATATCTGACGATCGGAAACTGGGTTTACACAAAGAACTTGAAAAAATGGCAACTATGCTACTTAAGTTGCAAGCTGTTCTCTTTGATCTTCAAAGCGGCGATGGATGTCACAGCAGACAAACTGAGCTTTGGCTGAAAATGCTCCAACAGATATTATCCGACGCTGAGACCTTGGTGGACGAGATTGCATATGAAGTTCTTGGCCGAAAGTTTGGGATCAGAAATTGGGGCGACAAGGTAAGCGGCTTTGTTGTTGCTTCCATTTCTACACCTGTTTTTTTCTCGATAATTGAATGTCTTCGCCAACAGAGTGAGATCCACGATTCGTATAAGAATGTGCTCAGCTTCTTTCCCTTTTCATATCGTGGAAAGATGGCTCGTAAGATAAAAGCTATTATATTATCTTTAGAGGTTGCATATGAAGAATTCTCAGGTATCCGGGCTACTAGAGTGGATTTGATGAGCAGGCCTACTCAGCTGGAAGAAACACGCTCCATGGCTTCCTTTCTGGGTGACCAGACAATTGTACGAAGGGAGAATGATATCTCTGTGCTGACAAGCATGTTGACGGACGCCTCTGTAGACGACTTAGAGGTCATTAGCATAGTGGGAATGGGTGGTGTTGGTAAGACGACCCTTGCTCGGCTAGTGTACGATGATCGCTGGGTAGGTCGTTGCTTTCGCAGGAGAATGTGGGTACACGCATCTGAGAAATTTGAAGTGAACAGAATCTTGAATGACATTCTGCAGTCTCTAGGGGAAGCCCGCGTTGAGACAACTAGTAAAGAATCAACAGTGTCGAGGCTTCGAGAAATCATTGACGAGAAACAATGTTTCCTTGTACTCGATGACGTCTGGAACGAGAGTGAAGAAAAATTGTATGAATTGAAGAGTTGTTTGCTATATGCAATGTCTAGTGGAAGGGGCAAGATACTGATAACTACACGCAGTCATAGAGTTGCTGCAATTATGCGAACATCTCATTTTTGTCCCTACGTGCTACAGCCTCTCCCAGAGTACCACAGCTGGCAGTTGTTTGAGAAAATAGCATTTAGACATGGGAGTGCAGGAGAGTATCCAGAATGGGTAGACATTGGTCGAAGGATAGTGAACAAATGTGGGGGTCTTCCACTAGCTATAACAAAAATAGCCGGTTGGATGTACCTCGAGAAAGATCAATCTGAGTGGTCCAGGATTGAAGAAAGTGAAATTTGGAATTTTCGATCTGCAGGTCATCCGTATGGGAACGGTAGTTGGTATAAAAATGGAGTCCTTTCTGTATTGCTGCTCAGTTATGATAATTTACCATCACCGTGGTTGAAAAAATGTTTTGCATGCTGTTCCATTTTTCCTAAGGACGCCCTCATAGAAAAGGAGAAGCTGAAACAAATTTGGATGGCACTAGGACTCATTAGTTCTCCTAACGAAAAAAATTTGACATTGGAGGACATTGGTAGCCGCTATATCAATATATTGTTACAGAGTTCTCTGTTGCAAGATACTCGAGAGGATGACTATGAAAACATCACACATTGTGGGATGCATAATATTGTGCACGACCTTTCGTTGTATGTGTCACACAATTTTTCCTCTGTTTTCAATGGGCTCGAAAGTAATTCTACACTGGACATGAGTATAAATGATGATGCTGAGGCTGTACATTTGTCATTTAATAATTCAGCTACATGGACGATGTGCAAGATTCCTGATCGACGTCTCAACAATTTGCGAACATTTTGTGTTGTAGGGGGTTGTGTAGACCTTGAAGATGTCTTCACAAACTTCACAGGTCTTCGCGTCTTGATAGTTGAAGACCAGGCGGTCAAGAACTTACCGAAGACTGTTGATGGATTGAAACATCTAAGGTATCTTGACATCTCAAGAACCAGAATCAGATTTCTGCCGCGGTCCTTTACAAAGCTCTACAATTTGCAGACATTAAGGGTCTTTGATCTGGTAATGCTTCCAGAGGGGTTCGGCAAACTCATTAACTTGAGGCACTTTTACATTCAGCAATATCGTCATAGTCCTCCACAGAATCTTTTGCTTCCAAGGATAGGGCATTTGACTAATCTTCAAACATTGCCTTTCTTTTCGGTGAGCCAAGAAAAGGGATGTCAAATTGAAGAGTTGGAATACTTGGACAATCTTGGAGGTAAATTAACAATCTATGGCCTTGAAAACGTGAACAGCTATGAATCTGCTTTGAAGGCAAATTTGTCAAGGAAGTTTCGAGTCCAAAGTTTGGAACTCTACTGGGAAGGTCCAAACGAGAATAGCAATGATAAAGATGTGCTCGAGGGTCTCAAACCTCATAGCAATTTGAGAAGTCTAAAGATTGTTGGTTTCCAAGGGTCAAGATTCCCTCAGTGGATGGTTGGACAAAATCTACTGTCATTGCATAAGCTAGTGCAGCTTCAATTGGAGCATTTGGATGAGCTTGAAGAACTCCCTCCAGCCAAGAGGTTCCCTAATCTAGAGAAACTGCGTCTGCATTGGCTTCCAAAGTTGGAACGTGTACCAGAGGATACAAGCAATCTTACCCGTCTTCGGAGATTGGAAATTTCTTGTTGCCATAGTTTGACAAGTTTACCAAATCTGAATAGCCTTACAACTCTTCAGGCCCTGGAGATGATCGGCTGCCCTAATTTGACCCATCTATGGGAGGATTCCACATGGGAATATGGCATTCTATCTCTTGAGAATCTATGCATAAGCAATTGCCCCAACCTTGAAGCTATTCCAGCCATTCAGAAACTCCAATCCCTGCGCAAACTGCAAATTGAAAGTTGCGAGTCGTTGAGTTTATCGTTAAAAAATGTTGGGAAATTTCAATCCCTCGAGTTCCTAGACATTTATTCCGACCCTGCCACATGGCCACAGGACATCTATGAATTGACAAGCCTCACGACCTTGCATCTTGGTGGCTTCTCCGAGAACATTGATTATTTTCCTTGGCCCGACACCTTCTCGGGGTCTGTTGATGCAATAAAAGAACTTTGTGCCTCTTTAAGGTCCCTTCAATTGTACGGGTGGCCAATGATCACATCTCTGCCTGAGGAAATGCAGTACCTCTCCGAGTTGACTAATTTAACAATAATCAGGTTTGATCGGTTGGAGGCTCTTCCAGAGTGGCTGGGGAAATTACAATCTCTCCAAAACGTTGGAGCTTTTTGCATGCAAGAACCTGAAGTACTTACCTTCAAAAGCGATGGAATGTCTTGCAGATTTACACACTTTGAGAATCAATAGATGTCCGCTTTTGAAGGAGAGATGCACCAGAGGAACTGGCGTAGAGTGGCCCAAGATAGCCCATATTCCTAATATTTATCTCTAGACTTCTTCATATCCAACCATGATGTGAGTTTATGTCTCCAAGTATCTACCTTGAATTTATTTCCGAATATCAAATTTGCAATAAAAAAAACATTTTTTATCATGTTTAATGTTAGATTCGACTCTTGTTTTTATTCCGGTTTTGCTTGGGATTTTACTTTTTGTTCTTTATGATTAAAAGATACAGAGGAGTAGATTATTTGAAACGGATAGCCTTGCTGATGATACCAAGGGAAGAGCGGTTGTTCAGGCCAAGATTTTTCTGGTTGGGGTCAAAGATCTACAATTATAATTATGGAAATCTGATTTTGTTCCAGTTAATTCTGCTTTTCCTAAGTCCAGAACTGACCAGGCTGAACCCTCATCATTCAAAGGTTACCACACCAGGTTTAGTGCTCCTTTGAATGTGACAAAATTTTTGTCTTCCAAAAACTGAATGCAACAATTTGTTGTTTTGACTACACTGTTTGTCAAACTGTTGCTGTTCCTTCTACTGCCATCTCATTATTTAACTTGGGAATCTTTTTGCTGGTCCTTTGAGCATGATTTTGTTTGTTTTAAGCATTTATATATTCTCATGAATGCCTTGGGATGAATCTCATGATAATGAAACTTCTCTTCAATGTCAATTTGTAAGTGTGCAATTATATAAATTTCCAACTCCAAAAACATTTTGTGAGGTCGACTGAGTTTCTGTTTTTTCAATGTTTTCACAGTGATAACCCCATAATAATTCTCATGATTGAACTTGATAAGTATGCAATTACATAAATTTCCAACTCCAAAGACATTTGTGAGGTCAACTGAGTTTCTGTTTTTTCAATGTTTTCACAGTTATAACCCCAAAATCATTCCCATGATTCAATTTTTTGGCACTTCTTCTTAAAATCTACTTATCTCATTGAAGTTCCTTGCCTTGGCCAGCATCCAACTTCATACTTTCCTTGATGTTTGGATGACATATTCCCTTGAGGCTTTGTTGGCTATACTACTAACTGTTGAACCTACGGTGCTACGCACTGAGAAGATGTCCCCACAGAATCAATATATATAATCTTCCCTTAATTCAGAACTTGAGTTGTATTTTCACTTTTGATTGTGTAATGACTAATTTTATGCCCAATAAGCAGAAGGAAGGCTATGTTTGCTTTCAAAGAGACTGAGGTAAAGGAGCTGAATTAGTCCTGAGCTTTGAATCATAACAAGAGGCAATAAGGTACGATGCTTCTGCCACACAATTATTATGCACCTTACATTTTATAAGCATTCCTGAAGAACTTTCCATTCAGAATTAGTGGACTGGCACTTTATTACTATATGTCGCTGAAATCAAGCAATTTCGAAACATACAAATGAAAGGGCTCTGCTCTAGCACTTTGTTGGAACAAGATTTTGTTGATTGTTCTCATTCCTTGTATTTGTTCTACGTAGGCATAGAGTACTAAATACTAATGTTCAAGCTCTTTTTGTGATGATTATTACATAGACCAGGAATTCCTGAAGCTTTTGTTGGATTGGCACTGCAACTCCATGAGATTCTCAGTAAGTAGACTACAACTACTGCCTTGGACTGGCTTTCTTGTAGTTTTGCCCGTAAAAGTCCTTCATCTCTGTGAGTCGATTTACCTATCACTTGAGACAGATTCTGTTTAAAACTTTTACCCGGTATTAAAGTGTATTCTTCCTCCATCATATGTGCGCACCTGAACTAGTGCCATTTTCTTTAATCCCTCCGCAGAAATTAAATTATGGAACAAGATTTGTCCAGAGTCCAGAGTTTATATGAGCAATTTTTTTCACTAGTAAGGTGTTGATCTATTCAGTTTTCAATCTTTGATAAGTCACACAAATGTCACAATGCTTTTCTTTCTCCATATGACGGAAAACGTGACGTTCTGTGAGTCGTTAATACTTCTGGGATGTTTAGTATTTTTGTTTACCGAAGTAAAGGAAAAACCAACACCTCAAGTTATAATGTTTTAAAACTGACTGTAGCCAATAACTTCCTGGCTGTGTTGTATTCAAGTGGTATGCAGATTTTTTTCTTTTCCTGTATTTGTGCCATACAAAAGTTGGCATGGACCAGGCATGTGAAAAAACCTCTTGTTGGTTGGGTTAAGTTAGTCTCAGCTTGTTCATATTCATTGTGTCAGGACTCAGAAGACGTAGATTGCTGATTCTTTGCATCTGTTACTTTATTCAGAACCAGAATAGTCACATCTTTTGCCAGAGAATATTGTAGATGGGAAATGCCAAGATTCTTCTGAGGTCAGAACATCTTATTTTGACCTACTTTGAAAGGTTTTCAATTTTAAGTATCATGTTTAATGCGTGAAGAACTGCTGCTTTTAATCTCAGATGGAGAAGAACAGAGGGTTGAATGTGCTCAGAAGAAGCTTACAGGAAAAGTCTTAAGGAAGAAGTACAAGGTGTCTGGCATGAGCAGCTGACATTTCTCGCAACAAATTCAACTCCCTTCTGTTGAGTCTCTCATCCTCTCTCTCAGACAGCGCCAGTATATTCAGTGTAAATATGGTTATTCAATTCAATGGGACTCTGATTTGTACCAATGTGCATGTTGCATGGTTTTCAGTTTAGGATATTGATCTGGACCCCCAAAATTGCAAGAACTACTGCTCTAAGATCTAATCCACCTTGGAAGCTGAGTCTTGCTCTTAAGGTGGCAGCTTAACCCTGTAAGAAGCACTTTTAGAGGTGATAAGTAACGGCTGATTCAGAAGTCAAAATTGTTGGTTAGTATTTACACCAAAACCATTTCATTTCTGATTCTTGGTGAAGATGTCAAATAGATATCCTCATGGAAATCTGGTATACACTTTCGTCAGAATGTGATTTAGGTGGAGATAGAGCAAGCTTGAAGCTGATACTAGAATGTTATTAGCAGTATCCTGAAAATGTCAGGGTCAAAATATCAGCTTCAAGCACGGCAATGGCAAATAAAACTTTTGCACATTTTCCTTAATCCATGAACCGGATCTATACATCTCGACTGGAAAAGAATTAGGAAAAAAAAAGAAGAAAGAATCGGAATTGATCGATAGATCTCTTGAAACAAATGAAAGGAAAAAAATTTATGCATTTAATCACAATGATTTGTATCACAGTACTACACTTATGAGGTCCTTGGACCATTTCTGATATGAAGCATTAAGAGGAAAGCCTATTTTGAGGTACAAGGTTGAAGCTATGTTGAATTATCGATTGCAGAGGTTTCAAGACGGCACGAGGAAAAAATGAATTACAAGTCCTTTTGACAGGAAGGAGAAATGAGCAGAAGTTAACCGAGTGGAGTTTCACTTTGCAGTAATCTTTGAGTTTCATTTTACAGCAACTGAGTGGATTAGAAGGGAAAAGGAATGGACTCTGCCCATAAAAGGAATGGACTACCCACTTACAACTTCGAAGTATTAATCTACCTAAAAGATGAATGCTTAATATACTTATTTCTTGATCATTACAACAAAGCCCATACTTAAAACTACTTTTAAACATGCTGTTTAGTTTGCTTCACCTTCTACTAGGTAAAGTCCCTCCATTCGCAGGGTATCCCTGATTCAGGACGTGTAGGCACTATCTTAGAGTTATAATGAGTTAGTACTTCCTATTCATGGACGGATGATTGGGAGCTCATTTGAAGAACATGTTTGTTAATAGTGTTCTTGCTTTGGAGAAATGGAATGCTCATTTCAACATATTTAAGACAAAAATTAAGACAAGCTCAATAACTAGCAACATTCTCAGAATTGTACATATATAAGGCATGTAAATAGGCACGTGAACAAGCATGGCAGCAAAAAAATAAACGAGTTTAAGCAAGTCGAATATTGTAGCATTGAATTTTCTTTATTTATTTTATTGAATTATAAATTGTTTCCAGAATTTTGATGAATAATTTCACTTGCAGGGGAGTTGTGTATATCATTTGGAGAAAGATTGAACTTTTAAACATTCTTTAGGAACGGCAAGTATGTGTGGAAATTGAAATTAGTAAATGAATTCGAAACATGAATCAAGTGCATGTTATATTTGAAATGCATTATTAGGCACATATCATATCATGTCACATAGACAGGGACCGGTTACAGCGTAATTTTTAGGAACTCCAGTGGCTTTTACAATGTGAAATTACAAGAAATTAAGGGCAATATCGTCACTCCATGGAAATTTCACTCGTCCCATAAATACCGATTCCACTCAACCAATTATCCACCAAACCCAAAAAAAAAAGAATATTATCCAACAAACCAAATCGCCCCTCTTCACAGCTTTCTATCTCACAGATATTTTTTTTTTTTCAAGGAGACTACTTATTCATCTTTTTCCTGAAAAGATTTGGAATTCAGAGAGCTTATTCACTGCCTGAGGTATGTCTTTTGGTTTCTTTTAATCTTTTGCCATTTTTTCGTATTTTTTTTTCTCAAAGTTTTGTGGTACTTGCAAGATTAGGAAATTAAACTGTACTTGGATGAAAAATACATGGGGCTTTGGCCTGCAGTATGTCAAAATCTCAAGCAAGTGATAGATAGTATTAAATTTCTGGTTTCTTTATATAGTATTTGGCTTGTAGATTTTTCTTGCTTAGCAGATTTTTCTAGCTGGATAATCTTTCTTCTTTTCTTAGAACTGATCATTAAAAGAAGAAGAAGAAGAAGAAGCAAATGATTTCCGGTTATTCCCATGGTAGTTAAATACAAAATAGGGAAGCAATTGATCACTGATTAGTTCTCCAGTTTAGGCTCATTCTTGTAGAGTTTAGATTCTTAACTCGAGTTTTTTTGGTGTATTTTGCTGTTAACTACACTGGGATTTGATGTTTGTTGTTAAGCGGCACATTGAAAAGCATAAACTTAGAGCATGGACTGATTTTCTTGAGTTTTTGTTCAAACAAAGGCATTGGCTTTGCTGAGTAAGAAGGCAGGTTCTATGGTGGAGTACAACTTAAAGGTACTTTCTATCTGCAGGTTACTGTATATTGTTAAGAGTAGTATTTCGGCTTTTTTTTTTATTTTTAAAAAACTCAGTGGTTATCCAATATGGCCTTAATCTAGATGGTTATGACTGGGCTTAATCTATCTAATGAGGCTGGAATGAGCTACTATTGGAGCATACTTTCAATTTAATCTGTTTCTTGGGTTAGATACTTGTGTTGGTACTAATTGAAATATGTTCTTTGTTTAATAAGTCTAGCAATTATTACAAGTGGTCTATCAGTTGTTTTAGTTTAACTTTGATTGTTAATGCAAATTGAAATTGTGAAATGTGGCAAGATAGTAAAAGGAGATGGAGAGGCTTGTATTAAGGAAGGGAATTAGGAAAAGAAATCACTAACTTGTATTTTATGTTGACTAGAATAATAATGACTCTTAACTACTATGAAACCATCTAATATTCTGTGAACTTTTATTTCTTTTCCGGCTGCCATTCATCTATTCAACTATAAATATAATGTATTACAAAGTATTTGACTTGAAAACTCGAGCCTTTTGTTGGAAAGGCTCAACCTCATCGTCCAATATATTCAAGTGGACTGGTCTTTAATCTAGTTTAACTTTCTCATTCTCCCAGTAATTCTCCTACTATCTCCAGACATAAGCATAAAAATTGTCGTATATATCAGCTGTCCTTACACTTAAACAAAAATCATTAGGAAGTAAGTGATTTATACGTTAGAACAATTCTTGAAGGAGTTGGAAAGGGGAATAAGCCAGTTGATGAATACCTAAGTGAATTGATTCAACTGATTTGGTCTTTTTTTGTTTCCCTAAAGAAATCAATACTTTCTTATGCTATCCATTAACTAGAGATAGAGTTTGACAATAAGCAAATAGATTGCTACACTCTACTACTTAAAAAACAAAGGGCAAATTACATTTTACCCCCTGTGGTTTAGCACTTTTTTACATAATTCCCCTATGGTTTCAAAAGTTATACATAACCCCCTCATGGTTTGGATTAAAGTGTCAAAGTGACGAAAATAGTCATTTGTAACGGAACTTCTAAAAATGTCGAAATTACCCTTATAAATACATAACACACTAATCCCGTATGATTTTTATATTTTACTATATAACCCTCATATAGTTTAATATTTTACCATATAACCCCTTTATAGTTTTCAAAAATATACACATAACCCCCCTTGTTAATAAATAATTTTCAACTTTATATAAAGGTATTTTTGACATTTTAGATGACTCCATTACAAATAATCATTTCTGTCACTTTAACACTTTAATCCAAACCATGAGGGAGTTATGTATATTTTTTGAAACCATAAGGGGATTATGTAAAAAAGTGCTAAATCACAGGGGGTAAAATGAAATTTGCCCAAAAAACAAAAAGCAACGTCAAGAGAAAGAGACAGAAATTCAATAGGGAATAAATTTTTCATAGTTACAACCATGTTAAATTATCAATTTCATGCTCTTCTTCTGGTTAATATATAAGTACAACTATTTCTGTAAGTGTACGCCGAATTATTGAAACCTGATGCCAACGTACCAACAGTACCTCCCCTAAATCTCCAGATAAGGTGTTTCTTGAGTGCAATAAAAGTTAGAGAAAATAGTTTTGAGGGGAATAGTGGCTGAGAGCTTCAATGGCAGAGCCGACACCAGTGTCAACTCTAGCCTCTCAAATATGCAATCAGATTAGCTCTGTTTTCAACCAACCCATCTCTGGACCCACCGCCTTGGATGTGATTGTGGAAGAGGTGGCGGCGACGGCCAAGGGCAACGGCCAAATCTTCGTCTACGGTGTAGGACGAGAAGGTTTAATGCTGAAGGCTTTGTGCATGAGGCTCTTCCATCTAGGTCTCTCCGCCCACTGCGTCTTCGACATGACCACCCCGCCAATCGCTTCTCCTGACCTCTTGATTGCTTCGGCCGGACCGGGGGGTTTCTCCACCGTCGATGCAATTTGCGAGGTAGCAAGATTCAACGGGGCAAGAGTAGTGTTGCTGACCGCTCAGCCTGAGTCAAAATCTTCTTGTGTCAAGCATGCGAGCGTGGTTGCTCATATCCCAGCTCAGACTATGGCGGATGATCAGGTTGCGGCTGATCCCAAATCTAAGCCACTGCTTCCAATGGGAAGCCTGTACGAAGGGGCCATGTTTGTGCTATTTGAGATGGTAGTCTTCAAATTGGCTGAGGTTTTGGGTCAGAGTTCAGAGGTCATTCGTGCTCGCCATACTAATCTTGAGTAGAATGTACGAGTTCTAAAACTTAATCGCCAGGACACTTGGGATTGACCCAATCATGTTAATCACTCTGCCTTTGCAAGAAAATCAGTCTTGAACTTCTGTTTTAGTCATATGTACGTATGAAATACGTTAGCATTTTCTTTATGGGATGTCATGTATTGACTCCGATGTAATAAAATACAAAATGCTGAATTTCCTATTCCAAAGTGCAATGATGAGTGGATTAGGCTTGTTAAGTGGATTAAGTGAATTGGCTTTTGATATGCTCAAACTCGTCCCATGTAAATTTCTCATTCTTTTGAGTCCAATTTAAACTCAATTTAAACTCGGGTATTGGGTTTGAATTGGACAAGTTCTTTTTTTTTTTCTTTTTAATGTAAGTTGGAGAATTCGAAATTAAAACCTTTTACTTACACTCCCTCCCTCCATACCACCCACCCCATCCCTCCCCCGAATAAGTTCAAACTTATGTCATGTATTTTTTACATTCATAAAATATAGTCTTACATATAAAAAGAGAGAGTTGAGGTTAGGAGTGGTGTTAGGAGACCTTGAGTGGGTGGACAATTTTGTGAATTCAATTTTATATGTTGCTGGTCAAGATTAGTTTCAACTCTAATCATGCGAGACCATGTGCCAATAGCTTTTTTTCCTGTTTGATTGGCTAATAAATTAGTTAGTTTGGGTGGTAATTGTTGTTGAAATATGAGATGCCATTTTAATTATTCTTGGTGATTAGGTTCAATACCTTGATTGTTTAATTGTTTAGCTTTGGAATCACATTGGTTTTCCAAGTTATTATTCAAATTTAGCTTTGGAATCACATTGGTTTTCCAAGTTATTATTCAAATAGTGATACTTTTTCCAATAGGTCTCGACCAATGATTCAACTGAAAGAATGCACTGCATGAATGTAGTTTTAACAAACAGTGCATTCACTAAGTATGATTTTCAGTCTTTAAAAGTATATTTTAACACGCTCACTATTCCATGAGTCTATTTAAAAAAATCCAAGTATGAGTCTTGTGCATGCAGGTTAAATTCTTTCATAAAATTTGGAATCATCTTTTGTGAAATACAATAAAGGTATGTTTGTTCTTCGTGCCTTTTAGTTTTCAAAACTTCCAGCTAACTTTTAAATGTGGTTATTTTAGTTATTACTTTACAAGTTTTCACTAATCTTTTAAGGCTCGCACTTGGATAAATCCAGTTTCAATACATCTAATACCCCAAATTGTATTACACCATTTGGTGAAATTGTATGATACTATCTGAACCATTAAATATTTAAAAATCGAATCTACCCAAATTTTAGCCATTTGTCATTACTCTCCTCCATATTTTATGTTGATAAATTTTTTTTGTAACTTTCATCTGAGCAACATCAAGCATCGCGTGATGCCCCAAAAAACTAGTGTTGCCAACAGACAAGAAATGGAAATGGGGCCTCGAAGGCCCATTAAAGAGCAAGTTCCCTATTCACAACTGCAGTTGCTGTATCTAAGCCTGAGAGTAATTTTGGACCAGTAAAAACACTACATTTGCTGGCCAAGCGCGTTTGGGCAACAGGCCCAATCTTGGCTCATTCGTGCGCACGAGCCTCAGGTCAAGATCGGGCCACCCATCATGTTGTAAAGACTACAGATGTTTTTATTAGGGTTAATCACACTTTATCCCCTTTAAGTATAGGTCATTTCTCACTTTACCCCCAACGTTTGTTTTTCCTCAGTCTATCCCAAAAACTAACAGTTAACTCTAATGGAGATAAACAGAATATTGAAAAGACAATAATATCCTTATGAAAATAATGAACAACCCAAAATACCCATATATGTTGGTTTATGAAATACAAGTTTCCAAAATTACCCTGGAATAATGGAGGGAAATTTCCCTCCTTCTGGCACGGGACAGAAAAAAAAAAAGAAATTAGGGAACGCAAAAGGGAACAGATAAAAGGTTCCCTTTTGTTATTGTCGGGTCACTTTCTCTTCCTTTGTGGCCGAATCCTTAGCAAAACCTCCATTAAAAAACTTGAAAATTCACCAGCATCTTGAATGGAAAAACGGGCAATCGATGAAGTTGTTAGCAGATGGCAGAATTGAATTTGAAGATTGTGA
Organism: Coffea humblotiana; assembly: GCA_023065735.1. Classification (NCBI taxonomy): domain Eukaryota; kingdom Viridiplantae; phylum Streptophyta; class Magnoliopsida; order Gentianales; family Rubiaceae; genus Coffea; species Coffea humblotiana. Next base: position 24,184,053 of record CM041210.1, read on the forward strand.
AAGGAGATTATGAGAGCTTGGGCAGCCTTTAAGGTTCAATTTTGCAATTTTTTCTCGATTTTAGAAATTTCTAATTTTTAATCAATTGTATTGCACAGAAACAACGGTATGGGTTTTTTAAATGGTTGCATGGCCTTTAATGTGTAGACAATTATTTGTTTGAATCATCTATTGGTGTGGTCCTTTGAAGATATGCTGTCATTGTCGGGTTAGGATGAAAGCGATGGGTTTTTATCAACTTTTGTCTTTTTTAATTATTAATTTGCTGGATTCTTTGTTTACTTTGGTTGGTTATATGTCGGCTGTTAGATAGACAAAGAAGGATTTTTTATTTTTGTGGGACAATAAAAGATGCCCGCTCTGTATTATCTGTGCATGCACTAAAAAAGTTGCCTTTGTGTGATTACAGAAGAATGGATTTTAAAACCTATGTTTTAGAGGTTCACTACGGAGGCCATTTTGCCCATGTCCCAAATTTACAGTATGTGGGGGGAAAAGTTGCTAATTTTGATGATGTTGACCCTAATTTGATGTCAATTTTTGATTTAAGAGATGCTTTTAAAGACGCTGGAATTCCACATGAAACATCAGTGTACTATAGGGTTAGGAATCTTGACCTTCAGGTTGGTCTTAAACTGTTAAACAGTGACCAGATAGTTCTAGAAATGTTTGTGACAAATAGAACTCAAAGCATCATACAACTTTATGTTGGTGAGATCCCTGAAGAAGATATGCATGCTGATGGAATTGTTGTGGAGGATAATATTGAGGTTGATGGTGAACAAAATCTAAATCCTAATGCTGAACAACCCAAAATGATGAGGCCGAAAGTGATACTTCAGATGCTTCACAAGAAAGTGATAGGGATGGTTGTAGGGAAGTTGAATATGACTCTGACTTTGATTTTTTCCTAGATGGGGATGATTTAAATGATGCATGTGACCCTATAGATGATGTAAAGAGGGATGGTGGTGAAGTAGATTATCACCTAAAATAGCCTGATTATGCTAAGTATGTGGAACTGATTAGTGAAGAATATAATGCATACCTTAACTCCAAAGGGAAAGGAAAACTGGTCGATAATGAAGATGTTGGTGATGATGAAATACTTAAACCAGTTTATGATTCAAATGATGAAGGCATGGAGCATGAATTTCCTGAGTTTAACATGGAATGGGATCTAAAAAATCTTGAGTTGACTGTAGGCAGAATTTTCACCAACATTTATGATTTTAGAGCTGCAGTAATGTATTCAATTTTGAATGGGTTTGAAGTTACCTTCACTAAGAATGACAAAGATAAATCTGTGGTTATATGTGCAAATAAATGTGGATGCAAGTGGCTATAATGGAAGCAAAGTTACACTTCAAGTGAAGTCCATTAAAGGCGTACCTCATGAATGTCCATGGTCTTTCAAGAACAACAGTGCAAATTCTAGGTGGCTGTCTAGGATGTTTATGGAGGAGATTGCTGACCATCCGGATATGAAAGTAAAAGGGTTCAAGAAGAGCATAAAAAGGAAGTATAACGTGAACTGTACAAACTCTCAAATGTATAGAGCAAGAGAGAAAGCAGAGGAAGCAGTGAAAGGGTCATGTGCAAAGCAGTATGCAAGATTAAGAGACTATTGTGCTACACTTCTACAAAGAAATCCAGGTTCAGTGGCATTTATTGTAACTGAAAAATCCCAACTTTGTAAAAGCCCAATCTTCAAGAGAATGTTTGTGATGTTTACTGCACAAAAGGAAGGTTTTGTAAATGCATGTAGGCCTGTAATAGGGTTGGATGCATGTCACCTTAAGAAGATCATGGGAGGGCAGCTTATGTCTGCAATTGGTAGGGATGCTAATAACCAGAAGTTCCCAATTGCTATGGCTCTTATTGAGTCTGAGTGCAAAGATAGTTCGGGGTGGTTTTTGGACAGCCTTACTGATGCCATTGGGACTCCAATTGAAAGGGGTTGGGTATTTCTATCAGATAGACAAAAGGTCAGCACCACTACAATCTGATTTACTTTCCTTTATTCCTCACTCACTCCTGTCACTAATTCTGTGATTTATGTTTTTATGTTAGGGATTAATTGATTGCATTGAGAATAAGTATCCTGGAGTGGAGCATCAATTCTGTGTTAGACACATGTATGCTAACTTTAAGCTGAAATTCAAAGATAAGCACCTAAGAGATTTAATGTGGTGGGCAGCCAGGGCTTATTTACCCAGTCACTATAAAAGCAAAATGCGAGAGTTGCAATCAGTAGCCCCAGAAGCACATGCATGGCTTAGTTCCATACCAGCTAACCTATGGGCCAGACACACCTTTTCTCCAAGGACAAAATGTGACCTTTTAAGTAATAATATATGTGAGAGCTTCAATCAATACATTAAGGATGCTAGGGAGGAGCTTATTTTGACTATGTTTGAAGCCATTCGAAGGCAGATAATGTGCAGATTTCAAGAAAAAAAGAGACTGGATTAAGAAGGTGAAGTGTCATATTTGTCCGAGGATTTGTCAGAAAATTGAAGAGAGGAAAAAACAGGTAGCTCAGTTTGATGCACTTGTGTCTACAAGAGAGGTGTATGAGGTGACTGGTATAGTAGGAACTTTTGCTGTTAATGCAGTTCAAAGGTCTTGCACATGTAATGAGTGGGATATGACAGGAATTGCATGTGTCTATGCATGTGCTGGACTTGTGCAAGATAACAAAAGCCCATATGCATATGTTGATAATTGCTACTCAGTGGAACAATATAAAAGGCATATGCTGGTGTTATTATGCCTATGCCAGACCAAACAAATTGGGTGAATGCTAGCAATGATTCATTACTCCCACCTCGTAGGAAGATAACCCCAGGCAGGCCTAAGAAAGTTAGAAGAAAGGCTCCATTGGAGGACTTACATGTTGGAAAACTGTCTAAAGTAGGGCTGCCAATTCACTGTAGTCATTGTGGTCATATGACCACAATGCCAGAAGTTGCAAGGTCACTGGTTGTTCATTTGTGAGGCAAAGAAAACCAGTGAATGCACAGGTAACTTCAATCAATATATGCTGCTTGGCTTTTTTCTATCTACATCTGACTGTCATTTTTTGATGTGTTGCAAGGTACAAGGACCTACTAAACGAGGGAGGGGAGCTGGTAGGGGCCACTCTAGAAATGTTGATGCTGATGTTGCAGGAAATGCTGATGTAACTAAATCTACTACTGCAAGAGGCCCAACTAGAGCTAAAATGAGAGGTAGAGGTACAGGCAGAGGTAAGGGTAGGGGTTCAGACCATAACAATGGCCCACTATGTGGCATTGGACTTTGGAATGGCCAAGGGGTATCAACAAGTAAAACATATATCCCATTTGAGTCTAACATGGTGAGTTCCTTTTTTATTTGTATGTAACTAATTTAATTTTACACACTTGCACTGATTAAAAACTGCTTTATTATGCAGATTCCAAGTACTTCAAAGACTGGCCAGCCCCCTCCAACCTAACTGGTAAGCCTACATTTTAAAACTCTGCATGCATGGCCATTTTATACGTGCTCACTTATTGTTTCCTATTGATGATAGTGGACAAGAACACCTACATCTGGTGCCAATTTGAGTACAACTACTGCTGTTGCTACCACCAACTTACCATGTACAAGTTCAAAAGCAACCACTACAGTAACAACTAAAAGACCAAGAACCAAGTTGGGTGATGCTAAAACTGGAAGTTCTAAAAGCAATTCAGGTGCTGCTAAAACTAGAATGGTGAGTTCAAGTCTTTTGACTATGTTACATACTACCACCCCTAGTAGTAGTTTGATGCACTAAGATGCCCCTTATCCATGACTATAGGTTCAAACCAAGAGTACTAGATTTGGAGAAGCTGTGTTCTCTAGCCAAGGATCTTCAACTGCAACTGGATGTTCAACAGTTATGCGCACACCTGAATGTGTTTTGATGTGAAATAGTGTTGCTGTTTTTGTCATTACTAGTACTTGATTGCTTGTTTTGTAACAATGTTAGAAATGCTGATGTTGTTTTTCGTTTGCCATTATTTGGACATGTTCTACAATCATGTTTTGGTTAGGTTCTACTAAAATGGCCTTTGTTTGGGTGGCCATGCAGACACATGCTAAGATGTAATCTGATGTGCAAAATGCTTTTAACTTAATATAATTTTCTTTCATATATATTTGCTTACAACTATGGTAGATGAAACAAAATTTTGTTACCTTTTGGTTCTGAAATAGAGTACATGTACATAATGCTAGCAATCAGAAATGTACTGGCTAGTGTTTTTCTCCATGATGAAGATCGAGCAGCTTTGACCATCATGTATTCTTGCTGTAGCTGTTGGTTTTCAACTTGTAAGACATAGACTTCTGTTTCTAAGGCTTCATATCTGCTTTTCAATTTTCCATGCTCCCTTTGCAAGTACATTAGTTTCTCCTTTTGCTCCACCAGTCTAGATTGCAGCACTGCACTTACTTCTTTTGTTTTGCTACAAACTTCAGGATCTAGAGTACATATACATAATGCTAGCAATCAGAAATGTACTGGCTAGTGTTTTTCTCCATGATGAAGATCGAGCAGCTTTGACCATCATGTATTCTTGCTGTAGCTGTTGGTTTTCAACTTGTAAGACATAGACTTCTGTTTCTAAGGCTTCATATCTGCTTTTCAATTTTTCATGCTCCCTTTGCAAGTACATTAGTTTCTCCTTTTGCTCCACCAGTCTAGATTGCAGCACTGCACTTACTTCTTTTGTTTTGCTACAAACTTCAGGATCTACCCATGAAAAGTGCCCACATGCATGTCGGTTCTAAATAAAAAAAATTAGTTGTTTAAACTCTTTCTAACTTAGTCAGGTATAGAGCAAAATTAAAGACAATAATAACAAATTATTAATGAAAATTCTTACATTGTAATTTGAGCAGCCATAAAATCTTCTTCCCGGATTTTCAAGTGTCCAAGAGGTGCACAATGGTGCCTCTTTACCACATCCACACATTTTTTTGGGGTGATCTTTCAACATTATTTGAAGCACTTTGTGACATTTTATGATGCTTTTGGTTGACAAAGAGAAATTTTAGGAACTTTGGAATCTGCTAAAATGTATGAGAAAAATTGGCTGCAAAATACCACCTTTTATAGAACCCAACCAACGGCTAAAACCAACCAACGGCTCTTTGAGAGAAAAAATAGGCTAAAAGCATCAGACACCATTAAGGGGCATTTTTGTCAGCTAAAACCAAAGGCCCTTTTCGTATGGCAATTTCGAAATCTTGAAGTTTTTAACGGTGCAATTGCTGACAGAGGGGGTAAACTGAGGAAAAACAAACGTTGGGGGTTATAGTGAGAAATGGCATATACTTAAAGGGGATAAAGTGCGATTAACCCTTTTTATTATAGTGTTTTTAATGAATATATAAAATTAAAAAGAAACATGTTCATGTAGATGTTAAGAAAAATTAGCAACACTAAATAATTTAACAAAAATTATTAAGTTTAAACGTTAAGAAATGTTTAGCATATAAGTTATTCTTTTCAGTATTATTAAATGCGCTGTGCAATATCTAGACCAAAACCTTGTATAGCCCAAAACTCGCTAATGTTTTAATCGGGTGTAAAGCCCATTCTCAATCCAATCCTAAAACATGTGAAGCTCGGCCCTAGGGGGTGGTCATGGAGTAGGCAACAATTCCAATTTTGATTCCAAATATTTTGCCAATTTGGTTTTCGACCAAGTAGACAATTGAGAAATTCAGAGAATCCTAGCAAAATAAGTCATCTGCAAGTCATGAACAAAAATTTTAAACATAATAATACCATACACTTGGAAAGAAACTACAACCTAAGTTGCTTTCTCTCTATCACACCTTCTCTTTCATAAATTCCTCAACACTTTATACACAAAACCTCCAAAGTAAAATCATATTGACAAATTCTAGAAGCATTTGTAAGTTTTTAAAGGTGTCCTCAAGCAATATGTCACGAGACTATCAACTACTCCTAGAAAATGGTCCCAATGTTTTCAATTCTGATTTAAGGGGAAATAAAATACAACTGATAAATTTGGTCAGTTGCTAGCTAGGGTAGAATGATATGGCTGTTAAAATATACCAAAAGAGCCAAGATTGTCTAGAAAAAGTTACTTTTACGTGACTCTAACTATCAGCAACTATGCAGATCTTGTCAAATTTTTTCTTTAAGTTTATACTACAAACTCTAAGGCTCAAATTTGTTCTCCTTTAACTGGAGGCCACTTTAGTCCAGTACACTCTAGGGGACTAAGCCAATATCTATCTCATTCAAAATTTAAACATATATGTAGTATTACTTCTTTCTCAGTTATACATGTATCATTAGATTTTGGTGGTTTATTCCTTTACAAGCTAATTAGGGAAGGGTTCTTGAAGTTCTCTTCACTATTAGATTCAGAATTTGAATCACAGACTTGACAGTTGGGATTGAGAAGAGTGTGGAGAGGATGAGAGGTAAAAAATAATAGTAATAACAATAATAGATTAAAAAAAGGTTTTTAATGGGCACCCGTTAACACATCTAAAATTCATCTAATCTATTATATATATATATATATATATACATATACTATAATTATTATCCTCCCTTACATTTATATAATTTTCTTATTTAATCTTATTTCCCCTCCCATGTATTTATTTACTTTTCGTAATTAATCCTACATTTTTAAAAATATGGAATTTGAAATATATTTTAACGAGTGTCCAATGGTCACCCGTTAAACAGACATTTAAAAAAAAAGCTAACCAAATTGTGACATTATGTTGATGTATAAATGACAATAAAAACTAAAATGTAACATATAGATGGTGGTATACTGCCGCAAATCCACTGTGAATACTTTTTATGGAGGTATATATCTTGGCATTTTGCGCCATAATTTTCGTGCCTCGTAAAGCCAAAATTCTTGTAGTAACTAAATCAATAACTATATATTGGACAATGAAGTGTTAAGATCCAAGAAGAATGGGGCTAAAATGGAAAGTTATAGGTGAATTAAAGAATTACACTGGTTAAAATAATTATATGCAAAAATGATTTTGCAAAGGTGAGAATATGCCTCAAAGTACAAGAGATTGAACTTGTCACGTTTCACTACTAACTGAAAATTCAGAAGTTGAGGTGTTCAAATTCGTGTAGATTAATCCATGAGCACTGTCGCAGAATTCTTGTTAAGTGTAAGCTACTATACCTAAAACGTTGAAAAAATAAAACTAAACCATATTTTAAATGCACTTTACAGCTGCAACATACAATAATTTAAGTGCACTTAATGTTGTTAACTTGAAGTATCTATATAGGTGCATACCTTGGGTAAACAATAGAATAATTAGACTAGTTGTTTCATGCATGGTAGAGCGAGACTAACTAGAATTGATATTTTCATGTTGCCATGGATGAGAATGGGATCTATTGGACATGCTTTTTTAACTTTACCTTTTAGCTCTTTTAGGTAGTTGGGACAAGATTATAACTGGAAAAATTTCACAAACCATTCTTGAGGTTTATGAAAAATTCAATAATTCTCCTCAAGTTTTTGAAATGGATTTATCTAATGAGTGTCCTATATGTTCAGGTATTAATTTTTTGATAAGAGTGAAACTCATTTAGAAAAGTATCTAAGGGTGTGATTGATAAAACTGAAGTTTGAAAACTGAAAACTGAAATCTGAATCTATTAAGTTATTGAATTATTAAGTATTAAATCAAATACATTTGAGTGTATATCACATTAATAATAAGTGAATAGTTTATCATTTATTTTTGGAAACAAGTTTTTCCTAGAAAATTCAGTACCATTTAATTAATTCAGATGTTCAATTTTTTGTTATCAAACGCATCTAAACATATTAGGATCTGAATTCATTATATTTAAGTGTTGAATTGGGTTATCAAACATGGCCTAAATGCAGGAGAGACAAATAATACAAGCATGTGTATTCATAAGGTAAGTTAGGTGTAATTTAAGCATCTTAACAAGTGCTTTTACTTGCTCAAAATAACAATTAAGTTGAAGTAGGTTCCCCTGGGGCACTTTTTAGAAAAACCCTTTCAAAAATTAGACTTGCATTGTTTAATTTTAGATTTTCTCAACATATTCAGCCGGCTTCTACTAGACATTGAACCCGTCTATTAGCTATTGATTTTCAAGTGAAATCCCGGATTTTATTTCCATATTTACCCTTGATGATCTCTAAAGAAAGCCTGCACTCGAATCCCTATTTACGAAAATATTTTGTGAAAAAGGTACAATTGAATCCCTAACTCATGAAAGAGCACAATTTTTGATGATTTATTTTTAGATGCATATGAACTAACTTGTGAGCAAAATATATCTTTTTACTACTATACACTTAACTGCTCAATGGATTCATAAGTGAGAATGCAAGGCCTTTGAACTAAATGCTTGAAATCATGCTATAATCATAATTCAACTGCTAGCATGCTTTGAGGAAAAAAAATTTAATTATATAGTTAAAAAAGGCATGAAAAAGATACAAAATGAAGTTACAATTTTTTTATTGCATGGCGAGAGTAAGTTTGGAAACAAAATTCAGCATGTACCTATTGAAAGCTAATATTTAATTGGCATGAACCATATATGGCAAGGAAATCTGAACATAAGGGATGTAATTGTAAGTTTAAAAACTTGAACGGACCTATGTGAAATTGTCATAAACCTAAAGGGATATCTGTGAAACTATGCCTTGAATAATTTATGTACACGATATTAACGGACAACATATTTTCAAAATTCTTTTTTTTTTGGCAATAATTATCAAAATACAGGAAGTTAAACTTAACCAAACGTTAAAGATAAGAAACTCTCTATGATTCCATTGGATTTCGACATTCCTTCATGATTTATACAGTTCGATCAAGAATTTTTTTTAATGAATGTCTATTGAGCACTTGTTAAAATATCAAAATCACACATAAATTACCGTATAACTACACACACTCAAATTTATTGAACCCTGAATTGCGATGATTTTTCAAATTAACTATACTTTTCTGAGCCACGAACCCGAGAATCCTCTTATATAAGCATCTTATATGTTGTATATCATTACATCAAATGAATGCGTAAGTTAGCAAACGTGCATTCATACAGTAGTTAAAAAAGTTGAACTTCTGATTTTTGTGTCTTAAAACTTTTAAGAAGCTAGCAGCCCCATGCACAGGAAGTTGGGAGCTACAGAAACGATTGTGATTGATTAGGTATGGTCTGCGTCTTACATGGATTCCAAATCCAAATGTACAGAAAGGAGAAATCAATCAACGTAAAACTGTAGTTTACGTAGAATTCAGTAAATGTAATTCAGCAATTAAACAAAAGGCTCCGTCTTTGCTTTTAAAACCTACTTACTACCCTCTTATGTTCTGGATAAAATTGCAAAATAGATGGAAAACTCTTTAATAGACAACCCTTGCCAAAATGATTTTTCTGCCTTGTAGTAAGACATTAAATTTCACCTACACTTTCCAGTTCTCTTAATCAATTTCACCAATTATGCAATTATATGTGGAGTTGATAGATATTTTTTGTTATCGATGAAAAAGAAAAGAAAATTGTATAAATTTCAGTTTGACCTCCAAACTTTTCTTCGCTTTTGTCTTAAACCCACTAGAGGGTTTTTTGGGTCAAAACAAGTGACAAATGGTAAGACAATTGAACTGACAAATTTCATCCATCTTACAACCCACGCCATAGCTGCTCGATCCTCAAAAAACATTTGAACAGATAAATTTCATCCATCTTGCACTTTTACCCAAAACGCAGGGGTATTACGTAGAATTCAAAAAAAAAAGGGGTTATCTGTCTAAACCACAGGGCTGTATAGTAAGATTTTAAAATCAAGATCCTACCTTGGGTTGTTTTGGAAGTCATAAGATCAAATCGTAGGTAGGATTGTGGAATCGTACGATTCTACTTTAAAAAAGTAAAAAATTAATATTTTATTTATTTATAAGTTTATTGTTCATAAAAACATGTATAAATATATGTTGAGAATGCAATGCCAGCTGAAAAAGTAAATTTATTCTACTAAAATGTATAGTTTCTAGCAGTACATACTAATAGATAAAGGTTTAAATAACTTCTGAATTTATTTTATTTTTGGCTAAAAATTTGAAAATAAATATCTTTGATCTAAATTTGTGAAATTTAAGATTTTGTATCTAAATTATTAAGGCATCTCTTACTTTATATAACATGTACTTAAATCCATGAAATTCAAGTGATCCAACAATAATGTTACAAAATAGGATTGAGATTGAATTCACAAACTTGAATTGTATAATTGTATAATCCTCAGATCATAAAATCTGGATTTAGAGTTTAATAACTATTGCGTATGGTACATGCTATCTTTTTCTTTTACAATTTTTGAACCGTAGCTCGAAGATTTTGCGTCGGAAGTATTTCAACAGCCATAAGTACAGTTGGAAAAAATGGCAGGGTATAGGTAGGACTGCGTAGGTGCAATTTTATACGATTTTTGTAATTATTATGGTGTACACTTATGTTATGGTATTGTACGTGTAATTTTATTGTATATTTGTTAAAAGTATAAATTATGTTTCTGTATCCCAAATATAACAAACTACATAAGTATACATCAAAAATTGTAAAAAGTACGACAATTAAACACAATCCTGCCAAAACCCAAAAGTATAACTGCACCTGTCCTGTGTCCTTCAGGTGCCGTAAGCGCACAATACAGGTGCCACCCCAGCGTTTATTTAGATGTAATTAATAGAGATGTTCATGCATCCTATTTCTTTACTCTCATTAATAACGTTTCATTTTTTCCTCATTAATACTGCCTTCATTTTCTTACTTTGCTTTGATAATTCAACATTTAGTGAATTCAGTTCTGATCATCATCACACGGGCAGGGTATCTTCCTAAAACTATTGATCACTTACAGAGATTATTACAAATTTCCTTCTAACATAATTCTCATATTCACAGCGAAATTTGAATGTACAACTTTTTATAAAAAAGTTATTCACTCTTATTGATTAAACCAATTTGTACTGGTCTATTTATCATGCGAATGTGGTCTCCACTTGTATTTGGCCTCTTTGGCAGGGGGCAAGCTAGTTCCCGAAGATATGGCAAGTGGTAATGCTACTTATAAATGGAGGGCGGCGGTGTTCATTTGCGCCGCCTACTTTTTGGAGCTCTAGTGTAAGTCCAATAGATTTTAAGGCGCAACGGATCTTCTGTCCCACATTTTATGTTATTTATTATTTCACTTTTTATTATATTGCTTTTTCTTCTTCATAAATATTATATTATAGTTCTTTTTTGTTTCCTTAATATTCAATAACTATTAATTGAGTAATACACAAAATTTAACAAACTCACAAAATCAAAATGCATAAAAAATGAGATTTTTTATGAATTTTCTGCTGTAAATTTTAATTTTCTATTATATATTGCTTTTTTGAAACTGTTGTATTTATTTTTTACTGAATTAATAGTTATTGAATTTTAAGGAAACAAAAAAGAACTAAAAAATGATGTTTATGAACGAGAAATAGCAATATAATAAAAAGTAGGACAGTGAATGGCACAGGGTGTAGGACAGAAGATCGGTTGCGATTTTGAGGGCTATTGTTGAAAAGTAGTAAGCCTCTGCTTTTGGATTACGGAAAATTTCAAACCTTTTGCTTGCTCAAACAAATTTTGAACTTGAAAATTCTTTAAGCCAATATACATGGCCTAACTTCTTGCTTTGCATAATTTTACTGCTTTGAAATGTTGTGTAGCGATAAATATGTAATCAACTACTACATATCTTTTTGTAATCAACTACCGTCTAAGGAAATTCAAGATAATGTAATTGGAAATGATTCATGTTTACATATTGTCTACACTTTAGACTAAAATGTTTCTACAATCTCCTAGTAAAAATGTAAAATGAACATATGTAACGAGATTATTTCTTTTGTATCATCTATAACGCGACATTAGCAATTTCATTTTTGATAATCGAACGCCTCTTGATTTTTTAAGCATCTAAAAAGACAAAGATACATTTATCTATATCATTTGAATTACAACATGAGAAAAAGGAAGTGGTTGTAATTTCAATGAGAGATAGTAATATTTTTGTCCTTTCATATGATTCAAAAAAGAAAAAAAGTATCGTCAACAAATATGAAAGTGCCGATATCAATTCACTGTTTTCTTTCTTATCTCATACTTGCTATGAAATATAAATGACGTAGCGAAGCAAACAATTCAGAAAATTCAGATGCCCAAAATGACTGACATCCAATACTACTCCATGTTCTTTATCATCTCCTTCATCTCAACACTCGTAATTCGATCCTTTTCAAAGAAAACCAATCGCCCTCATTTCCACCTCCCGCCTGGTCCGCGCCCGCTGCCCCATCATCGGTCACCTCCAACTCATAACTTTTCCTTTGGACCAGTTTTTCCAGAAGCTATCAACCAAATATGGCCCCATTATTTACCTCCAATTTGGTGCTTCAAAGCAGATTATCATATCATCTGCTTCTTTGGCAACAGAAATCTTCAAAACCCAAGATCTTGCATTCGCTTCTCGGCCGCCTTTTGCTGTTGAAGATAGGTTAACTTTTGTTGCCTCTAGTTTTCTCAATTCTGAGTATGGAGATTACTGGAAGTTCATGAAGAAGCTTTGCATAACTAAGTTGTTTAGTCCCCAAGCATTAGAGGCCTCAAGTGGGGTTCGAAGACAAGAATTACGCAGTTTCTTGCAAAAGATTGTGGAGAGTGCATCTCTTCTAAAGCCCGTCGACGTTGGACTTGAGCTCTCAAAGCTAACAAATAACATAATCTGTAGGATGGCAATGAACACTAATTGTTCGAGTAACGATGATGAAGCTGAAAAGTGTAGAAAATTAGTGCAGGAGACGTTTGAACATGCTCTCAAGTTGAGCATTGGAGATGTCTTGGGGCCATTCAAATGGTTAGGCTTCTGGATTTATGGGAAGCAGGCCGTGGATGTGGAAAGAAGGTTTGATGGCATGCTAGAGAATATATTGAAGCAGCATGAAGAAAAAAGAGAAGAAAACAGCAAAACTAGCCAATATAAAGATCTGATAGATGTTCTTTTGGAGATGCATTATGATAACCAAGCTGAGTTTAAACTGACTAGAACTCAAATCAAGTCTTTCCTCCTGGTATGTGATTTTAAGTACTTGCTTTTCTTTTCGTTTTTTCTGTTTTGCTTTCAGATATCCAGATCTTCAGCAATTTTGTTATTTATTATTATTTTTTGTTATTTACTATTGTTATTTGTATCTAGAATATGATTTGGCAAGTCGACCAAGTCATAGATAGTTAATTCTTAAACTAACTTAAAAGGTTTCTCTGAATGACAAAGAAAAAATATGAGGAAGAAAATAAGGCAAAAAAAAAAGAAAAAGCACAAAGGTATACATAAATACATACTGTTAGTCTATGAATCTATTTCTGATATTCATTTCTCAAAATGAGATTAGAATTTCTTTATACCCTTTGGTAGTTTGTGCTCGCAACAAAAAATTAAAAAAAAATGATTGAGAAGAAGACCAAATATGGAACTTCCTCATATTCTTTTGATGCAATTATTATATCTTAATTTGGATTGTGTTCTTCGTCAATTAGGACATATTTGTGGCAGGCACTGATACTTCTGCGAATACTATGCAATGGACTTTAGCTGAGCTCATAAACCATCATAAAGTTTTCAAGAAAGTTAGAGAAGAGATAGATTCACTTGTTGGCAATTCAAGACTTGTTGAGGAATCAGACATCTCAAGTCTACCCTATCTCCAAGCTGTAATGAAGGAAATACTCCGATTACATCCTTTGGGCTCTCTCATACCAAGAAAATGCCGCGAACATTGCAAGATTGATGTCTTTGATATACCTAAGAACACAACCATACTGATCAATACATATGCAGCCATGAGGGATCCTAACCTTTGGGATGATCCTAACGAATTTAAGCCCGAAAGATTCTTGATTTTCAAGGATACAGAGAAAACCTTAGCTCGGCAAGATCAACAGGAGGGACTATTGCTGGATATCTTAACTTTTGGAGGTGGGAGGAGAAGGTGTCCAGGAATGATGCTGGCTTTCCACACAATGAGCCCTACAGTTGCTGCCATGGTTCAGTGCTTCGACTGGACGCCGATCGAAGAGGGAAGGGAAGTTGATGTAGTGAATATGGAAGTCAGAAAAGGGTTAAATCACGTTATGGAACAATCACTTGTATGCACTCCTATTGATAGGAGTGCATAGGAACATGATTTTTGGAGTTATATAAAATGTGACGAAGCTAAATTAAAAGTTGACAAGTATCCAAAAATGTAGAAACCGCCTAATTTTTTTTTTTTTTTATAAAGAACTTGATAGACAAGAGATGCTAAAAGCAAGGCATGATTAGGGACTAAATTAAAACTAGCATCAAACTGAAGGAGATAAAACAACGATTTTCGCTCATTTTAACTATTTTATCAGGATAATTTTCATTTGATAACTTATATGGTTTAAAAAGAAAAATAAACTTGGTAAATTTATACTGGTATCCTATTCTATGCTTATAATCAGAAAATTCAAAATGAAATTCTCTTAATCCTAACATGGAGAAGGTTAAGGTATAATTGAGCATGAGTTTAATGCAACTTCTGATCTGATGGCATCTCTTCCATTCTTGTTGGCAATGATGATATAGCTTGAGAATCTACACTCACATTGGTGGAAACATGGAAGATTATAAAAGGCTGAGGGTGGAATTAAATTTCTTGAGACTTAGAGCTCTTTTAAGTAGCTGCATGCATCAATGATGAAACTGGCTGTCAGTGGGAAGTCATGCATGAGGTGCACTCTTCTTTGCAATGAAAAAAATTCTGATTCAGGAAAAGTTCATCCGACCTCGTCAGTTTTACTGATTTTCCTGAGTGTTCATCAGGTTAATGTAATCGAAATATTGTATAATCTTCACGAGTAGCCACATGTTAAAAGTTAAGTCTAAACTTGGTACTAGAAATTGAGCGGCCATAAACTTGGTAGTAGAAGTTTTTGATATCCATTTAGAGTTTCATAACTTACTCTTTTTTTCGGATCTTATTAACCAACTGTGCACAGATTGAAGAAATAAAATATGGGTGCTCAATTTATTAGAGGACCAATCATTCAGAAAATAACGAATGAGGAAATAATACAATGATAGTCAAACTAACAAATATTACTATGTTTGAAAAGCATCTGAAGATGTGGTGTAGGGTAAGATTCATTCATGCACATTGCTATGATTGTAATCTACAAGCAGTCTTTTGGAGACATATGTTAAGATTTGAATACTCTAAAGTAAAATAATCACTCAAAATACTTATGTGAGAAAGAAATAAATAAATAATTTACATTATTATTAAAATCTCAAATAATGGAAGAAAGTTGCACAGTAATGAAACCTTATACTCTCTCCGTCCCATTGAAAGTATTATACTTTCTATTTTGAGATGTACCAAAATATTTATCATATTGAAAAAGTCAAAACACTTTTTAGTCTTTACTTTCAATATGGCCCTTTTTTTTAATCATATGCATGCTATCATTCAAATTTAAATTTTGAATTTCTAAAGGTAAAATTGGAAAGAGAAATACAAACATCACAACCAAACCATTATTTTTAAAACGTTGAATTCCCCAAATATGACTAAATAATTGGGACAGAGGGAATAGACGCTTTTAGACTGTCTTAAACAAATATCAACTGCATCAAGAACTTTTTCAAGGGTCACCATATGATCTAGATAATTTGCATTATCAAGATGCCTCCAATTTAATTCTTATAGTAGAGAAATAGCTTGAGAATATTGATACGAACGAGTATCAAGACAATATTTAGTACGAGAGATCTTCCTGAGAGAATCACCAATTTGAGTTTGAGTAATAAGAATCAATGACTTGACTTTATATCTGAGAATGGTTAAATGACCAATTGGAGTTGTCTTCAAATTATCTGAGATGGATCCACCAATGATTTCAATGAAAAGGTCAATTAACCATAGTTGTTCTTTCACAAATGGGTTTATAATCAATTTTTTTGAGGCCTGCCGAAGGAGATCAATGCAACAAGATGTAGAGTTCTGGAACATGCACAAAATGATTTGGTGATTTAGATTTCGTTTCAAACATTACCCTTATTACAAATAATTAAGTCCATACTATATATCATGTGTCCAAATTCGAGAGTCGTTTTTAACATTATTAAGAATATTTGAGTAATATCAGTATTGACATCTTATAATGGGAACAGAATTTTTGTGCACTAAATTTTCTTATGAAAGAGAATTAGATTTCGAACGAAGTTATGTTGAATTAAACTACTAAAAGGAAAAGGAGATTAACTAAGAAAACTAAAAACAAAAAAATGCAAGAAATGGATTAGATTTGGAATAAATATGCAGTAACGTTAATATCTAAAACGAAAGGGAAACTAAAAGGGAAAAAAGTCAACTTCAAGAATAGATGAGATATTTTGGAGAATAAAAATAACTTTAACTACAAGATTTTCTTAAGTTGAACATTGCCCAGGCGGGAATAAGCGTTAATGACGTCAAATGTGTCCAATTTATCATTTGTTACGTGGCAATCTGGAATCTTAAATTTAAGCGTATCGTAGTTGTGTAATAACTTAATTAGATAGACAATTAGTTGTGATATTTATATCAAACTTAATAGTGATTGAGATATTTCAGTGCCTCCGATAAAAATATTTGAGTGGATTCAGCTTGGATCACCATGAAAGCCAAGGTTTGTCCTAAAATCTTACAAGATTTTGTATAGATCGTCCACCAACTAGAGGTGAGCAAATTTAGTAAAATTCGAATTCATACCCGATTTCAAATTTAATTTGATAATTTGAAATTGGGTATTTGGTAATTTGGTACAAAAGTGGTATTTATCAAACTCACTGAATTCTAATGTAGTATGAAATATGTAACAGGATTATCAATTTGGTAATAACTGATTTCGAATTCAAATTCGACAAAATAGAATAGGATACCGTATTATAGTATTCGAATACTAAATTAGTTGACAAATTTATATATTATATAGATAAATGTTGTATACTATTAAGAGATTATATAGGTAAAGGCTATAATATTATCATGTACCTATAATAATAAAAATATATAATGATGTAAAATATACTATTTTAGTATTTGTTATATGATTATAATAATACAAATATACAATAAAACATAACTATAATATTTACCCTTTTATAAATAATTAGAATTAGATAATAAGTATAAGTATAGTACTAAATATTAAACATAATTAGTAATTAGAATTTAGATATTGGTTCATCATTCATGTTTAGATTATTAAATATTTGAATGTGTAATGTTTAACTTGCAAGTATTAATATACTCTAAATTTACATTACATATACAATATGTGAATTTATATTCTCTAATCACTAATCTTGTTTAAATGTAGACAATTAAGCATTATGATTAAGCAGTCAAAGCGAATGTATATGAATTGCATGTCAACATATTAGTATATTAGCATTCACCATTGAAAGTAATCAAGTTATTTACAAATTGAACATTTAAGCTATATAAAAAAGAATAAATGTAAGTGTAATGCAATATGTAAGTGGCTAAGTGTATACAACAGCAATAGTGAGTCCCATTTAATTATGTAAAAATTACTATTTAATTCGGTTATAACCGGTTTCCATGACTGTTTCCGAATTCAATTCGATAACTGAATGAATTCAGTTATTTCCCAATTCGAAGTTGAAAAGCGGCTTAAAATTTTACAAGTGAAACAATCGAAAAAATCGAATTCAAATAATTGAATACCTAATTTGTACCGAATTCCCTAATTTGTACCGAATTCACACTCCTACCACCAACACAGTCGTCACATTAGTAGCGAAATTCAAACATACAATCTTTTGCGAGAAAATAGTCCATCCTTGCTCTGACTGTGTGATAATAGTGAATCGATTGATCGTGATTTACGACATTATAATAGGGATTTGATGTTCCACACACTTATGCCCAAATCTTTAATGGAACTTTAGATTATGTGATAGGAGTGAGGAACCAAAATAAACCACAACTTATCAAAAAAAAAAAATTTTCGAACACAATAGAATCTATTCTGGACCTACCCTTGCTCTATACTAGGGAGAGAGAGGACCTAAAAGGGTCAAAGAAGAACCTGGAGGGGACTGAATTACCACTGACCTAGACGGGTGCCTACGCACCCACTAACGAAATTTGCAGTAAAGTTTGGAGTTTTTAGAATACATCCAAGTGGAGTTTTAAACCTCTCTTGGTGACCAACTATTCTAGGACTAGTTGGTTAATCACAACCCATCAAATGCTTCACTTAAAAAATATAAAATTTCGTTATTTTCAAAAGTTTTGGATGTATTACTAGATTAAATTGATAAATGCAGTATATTAAATTTATTAATGATAAACTCATATACTACTTAATCACTAGGGCTGGTTCAGTGGCCATGGAGGACTATTAAGGTCTTCCCTATTACTAGATTTGAGGTTCGAAGCCTTTGTTTGGCAATTGGGGTAGGAACGGTGTGAAGAGTGGCACGAGAGCAAAATAAAAAACTACTATTTCAATGGTATAAAAGTTACATAGGTTAAATCTTTAACTTGCATGTTGGTAGTATTAATGATCCTGTTTTGTCAATATCAAAGACATAAGCAAGGTCCACGGTTAGAATGTTGTCAGACATGAGCAAAGTGTTTTGATTACCCATTGTTAATTAAATTTAATGTTAAAATATAATTAAGTTATTGAATTGAATATTAGATTCTTTATTCGAACAATAGGACACTAGACAAGCTTATTAATTGGCAGCTTTCCTCTTTTTCCTTCTTCAATTTATAAATTCTCTTTCTTTATTTTCCTAATGGTTTGCCTATTGTTTTTCTAAAATTCTCACCAAGACTAGCAATTAATTAAGTTTTGTTAAAAAATCAATAAAAGTCTTTTATATGATTTATTGTACGTGAACATTGATATCAATACAACATTTTTAATCAATTAAATTTTCTTTTAATTGATCTCGAGAGAATGATTATTGAACAAGTATAACAAAATACAATAATTACAATATGCAACGCACGTACTCTCATACTAAGTTAGTATAAACCGCCATAAAAGAGTTTGCACAATACATAAGTTTAAAGAAAAGAAAAAAAATGCATTGAAATTTGGCATAGAACAATGATGTTTTTATAAAGAAGTTCTGTAGTCTGCAAAGCACCATAAGCAAGACAACCAATTAAAAGAAATATTTTTCCAAGGAACGTACTGTTGACGCTTTAAAAAAATTTGTAGATTAACAGATCAAATTCACAAGTTAAATGGTGAATAATAAATTTGGTGGTGCACAAGAAACCCTTAAATAACTAGTTTCTATTCATTTTTCAGAGTTGAGGAAGAATTATGCCACATTTGGATAATTAGGCAAGGAGATAAAAAGGGTCGTGGAAGGACTAAATGGCAAAATAATCATGCATATAATGATGGAATTAGTACTTTAGCTCATTATTTATGGGCAATGTTATTTGCACTTCTCTTATGTTATTTGCATTTACAATATCCCATTTTCATCTTGTTGAGACCGTATTACCCCCATTCTAATTTCTTCCCCTTGCCCATGAACTAACTTTACTAGATTTTCTCTTACATTCTAAAGCCAATTAATTATTCCATTACACATTAAAATGGCTAATTTAAAATTGTCACTAATATGTATTATGCATTTTTCTATAAAACTTCACAAAATTATATGATGCTAAAGATCAATCTAGCAATGTAATATAAACAGAATCCAAACTTCAAGACCAAATAAATAAATAAATCCCAAACTTTAAGGATAACCAAAAATAAGTATAACTACAATGTCTCATAAGTAGGATACTAATATTTCAAAAAGTCTACTGAGAATAGCTCGTATATATAGCTACCATAGAAGAAGTGAAAGTTTTTTAGTATACTTCAACATAACAACTAAAGAAATTAGGATAGGGGTAATACGGACTCATTAAGATGAGAATGGGATAGTGGGAGTGCAAATAATGTAAGGAAAGTAGAAATAACATTACCCATATTTATTTGCATTTAGAAAGTAAATTACAAAAAGATTGAAATCAAAGCTGAGAGAAAATGTTAAGAAGCTGAAGAGAAGATACCAATTTGGGTTGGGCCTTTTGAAACTTTACAGACCTATTGGGTCAGCTTGGATGTGTCCAAGCCGACTAGAAAGTTCTTTTTCTTGGACGCTACTCTTTTGTTTTTTTTTGGTGTTACACACCGTGAGTAAAAGACGAGAAAATCATAACAAATAATGTTCAAGGGTACTTTCCTCTTGTTTCACAAGATTTTCATCCACTGAATGATATGTCTATTAAAGGTATTACACGACAGGCGATTAATCAACAAGCATAAGATTGACAAAGTTCTTAATAGTTTCAATAGTAGCTTACTTCATATTTCATTTTTCATCATCCTTATTTCTCTTACTTCTATCAAGAAATTTGATTAAATTACATGGAAAACTCGGTGCATGCGTCTGAGTCAACAGGAAATGATAGTAGGGTTTAACCCTTTCTTGGTCATGCTTGTTCTATCAAACTATGATCAATGATTTGTCTATGGTGCAGGACTAATGCATTCCATAGAAATCACAATATAGATCATGTAAGAACCTTCAACATCGTAATGAAACATAACTAAATTACATAACCACCATAACCAAGACAAATAAATATTACTCCTCTATCCTCACCAAACAAATAAGCTCATCGAGCAATATTTTCCCACTACAAAAAGTTGAAAATTTTTTCCTTTAAGGAATCGAATTCCTCCTTAGATGGTCAATTCACGTATCTTGGTTAGCTTTTGTAGACGTTTGGGAACCTAAAGAAATCATTCCACTAGCTTTTTGCACAAGGAATCATCCACAAGTTTTTACTAGTTGTTTGATAATCAGTTAATAAGTCTCGAAACATGCAAATTGAGGAGACATGAAATCTTGTTCTCATGACCAAATTGAATGTAATCACTAGTACACTCACATTAATTGAGCCTACGTCCACAGACCAAATATTATGTGCAATTCCTGAGCATGGCTTTCTTCTAGGGACAATCCAAGGCCGAAATCTCTCTATTTGAAACTTGTCTGGTAGAGATTGAAACATAGCTGAATTTGGTTGTGCTCAAACAAAATCCTATTTGCACGTCTGCATCATACTTCCAATAATAAGTGCCTTTTCTACTCAAAACTTGTGCTCATTTAATAAAACCTATAGTGGACACTCCCTCAATTTTTTTTTAAAAAAACTTGTATAGCTAATAAAAAATTTATATGAACTTATTGTATAAAGTAGGAGTAGAATTACCAAGGAGCCTTGATCTAATGGCTGAATTTAAGATATCAGAAATTAGAGGTTTTGGATGCAAATCTTCTTACTCCCTCTCCATTTTTTAAATCCTACCTTTCCCCTGCTGAATTTTTTTTTAAGTGTAGGAGTAGGAGTAGATGTGCTCAAACCAAAATCCTATTTGCATGTCTGCATCATACTTCCAATAATTAGTACCTTTTCTACTCAAAACTTGTGCCCATTTAATAAAACCTATGGTGGACACTCCCTCAAATTTAAAAAAAAAAAAAAAAACTTGTATAGCTAATAAAAAATTTATGAGAACTTATCGTATAAAGTAAGAGTAGAATTAGAAAGGAGCCTTGATCTAATGGCTAAATTTAAGATCTCAGAAAAATTAGAATTTGTTTGTGCTCAAACAAAATCCTATTTGCATGTCTGCATCATACTTCCAATAATAAGTGCCTTTACTACTCAAAACTTGTGCTCATTTAATAAAACCTATAATGGACACTCCCTCAAATTAAAAAGAAAAACTTGTATAGCTAATAAAAATTTATGAGAACTTATCATATAAAGTAGGAGTAGAATTACCAAGGAGCCTTGATCTAATGGGTAAATTTAAAATCTCCAAAATTAGAGGTTTTGGATGCAAATCTTCTTACTCCCTTCCCATTTTTTAAATCCTACCTTTCCCTTGCTGAATTTTTTTTAAGTGTAGGAGTAGGAGTAGATTAAAATTTATTGTATCAAAAAAAATAAAAAAAATAAAAAATTTATCAAAAGATGTGTCTCTTTCTAAATCTCTTCTCAATGAAAATTGGATTAGCGACAAAGTTAAAGTTAGCCAAATTAGCCTAAAACATAAAAAATAAAAATAAAAATAAAATGCATCTAACGAAATGCCTCTACTATGGATTACTGGCAATAGAATTTCTAATGCATGCATATTATTCAAGTGAGTTTGAGTTTTGTAATTTTAACCACGCATAATATATATGATAGCAAGAGTAACAAATATTCACTCATTACTTGCACCTACCTATAGCCTAAAAGGTGAAGTTCATATACACTTCCAGTATGTCAATTTCAATCCATAGGTTCTTTCTTTTATTTTTTTGGTTACTTTTTTGGCCGTAGAGCCAAAGAACTATGGATATAAATTCCCTTTCAATTCCTTTTTTTTTTTTATCGGATATGACAGATTCTATACTACACCTACTGCTACACCTACTCTATACTGAACTACCACCAACTCTATACAATAGGGAGGGGAGATCCAAAGGGGGTCAATGGTAGGTAACCCAGTGAAAACTGAATCGCCGTCGACTCAGACAGGTGCTTAGATACCCGCTGGCAAAACATTTGAAAAAATCCTAAATATTAGAATGTGGAATCCATGGTTTTTGTTCTGATTGTGTTAGGCAGAAGTCTGCCATCAGCAGTCAAGCTGCTGCTTGGCATCCTAGAGGGTGGCGTTTTTCATATTTGGTATGGGAATTCTTTTTTGGTTAAGAAAATTAAGGCTGTTCAAGTTATTGACTTCACGTCTGTCATAGACATTTTATTTTGGATCGTTTGGAGATATGTGGCATCAGTCTTTTGAACATTATATCCAACTACATAGTGAATTCGTATAGATAAACACTTGATTCTTGCTAATGGCTAATGCGATGCATGCATACAGTACCTATGAGATAAAAGCGTCTATAGAAATATTAAAAAGATTATAATCTGTGGCTAGAGAAGGACAAAGACTGAACAATTCTGATTTATACTAATGTATACTTACTTTATGGAATGAAAAATGTAATATTTGACGAGTAATAAAGCATACATACACACACATATAAAATCTAAGTATTTTGTCCTCTTTCTCATCCAAATACACCTAAAATTTACAAGTACATAAAAAAGTATCTTCATATTACAAGAAATGGTAATACAAAAAAAGTAACCAAAATATTTAAATGGATTATAAATGAATAATTGGTTTTTATTTAATCCATTTAGATCCATTTATTAAATGGATCTAAATAGATTGGATAAATTTTATCCACCATCCATTAAGTCAAAACCAATTATGAACCATTTATCTATATTATTACATCTAATATGAATTAAAGGATTCGATCTCTTAACTTACATTTAAATAATTTTAAGACTTTCTTGGTAGCCAACTACTCTGGGAGTAGCCAGAGTAGTTGGTTCCCTTTCAATTCCACCGTAGACTTTTTGTTTACAGACTTGGTCAACTAACAGAATCCAAATGAAGTACTGGCCACCGCAAAAAAGAAAAGCATATGCATAGGACAGATTGACAAGGGAAAAGGATATCCTTTGTTTGGGCATTATGCAATGTTTACATTGGTCAAATCATTTACACCCTTCGTAGTCTTTTACACCCAATTGGTAAATGTAAGTTGTATTTTTCTGGTTAAATGGGAGAAATTGAATTCCAACTTTTCCATCTTGTCTTCTTTCTTTCTCGATGGAATTGATTCCATCTTAGACATATACCTTGTGATCTTTTGTAGACATTCACGAATATTGAAAATCATTCTACTAGCTTTTGCTTAAGAGGCCAATCCATCCTACTAGTGTTTGCCTGAACATTGGCCTCTGATTTTCTACTCGTAATAAGATGATTTTAGTCTTCTAATCTAAGATAAATTAATATTTAGGAATTTTTTGGTACATACTATTACTACTTATTATCTCTTTCATCTGGATTATTTAGCATTAATTAAGAAGCTGGCCTCGTTTGGATTGCATTTTCCGTCATTTTTCATGGAAAAATTACTGTAGCGATTTGATGTATGTGAGGGAAAAAGATAATAGGGAAATGTGATCACGGAAAACGACGCAATTTTTCGACAGAAAACCGCAATCCAAACAGGGCCAAATGAACTATAGACTTTTCTAAAGCATTGTGACCCCCACTCCAGCCATAATTTTTTTGGGATGCATTTATTTAGTTCAATATTAATGGCTCTATTTGGATAATCATGTATTCCAAGTGCATGTTTTTGGATCTGAAGTCTATAGTAGCGCATTTCAAAAATACCTTAAGAAACATTTAAGTCATACAATCTCAAATATCCCTAAAAAAATCAAAAGCAAGTACTCATTTTTCCTTACTCCCTAGAAAAATCAAATGCATTGAGTCACAACGAAAAAATCATATGCAATTTCTGCGTCTAATATGACTATACGTTGTTTTACTACCTTTTTTTTCTTTATGGTGTTATCAGTTTTCCTCAAGTTTGGAGTTCGTAGATTCCATTAATAATAATATTTTAAAAAATAAAAAAGTGAGCACTGAGTAATATATTCATGTGAAAATTTTTTTAAAGATTGCTGTATACGTCTACTTAGAGACTAAAGGTGAAAGTTCACGTGCACTTCCAGCAGTCAACTGGTACAATTAACTCCCTCTCACCTTAAAAGTTGCAAATTGCTCAGTTCCAATCCACACTATCAAAACTATCAAATTCTGTCTCACTCTCAGATATAGACCTGATGGCGGATGGACTGCTTGTTTCCACGGTAAAAGTTCTAGTGGAGAAGGCGCTAAACTTGGCTTCAGAAGAAGTTAGCCTGTTTTTTGGCTTCAAGAAAGATTTGGAGAAACTGAAGAAAACGTTGACTCGAATCCAGGCTGTCCTTCATGATGCAGAGGAAAAACAGGTGATTGAAGAGTCCGTGAAGCTTTGGTTCGAGGAGCTTGAACGTGTGGCTTTTGATGCTGATAATTTGTTGGATGGCTTCAATTATGAAATGATTCGACGCAAAGTTGAGATCCAAAACCAAATGAAAAGGAAGGTATGCTTCTTCTTCTCAGTCTCCAATCCCATTGCATTTCGTTTCAAAATGGCCAACAAAATTCACAAAATCAATATGGAGTTGAAAAGCATCAATGAACAAGCATCCGAACTTAGACTCCAGCCACATATTGGAGCTAGAGATGCACCTCATGTTCTTTCTCCTCCCGGTGGAGGAGGATTTCTAAAAAACAGAGAAAGCGACTCTGTTACTATTGATGTGAGTTTCGTTGGAAGAGATGATGATATTTTAGCAAAAGTAACAGAGTTGACTGCCCCAAATAATAATGAAACTATCTCTGTTCTCCCGATAGTAGGGATGGGCGGGATCGGGAAGACTGCCTTGGCTCGGAAAGTTTTTAATGATCTAAAGATTGAAAACTATTTTGAGAAGAGAATGTGGGTATGCGTGTCAGATATTGATTTCGATGCCAACAGACTTTTTGGCTTGATGCTAGAATCGCTGAAAGTCCCGATGCCCGAAGTTAAGGGTAGGGAAGCCAAAGTCAAGCAGCTCAAGGAATTATTGGATGGTAAAATGTACCTACTGGTCTTGGATGATGTGTGGAATAAGGAGTCCGCACTATGGAATGAATTTCTTGGGTCTCTGAGAGGTACTAGCCAAGCCATAGGGAGCTGGATTCTTGTGACCACTCGTGAGCAACAAGTGGCAACCATCATGGGAATTTCTTCTCCCCCTTGCTCCTTAAAACAATTATCAGATGATCAATGTTGGCTCATTCTCAAAGAAAATGCATTTGGCACTGAGGAAGTGCCAAATAGGTTACAACATTTAGGAGTCAAGATTGCACAAAGATGTCAAGGCTTGCCATTGGCTGCAACTATTATCGGTGGCATGTTGCGCAACAAGGGAACAGCTGAATGGGAAACTTCAGAGAGTAGACTTCAAAGTTTAGGTTTTGGTGAAAATAGTGGCATTGCTGAAATTTTGAAGTTGAGCTTTGATCATCTTCCATATCCATCTCTTAAAAAGTGTTTTGCATATTGTTCAATTTTTCCCAAAGATTTTCAAATGGAAAGGAATCAACTGATCCAACTTTGGGTGGCAGAAGGATTTCTTCATTCGAATCAACGAAACAATATGTGTATGGAGGAAGTTGATAACATGTATTTTAGCATTTTGTTGGATAGTAATTTGTTTCAAGATGCAATGGAGGATGAGTATGGGAATGTTTTGAATTGCAAAATGCATGATCTTGTGCATGATATGGTGCAATCCATTTCCAATTCTAAAACTTTAAGGTTGACAGAGTCCGGAAGTGATGATAAGGAGACGTTTCCCATTCAGTATCTTGCACTAGAGAGAAGTGAAGAAGAAATGCCATTTCCTTGCTCTGAAAGGTTCAAGTGTATTACAACATTATTTTTGTTAGAAGACAAATCACTTAATTATAGAGAGATATCATTTTTTATGTTGCGAGTTTTGAGTTTAAGGTCATCAAGTGTCAAGGAGCTTCCTAAATCACTTGCCAAGTTAACTCATTTGAGATACCTAGATTTGTCAAGAATTTCAATCAAAACAATGCCAGAATCTCTTTGTCAACTTTATAATTTGCAGACATTAAGAGTTGAAGATTGCGAATCATTGATAAAGTTTCCAAACAATTTCAAGAATTTGGTGAATTTGAGACACTTTGAACTGCAAAATTGTACAAACTGCAAAGAGTTACCAACTCTTGGACACATGCCCTCTCTTAGATCTCTTCACTTGGAAAGCCTTAATGGCATAACAAGCATAGGGCCTTCTTTTTATGGAGAATCAGCCCTGCATAGTGGCACTAGCAATCAAAGTCCCCCAAAATTGTTTCCAGCACTTAAGCATTTCATTCTAAGGGACATGGAAAATTTGACTGAATGGACGGAAGCAATAGTTCATGATAGAACAGTGGTGGTATTTCCTGTCCTTGAGATGATAGAGATTGAAGATTGTGAATCATTGACAATGTTTCCAAACAATTTCACGAATTTGGTGAAGTTGAAGCACTTTGAAGTGCGAAATTGCAGAAATTGCAAAGAGCTACCAACTCTTGGACACATGCCCTTCCTCAGTTCTCTTCACTTGGAAGGACTTGATGGCATAACAAGCATAGGGCCTTCTTTTTATGGAGAATCAGCCCTGCATAGTGGCACCAGCAATCAAAGTCCCCCAAAATTGTTTCCAGCACTTAAGCATTTCATTCTAAGGAACATGGAAAATTTGACTGAATGGATGGAAGCAGAAGTTCATGATAGAGAAATGATGGTATTTCCGAGCCTTGACACGATAGAGATTGAAGACTGCCCCGAACTAGCAACTTTTCCAAGTCATTTTCCAAGTCTCCAGAAATTGCACATCAGTGAGACAAAGAATGGATCAGCCGTAATGGAATATATTTGCAATGGAGTTAGCACTCTCACCGGTCTTTACATTTCGCATGTGAATGGGCTCACAAAACTACCAAATATGTTATTCCAAAACAATTCAAATCTTACAGATCTCGAGTTAAAACATTGTGATGATTTTACCAAATTCTTGGATTTTTCGTTTGATGTTCATCAAACCTTAGAAGGTCCAAATTCCCACACAATACCTGAGTTGAGCCAGCCACACACTTGTATTGGCAATAATGCTACTCAACAGTTGGTCGGCCTTGAGTCCTTAGAGAAATTAGTTGTTTGGCGTTGCAATTCACTCAAGTCGATTTCAATCCCTAAGGGATACAAATACCTCACTGCCTTGCGAGTATTAGACATTTGCATGTGTGATGGGTTGACCCACTTGTCCATCCCCCAGATATGTGAGTCAGAGTGGGATTCCACTTCTTCGCCCACCCTCTCCACTACTTGTCCTCCTCCTCTACCTCTTGAGAGATTGCAAGTATACAGATGTGACAATCTTATCTCCTTTCCGATCAATTTAAACCGAACACCTTCTCTCTCTTTCCTACGTATATCATCTTGTCCTAAATTAACGGACTTGCCCAAGGGGAAGCTTTGTTCTCTTACAAACTTGAGAAGCTTGGGGATTGGACCATTCTCAGAAACCACAGAGTTGCATTCCTTCCTAGACCTCTTTTTTGATGCTCTCCAATCACCCCACCATTATTTTCCCTCCCTTTCAGAATTAAGTTTGTTTGGATGGCCTCATTGGGAATCTCTGCCCGAGCAACTTCAGCACCTCTCTGTCCTAACAGGTCTTGAACTAGTTGGTTTTGGAGTAATATCATTGCCTGATTGGTTTGGGAAGCTTTCGTCACTTGAACAACTTGGGCTCTGGGATTGTAAAAAGTTAGAGAATTTACCCTCTCATCAATCTATGAGAAGCCTCACCAGACTAAGTGAGCTGCAGATTGACAACTGTCCCCTTCTAAAGGAGAGATGTAAACCAGAGAGCACCAGTAGCAGCACCACCGACCCCAATTCTGAGTGGTCAAAGATCTGCCACATTCCTGAAATTGTAATTGATTAGCAGCAAAATCAGAGGCTAATCCCCATTTGAACTTCACAATAATGTCAGTTTCCTTAATTAAAGCTACTAGGTAATCCTCTGTGTACTACATAGTTTTGCCAATTAATTTTTGCTTCTTCAGTCCATTTATATTTATTTCCCCTTAAAATTTGTTCCAAGTATTGGCAGCAGTAATGTATTGATAATATTTGACAATCGAATCTTTAACTAGTTAGGAAAATGGTGGTCACCATGTTGTGTTATTTGGCAAAGTATTTGATAATCATCTTACATTGTGTGTCTGCTTTTATTTTTAATTATTTTTCAATTTATGATCTTTTCTTTATATGGTAACAGTTATATTGGAACAAAAGTCTTCAGCTATCATGGTTTACTATTATATGGTGAGCAAATAAGTACCTACACATTCTTGCACTTGCAAAAATGGGGGGCTGTTTGCTTGGCAAGGGCTTTCTAGTTTCAAATTAGATCGATCAGGGCACACCCAAAAGGAACTCTTTCTTCTTCTTTAGAAGGAAATTGTTTAGGTACAATTCAGCATTCCCATAATGATTTTTCTTTTACTATACTCAATTGTTCTGCTGCTATGATCTAATGGCATCTTTTCTTATGTTCCAGGCAATACCAAGTTTAGTTTTAGAATCTAAAATGAACCATTTGTAGAAACACGGCGAATAGTATGGAAGGCTGATGGTGTAATAGATTTTCTCGAGGCTTAGACATGCAGCAACAAAGATTATTTGGGCTGGCTACAGGGATTCTCTTGCATGAGGCAACACTCCTCTTTTTGATGAACAATTTATGATTCAGGAAAACTTTATCTGACTTCAAAGACAATTAAAAGGAGCAATGATATGAAAGTCTACATAATCACATTCACAAGCATCAGGAATACTCCTTTTGAAAATCCGTCTTCAGACCCCTCCCCCTAAGGTACTACTTTCTGTATTCCTCTTGGGTAACAGATCCCTCATTTTCTGACATGAATGACACTGTAAAGAGCAACTTTTCTAGTTATTAGTACCTTAAATATCAAGAAATATTAGGAAATAGTGTTGCTGTTCAGATGATTGAATAGTCAAGTAGTGCCTTGAAGCAGTTGCTTGATATATCGTCCAAATAGAGCTATTTGGTGTAACAATATGCAATTTTCTGTGGATCAACCTCGTTGGCAGTACAATTCAAGTGGATGGCAACCTCCTAGTAAAAGAGAGTATCCATGTCTTGTTAGGGGAACTTGTTATGAAAATACTTGGCTAGTTATTTTTTCCCTGCAAAAATTCAAATTCCTTTTGTAAACATGCTGAAATTAGAAAAAAAATAAATAAAGAGATAAATAAATAAAAAGAAAATGAACCACCTCAAAGTATTCCAGTTTGCTAACTGCTAATAAAAATCAAATTTGAAAATCAGCTATAAGGATGATATGTAACTTCATTACGTTTAATCACTACACAAATAACTGGTGAAATAAATAATGTGCATTATCTCCATTAAGTAGCTATGGGGGAAGAAATATCAAGCAATGCTATTTAATTATCAAGAAACATTCATCTTTCCAGATTAGTATTTGTAGTCTCTTCCAATTTCAGTGTTTTGAAGTATTTAGTGAATTCTTACAAAATTAATTTTGCAGTTTTCCAATTTCGTGATTCGTTGTGTATGTGGTTGTGGATTCTGATTTTATATTTCAAGAATATAAGGACTCCTCCTATTGAAACAAGTTGTCTTATCATTTTAAAGGGGCTATTTGCAAGAAAAAGAGGGGCTATTTGCTTGGTAGTGGCATTCTAACTTCAAATGGATCCATCAGAGCTCTCCCAAAACGAAGGCTTTTTCTCGTTGTGTATATGGAGAAGTTTTAGTTACAATTCAGAATGACTATAATGCTTTCTCCTTTGCTATATTCAATTGGTGGGCAACTTTTGATCTTGTGACATCTTTTCTTATGTTGTAGGCAATGATATGTCTCGTTTGAAAGTTTACAGTCAACCATTGGTAAAGATTCATGGTACAGTATACATAGAAAAGGGTGAAATAAATATTTTTGAGGCTAAAAGCTCTCCTCCTGCAACAAAGATGATTTTGGCTGGCTGCTGGAATCCTCATACATGAGGTACACTCCTCTTTGTGATGAAATATTTCTGATTCAGGAATAGTTATTCGCCTATGAAGACAATTTAGAGAGCCGACCTTTAAATTGTATTGCCTTGCAGCAGTAAATAGTAACTTTTTTAGTTATTAGTGGCTGAAACATTAAGATAAATCAGTCAAGTACTCCCGTGAAGCAATTCCCTGATTTATCTTCCAAAAGGAGCTACTTGTTGAAACAATGGGCAACTGCTTTTTTGTGGTTCATTTGGTATGCAATAACTAAAGGATGAAGTTGCATATATTCCTTCTTGTTTGTGGTTCTTGAAATTACTTGTTCATCTGTAGTTAGCAAATCAGAATATTTTGAGGTTCTTTTAGTTGTTGAGTTAGTTCTTATGCCCTAGTGGACTATAGGTGTCTGTTTAACAATGTTACTAGTAGATTACATTCTTTTGTGTTAATTCTCTAATGCAACTCTGCCTTGTCATACAGTTGTTTGGGTGCTCGAGATCTGATGAATTGTCTGAAGACATGCTAGGGAAGTTTTCATGTGTGAGCAACTATGAACACTAGCTATTCTCTCAATCTGGTGATGGGACAATCCTTTAATTCAGGGTTATTGAATGGTTGATGGCAAAGATGCCAGGTTAATACTATCCCTTTTGTTCATCTTAATGTTGCATAAAATTCTCTAGCCTGTCATGGAGATGTATATCATTTTGAGTCTTTAAGATGAATTAGGTTAATGGACGGTGAGAAGTCAAAATTTTTACATGGAATTTTGATGGATATCATTCAATCAGAAAGTAAATTTCTGAGAGGAAGGCTCACATTAGTGGAAGTATACATGATGTGGATGGCAATCTCCTGGTGTAAAAGAGTTTCCACGCCTTGTAAGTGGAACCGATGGATAGGCAAAAATCTTCAAGTACTTAGTTAAGATCGAATAAACAAGTCAAATACCTGTATTGTACTTGTGAACACACTGAATTAGAAATAATTGAACAAACAGATAAATACAACCAAAAGAAGAACACCTCAAAGTATTTTGTTTGCTTACTGTAGATAAACAAGTAAACTTCAAGAACCAGCTACAAGGATGATATGTAACTTCATTAGCACACCCATGACATAAATAATAGTAGATTGTCCATTATCTTCACTAAGAGTTCCATTGGGAAGAAATATCAAGAAACTGCTTTAAGGCACGACTTAAATATCAAGTAATATAATTTATTGACTTTATTTTTAGAGGTATCTTGCAAATTCAGTGTTTTTTGTTATCTAACTAATTCTTACAAAATGAACTGTGTGGTTTTCGAAATTGAAATTGTTTAGAAATTTTGGGAAGGATTTTGGTACCATCAATGCTGCTGCAGTCCTTTATCAGCCTTACCATTTTGCTTTTTATCTGTTTCTTGCTGTTTATGTTTTTGTGGACTTTTGATTTTGCTTCTCAAATCTAGGAGGACTATTTCTATTGAAACAAGTTGTCTTGAACAAAATCTAGAGTCCTGATACGTTGTTTAGATAGCTTGATCACTTAGATGAAGTTTGAAGGGTGCAGAAGGGTTTCTGGCCTCAATAACCTGATGTTAATCTATTCATGACAAATTTGGCGCAACCAAAAACATTGAGATGGTGGGTTTCAAGGAACAAAAGTCAGCTTTAATAAATAAGAATAATTTAGCTAGCTACTTATCCTGTTATATTCATGTTAGTATTAACTACTCAAGATCTAAATCTACACTTCATTCCTTTAAACAGTAAGCACTCATTTATGTTGTTATCTTCCTACACTTCATTCCTTTAAACCGTAAGCACTCATTTATGTTGTTATCTTCTAAGAATTGAATGTTACTAATTTTTCTTGCTTTGTTGGTGCCTGATGGTAGCTACTTTTTTGCTCAAAGGACAGTCTGTGAACAGCAGAGTCATTGCACATATTGAGGAACCTCTTCTATATCTGGCCTAGTTCAAGACCTCCTTCTCAGTTGCACAAGAAAAAGTAAGACGAAAACTTCCTTTGTTGGAGGGATTTATCTGATCTCTCCTAAAAGGAAGATTCTTGCACTTTAATTCCATATAGAGAACGTTAAATTACAATTCAGCATGAGTGTAATGCTTTCTATATTGGTGTATGCTCACTATGCAACTTCTGATCTGATGCCATTTCTTCCCGTGGTTGTAAGCAGTTTTAAGTCTAGTTTGAGAGTTTACTCTCAAATTGGTAAATCGTGGAAGAACATATGAGGCTGACAGCGACAGATCATTCTGGCTGGCTACAGGGATTCTCATGCATGAGGTACACTTCCCTTTGTGATGAAAAATCTCTGATTTAAGAAAATTTATTTGATTTTGGTCAATACTGCTGATTTCTTTGTGGCTTTATGAAATTTTCATAAACAATAGAATTAGTAAGGTCTTCTTAAATTGTCGTTTATTTTAAACTTGTCTGAAATTGTGAATCTTCCACCCATGGTTTACAAGGTAAATAACAGAGCTATGGCTAAGCAATACATGGGAAAGCTACTGGTTGGATTTTTAATTTGTGGTATGTCCTTGCTTCCATAATCATGCATTTACTTCCTAGGTCTATTACTTCCACTTTTCTGGAGTGTATTTACTATTGCACAGTGGAAACTAAATTTGTTTCCATTTGGATGACAACTGCTACGAATGAGGCCTGTCAGCCCTTTTAAAGAAGCATAGCCTGGTTGAATTGAGAAGCTTTCATCTGTTGAAGGGTTCAAAGTTGGCAAATGCAAAAAGCTTGAGTAGTATATCCTCCCACCAATCCATCAGAAGCCAGGATATAGGATGCGTATCTTTTGATTTATAGGGAAGATGCTGTCACAAGGGGACCTGCTCCAGCACTGAGTGGTGCAAAAGCTTTGAGATTTTCTACTTTGATCATATTCTAATTGGATGCTAAGTTGTCACAATCTACTTAAATTCTAAGAAAACTCTAGTCTACATGTGTGTTAAGGATGTATTCAATTCTGTATATTCTATAATGCTATCTTTAGTTCTGTGTATTCAATCTCATGATGCTATACATTCTTTTGACATTTTGCCGAACAGACCCTTATTGCTATACATGAAAGTGAATTGAGTACCAGAACAGAACACATTGTAAGGTATATGGTCTTGCACACTGTATGAGAGTTTCGGAAAATCTGGTGCGGAAAGAATTCGCAAAATTTGTTATTTTAGAGGAAAGAAATGTACAATTAGAAATGTGAATGCAGGGCATCTACCATCATTGTTTTTGGAGACTGGCACTCTTGATGATGTATTCACCTGTAAACTTTTGAGTGTGTTCGTATTAACAGGGGCAAGGTATTAAGTAGATGCAAACTTCAGTAAGCAAGCTGATAGGTTTGTAAGCTTTACAACTGAAGACACTTATGACAACTTCAATCAGTAAGCTGATAGGCTTAGTGTACCTTAAAACTTTGCCAGCAATGTTTGTCAGCTGTACAACTTAAAGACACTTTTGAGAGTTGAGTGTCTACGAGAGCTGATCAGTTCAGGATTTTGATAAGCTGAGGCAATTTAATCTGTAGTTCAGGATTTTGATAAGCCTGAGGCAATTTAATCTGTAGTTCAGGATTTTGATAAGCCTGAGGCAATTTAATCTGTCTGCATTTGACTCCAATTTTAAAATGCCATCTAAAATTGGGCAACTATCTTGTCTTCAAACATTAAGATTCTATAATGTTGGTCAAATTGACTTATCAAATTGAAGAACTGGACTACTTAAAGAACCTCTCTAATAGGCTAATTATCAGCAAAGTCGAGCGTGTCGACATAAAGAAGTAGCTGAGGATGCAGATGTGTTTGGAAAGCCAAACTTGTACAAGATAATATTTAAGTGGAATTGGGACAGGAATAGTATTGGGAGTGACAAATTTGGGTTGGAAGTCTTCCAGCCTCACGAAAATTTGAAAAGCTCTGAGAATGTATGTGACAATTGAAATCATTTGGTTTCAAGGGATATGATAGTGGAGATGACTGATTCTCCGACTCAACAATTTAATGGTGGTCAAATTGCTGCATTGCAGAAAAATGCAAGGAACCCCAACGTTTGGGCATCTGCTGTTTCTTCAGTGTCTTGTACTGGAGGGACTAAAAAGATAACAAGCATTCATTCCACGGCGATGGTGCAATGGTGCTTCCACTTCTGGTCAAAAAACTAGATATTCTAGTGCAAGAAGCACAAATGATATATATTAAGCATGAGAGATAAGAGGGATTTTTTATATATATTTTTGAGGATATTAAGCACAATGGTGCAATGGTGCTTCCACTTCTGGTCAAAAAACTAAATATATGAACTATTAAATGATTATTAAGGTACATAGATATTAAAATAAATGCTTTAAAACAACAATATTAGAACATTAGTTTGTAATTGGCCGGAAAGACAAAAAAAAAAAAAAGATAATGTTTCTGAAGAATTCATAAAATTACTTCACATTGATACTTACTTCCACGAGTAAATTACTTCACATTGATACTTACTTTCACAAGTGTTAACAAGTACAGTGGCTAACTACAAGAATTTGGAATCTATGTGCATAAGACATACAATAATTTTTGTAGTAGTAACTAAAATGAATTTAGATTATAAAACTAGAATTCTCCTTTTCTTTCACTACTTTATGTTTTATTTATTATTGGCATATTAACATCCAATTATAACTTATTTAACAAAGATATGCTATTTAGGTGACAATTATGTTGTGCCAATAACGAACTCTGCTAATTACTCTCTCCGTCCCACTTTGTTATTTTTTTATTTTTTTCACATAGTTTACGAAAAATTAGGTAACATTCTTCAAAGAATAAATTTAGTCTACCTTTTTCCTGAATTACCTTTACATCAATATTATATGACTAATTAATTACCACAACAATCAAGACCATTCATATAATAGTATTTGATGAATAGGCTTGGAGTGGTATCATTGGGACTTTTTATATGCCAATACATTTAATTAAATTAAGTATTATGCCCCGGTATAATTAATTAAAGTGATAATTTGAAACAGATGAAAAAGGAAAACCAACCTAATAAATTAGGACGGAAGGAGAGTTTTAAGGATTAAGTTTATCGTGTTGGGGATAGAACTAAGCTTTCCGATTCACATTTTAATCAAAGTACGTACAATTATTTTGCCTACACAACCGGTGGCCTGATTTTAGTATCAATCAATTATATCCAACTTACGAACACCATCTATTTAATGGCTTTCGTTGTTTGGCTGGTCAATGAGTAAAATGTAAGTTATTCTGTGCTAGTAGACAAACCACTTTGTCAGCACCATAAAAGCATTGAGAGAGGAGACGAGAGAAATGGCATGGATAAAGATGGACAGATATGAGCAGATGGCTTTTGGAGCTACAGTTAAATAAGTGACCAAATTGGTGAGAAATGGATAAGAGTTGCCAAAATGCAACTTTTAGGCTCAAAAATATAGAAAATAGGATAGCATTAAATTTACCAAACCATTTATTTCATCTCTTAAACTCCAAAACAAATTTCAAAACTCTCTAATCTCTTGCTTCTCATATCCTATTCTTTTTGTGTCATAACTAATTTTTCTTCTCTCTCCCCTAAACTTCAAAACTAGCTGTACTTAATTGATTCATCTTAACGCGTTGCCAAAACTAGGAGTCCAGGGTAAGAAAACCAACAACAAACATGCCCTTTTCAGGAATATTGGAGCAGAAACAGTATTGATGAAAAAACATCTACAATCCCATGGGGAAAACAAAGGCACCACCACATTTCCAGCTTTCAACAATAATATCAACTGAAAAAAACAAAAACTCGCACGCGCGCACACAAGTAATCGAAGGGTTCCTTCTCACTTTTCCCATGTAAGTGTAAATGAATCTGGTAACAGCTCAACAAAAAGGGTACTTTTGTTTCCTAAACAAGTAATTACACAGCTAATGATTGGCAGATGGAGCTAAAAGATACAGTAAGCCACATATCTAGTGGTATCATCAAATATGATAAAATGAAACTACTACAAGGTTTACTAGAATGTTCAGCGCCAGGAAAGTAAGAGCTTATATGTACCACTTATTGGGCCATGAATGCATGAAGGTAAGATCTAATTGAAAACTCCAAAACTTTTTTGTCACAATCACAAAAATTGCATGTCTACTAAAAATTGACAGCGGACATGAACTTCCCTCAACCTAAAATTCACTCTTCAACATGATAATTACTGCAAAAACATATATATAAAACATCATAATATTTCCAAAAATATAAATGCTGCACCGCAATGGCTAGCTCTTAAACCTAATGCTGCGGCTGATTGCTGCATTAATACCCGAGGCTTCCCCACCATAAGTACCAGTTGGCTTCCTGATATCTCGCACTTGTCCCTTCCTACGCACCACTGCTTTTTGGTGCTTCAACTATGAGAGAGAGAGAGAGAGATACATCAGCTATGTAGTTAGGATTTTAATTTGTTTAAAGAAAAAAGATCAGCAGTCATTGCCAGATACCTTGTACTTCTTTCTTGGATTTTTGGTTAGCTTCTTCCGAGCACGAGTTAACCCTCTGTTCTTCTCCATCTGATAATTGCAAGCACAAATACTTTTAACAGTTAAACACAATATAACCCCATAAACACAGGTAAAATGAGAAATTGTGACCTGATAAGAAATTTGGCGCTTCCCATCTACAAGAGTTTCTGGCAAAGGTGTGAGTTTTGTGGATCTGAAGAAAGGAACAGAAAGCAAACAATAAGCAATCTAAATACCTCCAGACACATTGACTGCACAATGAAGAATGAGTTAATAAAAAGATTCTTCTGCATGGAGACACATTTGAACATGTATGGTAGAAATATAATAAGACAGAATCCGTTCACCGCTTGAAAAGAGCACAACCATGAATTACTTCAAACTTTAAACATCCTACCAACGTGGAAAAAATAAAATGCGGGCATTGGTCAAAAGAGATATACATTGAAGGCGTTCCTTTTCTTTGTTACTTTTTGTTCTTTGGGTAAACAATAAATTCACAATCCACCAGCACTAATCATTCACACCTATTTGGTTCTCCACCTTTTTCTTTTCCTAAATCTTGAGACTACTGTGATTGAAGTTCCCAAAGTAGAGAAACTAGGAATATTTACAGGCTTGGGCAGTTTGAAAAAGAGCTACAGCTATAAGAGAAAAAGTGGATGATTCAAGGAAGAAAAAAACAAACAGCTGTTGGAGCCACTCTTGAGAATATTGTGGAAGTGTACACTAATTTGGTCAACACAGAGATAAGAAAGATATCTTAGCCACTTGCAAAAGTATGTGATTTACATTTGAAGAAGTGGCTCATTCCAATGTAATGCCAATATTGAACTAACTGCAACGACTGCAAATTTGACAGCAACGCATGCTCATCACATCGGCTACCAAAAGAGGTGCTACAGCCAAAAGATTTGGAACAGAGCTATGGATGATATGAGTAAATACTTGAAAGCTGATTGCTAAATTCTCCATAATTGTATTCACGCATTCCTTATAGGTCAAATGACTACATCAAGGAGGATGCTCATCTAGGTAGAACCATCCCATTAAAGATGTTTCCCCAAATTTTGCCACTTGAGTTGAGCTTAAAGGGTAGTGTTTCTATTCAAAGATAAAGTTCATAAGATGTTTCCCCAAATTTTGCAAGTTTAGGTTAGCTATTGTTTCTGTTCAATAATAAAGATTAGATGCCAGATTTTTTAGCCTGTAACTCATCAGGACTTAGATCGCAAGAATTATGAACAATTTTAAGATCTCAGCTTTTACTGCAGAAAATTTAGTTTACGAAATGAAATTAAACCAGAGACAAACCTAGTATGCATCTCCGCCTTTGCTGCAAGCTTTGCAGTATGCTCCAGTTCTGCCTGCTTGTAAAATTCCCAAATCTGACTCGGTCTCACCATCCAAATCAACGTCCGGAACTCCCTCATTCA
The DNA here is from genome assembly GCA_023065735.1 of Coffea humblotiana. Taxonomy (NCBI): domain Eukaryota; kingdom Viridiplantae; phylum Streptophyta; class Magnoliopsida; order Gentianales; family Rubiaceae; genus Coffea; species Coffea humblotiana. The sequence continues at coordinate 24,222,878 of CM041210.1, forward strand.
CAAGAGTTCCAGATTCATCATCCACATCATCAACAGTTCTTATTCCAGCCCCAGCCAAAACTCTAAGTTCATGCTTTCTTCGCCTCTCTCCTATGTCATCTCTTTTTGGTAAATCATCGTCACCAGAAACAACCTGTTAAAGGAAAGACATTATATGAAATATTTAAAAGCCTAATAAACACAACACAGCTTATTGACATCTAAAACGGCTAAACAGCAGATCCTACAAAACCAGGAAAGAATGATAATTATAAGTCAATAATATTTGCCTAGACAGGGCACAAACTCCAAATTGTTTAACCAAGAAATAAAAAAATGCAAACAACTTTGAGAAACATCAATTCATGTGGAGTCTACAACATGTGGGCTTCCTCTAAAGAAAAAAGGTGGGAATAGGCTTCAGGGGCCATTATTTTTTTATCAGCAACGATAACAATTGTATAACCTATTCTATGCTAGTCTACAAGGGAGGGGGAGTCTAAAGAGACTTTGTGTGTTCGGGGCTAGCAGGTATGCAGACCCACTAGACCAAAGGGGTGCTATGGCACCATCTTTGGATTTTTTTTGCTACAGGTGGGGTTGAACCCCCACCTACAGCCCAAAGAGGAACTTAAGTTCCTCCTTGGTGCCCACTGAGCCAAGCTCAGTGTTGACTTCAGGGGCCATTCTGACAAACAGATATAGAACCCAAGGAAAAGAACATTGCAAAGCCATCTATATAGGACTTCGAGGGGTAAAAATTTTACATGAGATTTATTTTAGATAGGCAAACTGCATTAAGAACTACTTAGCAATCATCACCTCATGGAAGATGCATCAAAAACTCAAGGTTCCACATGCCTGATAGGTCCACCAGAGAACTAAGAGTGGCATAATTAGCATGATATAGCATTCACAACACATAATTGATGCTATTTCCAATCAGTTATCTACAATTACACAAAGGTCACCTATGAACTGAAAAGCTTAGACCCATGTGGTTCAGAAACCTTCATTGTTGCTATGATTAAAACTTGTCTTCCAAGATGCCTTTGTGCAACAATAATGGTGGCTCCATTTTGAGCTAGGGCTTTACAGTTTTGACACACTGAACAAACCTGCTTCCTAGCACGTTCCAGATTGCAGCAGGAGCCTTATTGTTGTATGTTAATACATATCTCTTTTTTTATTGTTTCTCTTTTTCTTGCCATTTTTTGTTCTCAGGGAGAAAAGAGGGGAAAAGTCTAGCACACAATGACACAGGTAAGCATAAAATGCTCTCTAGCAGTTACATCTACGAAGTCTGGTTGAGTCTTACGCATCTCAAATCTCCTAGAAGGCTCAATCCAAAATACAATCAAGAGACTTGGAAAATAAATCAAATTTGAGAATCATGTATAAGCCAATTAAGCCACACATATCCCATTTCTCCAACCACAAAAAATCCCAATGAATCACAGGACAAAATGTCCTGGTCACATGCTGGACAACTAAATGACTGAAATGGAATCCTAGATCTCCAAAAACTTGCCGGTACCGGAAGTATGAAATGCAAACCCCAAAGTTATGCATAACAGAAAAAAGAGCACACTGACAATGCCATAGTTAGCAAGCAATTTGATGACTGACTCTGTGATAATTCTATTACCATGTGGTATCACACTTCCAAAAGATTATATTTTTCCTCCATTATCCAGGACACCAAATCAAAGTCCATTACCTTTGGCTTATTTGCCTGAGGAGCCACAAGCTTGGAGAGTTTAAGTGGATGCAAAAGACTCCCATTCCTGAGATTTGTTCGATGATTGACCTTTTCTAACTCAATAGCATCATCATCAAAGTCCTCTAATGTCTCAAGTTGTCTGTTTCAAGTTTGAACATCTTTTGTCAGTATCATCATTTTTCTTTGGCTGCTCCCTATAGAAAAGCAGGTAAGTGGAATTGATGAATTTTTAAGGATGAGTGATACCCATTAACAGGTCGGGGGCGCTTTTTATCTCTATCATGCTTGTTTGCTATAGAACTAAAGATGCCTTTCTGCTTCAATTTCTCCTCAAGGACAGCTCTTACTTTTAACATCTCCATGCTCTGCTTACCAACTTGATCAGCCTGTAAATTTCACATCCAAACAGATAATAGAGAAGAAATGATTATAGCTTCAGAAAAATTATGCCTGCGAGTCATGAAAGCAATAGCAGCAGCACAAACACAACAACTCAAAGCAAATTAGCCTATAACCTCCATGTGTAGGACTAACCTGCTGCCTGGATTTTGATTTCATCACCTTGTACTCCTTGAAAGAATCCTCTTCTACTAAAGGAGCTCCTTCATGAGCCTAAAATAAAATCAATATACTTATGTCTGGTAAGGAACAAATGCTGAATGGACTGAAAAGTATTAAATAAGAGATAATCAAGAGGAAATTGGGGCACTTCAACACATTAGTTACCCCTGGTTTCTCTACTATCTCAACAGGGACCGCAGTGGGCTTGTGAACCTCCGAACAAGATACAAAGTTTGCTGCAGCATTCTCTTGAACCAGCTTCTCCACTCTCAGAGCAGATTCATTCTTGTCCAGAATATCCTGAAGCTCAGGAGGAAGATTGTCACCAAGTTCCTTCATCTACAATTAGAGAAGCGGGGTTACTACTTTCAGGGATTCCAATACTAATAGCATAGTAATTGTGAAGGTTTAGGAACTGCAGAAATTGCTTAAGTGGCGGAAACAACTATAGAAAACATTACTTTGAGGTATAACTTTAAGAGACTAAAGCCATACCCAGTAAGAAAAACTGAACAAACTCAAAACAACTAAAAGAAGACATCCAAGCAATAGCACCCAGAGGAATCAATAGTCTAAAGTGTAACCTTTTAGCATATAAACTATGATCAACTTGTGCACTGACACCTCTAAGCTCTCCTCTTGATGCACAATAAGATGATATAAAGCTACTTTACTAATGTAAAACAACCTAATGCTGCCCATGATGTACCACATCAACTAAGATAAATTACAACTAAATGTCATGAGAAATAACCAGAGAAAGATTCCTATGAAGCAACAAACACTTGTATGGATTATCAAGTAGTAACTACTTACCTCTCCCTACCTACGTCAGTCCTAAATCTTCTTTATTTATAACGCACAAAAGATTAAGTCCTCCAATCACAAGTCATAAACATATAGCTTGAAGAATTCCCATGCAAAAAAATGATTCCCATGATATTTAGATACATATATATACATACACAAAACTAAAGACATACAAGTTCAGGTAGAAATAGAATTAAAATCACAATTACAGGTTGTGAGCTATCCCTTTATTAAGCATTACCATACTATACATGCAACTTCTTTTTATTAGGATCCAATTGTCTCACTCACCGATGAGTATACAGTTTCTGGATAAATCAAAGAGTTTTAGACACAGATTAATAACAAATACTGTTTAACATGCGCATGCATCAAATAACAAACTACAATAAGGCACTCATACAACCAAAGAGACAGCAGGGACAGATTCCATTAGCAGCAAGGTCAAAAAAGCTCAATTTCTGCAGGTCACCAGATCACATCTAGAATTTTTTTTTTTTTTTTTGGAAAAGAAACATGGATCCGATTGGGAAAGCCTTTTTTTGCAACTAAACTATGAACAGAAGGCTAATGTAATGGAAACACATTATAGGTAACAACAAATCCAAGAACATAACCAAAAGACAAAAACTGAAACTGAAGATGAATCCTAAATGCTCAGTTGCTGAAGGTATTTGAACACAGGTTGAACTTCACATATTAGATGTCTAGCTATAAAGGGAAATGAAATGCCAAACAATAAAGCAATCTAATGAGCATATTCAAATAGAATAGAGATTGATTCTAGTATTTTATTCCACCTATTTAACATTTGATGAAGGATAACCACACAAACTATGAACATAAGAAAGTAAACTGTCATTTACACCTACTGAAGATAATCCTACTTCTATTTGGGAGAGAAAATCATTACAAAAAGAAATGCAAAAAACAAGGGCTTGCAGTTATTGCATCAGACTTTATTACTCTTAGGTGAAAAATAAATCTTCAAACAATCAAAACATGCATACACCAAACACCACAGTGATCTTAGATACGAAATATTCATGTGATGGGTTAAATTACAGAAATCTTAGATTCACTTAGATACTAATAATGAGGAAACAACCTTGTCCAATAAATTCTTGATCTCCACAAGCCTAGAAATTACAGGATGATCACGAACAGGCCGCCCTTCTGACTTGAGAAGAAGATAGAACGCAATTGCCTGGCAATAGGAGAGTAAAATTTGCTGTTTGATCTCCATATAATGCATCCCTCCTTTGATTGCATTCTTTACATCTCTGATCTTCACCAAAGCACAAAAGGTTCATCAGTATGTTAATTGCATTCCAACACTGTGCTGATTACTATGTCCTTTAACAAGTGTGGAAACGGATTCACAAGAGACAGGAAAAAATTACTAGAGCATATTACAATCAGAGCAGAAATAAGCTAGCAAAATTTCATTGTCACGCTTTATTTTATTGAAATTCAACACATCTTTGTCAATGCTTTCTAGTCACACAATTGTCTGTCTTGTATTGCATAGACTTGATACAGATTGGCTACGACAGGCAAAGCTACACTAAGCACAGATGAGTCAAGCAATCCATTTACACTTTAGAATTCCAAATTGGATTGACCTACCAAAAAATTCGAGGTCAAGTACATGTAGAAACTATTTAAGTTCATAAAATTACAAACAAGCATGCAACAGAACAAAACCTGGTACTTCCACCTTCCTAGACAACCTCAGATACATTTTATTTATTCACAAAATGGTTCAATCAAATTTTAAAGAGACTTGGTAACTCTAGTCATGATTTGTCTGCATCACACATTATTTAGAACAACGGAGAGGTAGGCCATTTTTTTTCAAGATTTGGTCAATCATGGAGATCTATGTACTGATACACAAAACGCTTAAAAGACTGGGCCAAAGGTGAGTATACCTCGCTCATGAGTGGATTCACCTTGTTTTCAAGCTGCCCAAGAGCATCATCAAGTTCTGACAGTAAACCAACTAACTCTGGTGCAGAACTGTGCAAAAACAATTAATTGAGGTGAGAAACGCAAAATTAATTTTTGCAAACCTGAAAACTGCAGCCACATAGCATCAATAAATAAAACCAAGTCTTCCAAAAACAGTTATCGGGGTATAGGTATTTGAAATGCATATCCCACTTTAACCTAATACACGTTCATTATTAGTCTTGGTAAACAACCTCCAGGAAAATATGTTGAGATCTGCCTGGAAATGATGCAGTAAATTCAATAAAAACTTTCATGCACATAGAAAGCTCAAGAAATCATTCAATGAAACATCGTTGCAATGATTTCTAAAAGAAAAAAAAGCTGCTAACAATACTTAACTTTTTATCCAAAATGTTATCCATAAGGACCCATGAACAAATTTTTTAGAATAAAATTGTAAACTCAAAATGGAACTAACATTTCAATCATTATACTAGGCGACAATCATGTTAGTAATGGACTTTGTAACATTACCAGACTCAGAGAACATGAACTGTAGAAAGAGTTGGGATATGACAATTTAATTGTAACTGTATTTCAAGAAACCTTCAGATAAAATGCTTGGAACAGAGAAGTAACTATACATCTAGAGTTGAATTCTATCACCTATCACCCAAAAAAATAAAAATAAGAAAAAGAAAGAATTGAATTCTATCTATCGGCAAAAAGCAAACAATGGTTAGCTAAAAGCTTATCAGGGCTAAGAGAAGGGAATCAAATGTCCCCACATACTATAAAATGCTTGACAATCCTGGCCTTGGCAGCAATCACCAACTGTGTTAATGCTTGCGAAATATCCCAATACAGTTATATATTTAGATCAGAATTCTTCACATTCCCAGACTAGAAAGCAATCAAGAATACATTAATACTGTTCAGTAATCCTTGTCAAATTAGCAATTGAAGCTTCTTCTATTATTCAATCTCAGCACTGTTCAATATAGTGGACAATTAAACTGAGTCTTAACTGTAACAGAGAGCCGCTCACCTATTCAGCACATCCATTTGCTCTTCCCTGGTCAATGCATTTATGTCTTTCTTCACTTCCTCATAAACAGTTGCATTATCTTCTTTACCTTCTTTGCTTGCATAAGGTTTACATGCAGGTTTTCCATGGACCAAAATTTCCTGAAATAGCCAACTAAAGATGAATTGATCTGCAAAATTCTCCTGCAATAACCAGAATACAAAGCATAAATTCCTCAAATTTAAAAGAGGGAAACCCACCTCGAATGTGCGTTCCTTGTCACCCTCATTGTCGGTGACATCCTCAAGACCAAAATCTTCTTCCGTCAAAGATTTTGCCTTTTCCTTCTGCAATCTCAAAACCTCTTCCTCCTCTTCAGCAGGTAGCTCCTCATCACTTGATTGTATCTGAAATTTTAGTGTCCCTTCAATGCTCAACATGGCAAGCATGTAACAAACAGATATTCATATGCTTGCACAATATCATATTTAATCTATTAGCTTTTGTTTACAAGGGCATTCCCCTTTTGACCCTACGAACTTCACCTCATAGTCAGTGTTGTCAGCATCGTAAAAAGTACTCTTTGCTCTGCCCCAAACAGCCCTTTCCTTTTCTTCTTCCTTTTCAGCATCATCATCCATTTCCTCCTCAACCCCACCAGTCTTAGCTCGTAAATATTTCTGTTGCCTCAGAACTACAATCATTAATTGAACATTTCAAGTGAGATGAAATGATATCTTTTGGCAGGAGTAACACTTCACTAATGAAAAAGGAAACAAGATTTGAACTTGAAAGAAATGCTAGAAGCAAACAAAAAAAAAGAAAAAAAAGCTACAAGTCCAATCATCATGTCCTGCACCATATAAAGTAGTGTATATAATATTATGCACCCAATCGTGCAAATCTAAAAGGTAGTTGCTTCAGAATGAAAGTGTAGACTCTTGAGTAACAATGCTTGATAGATGTCATAGTCATAAAGCTCTAAACTATCAATGTCTTCTGCCATGTTTTTCAAATGTTCTCAAGTAACCAATAGCATGTAGTACTTCTATACTATTGAAAGTTTGGACTAAAAAGGAAGATGCTTTGTTCATCCTTAGATATATTTCTTAAAATATCATAACATACTTGTTTAGAACTATCAAGATTTAAGATTTTGAAGTTAGAAAGGCGTGAAAAAAAAAACACCTCGAACGACACAATCCCTTCATCACCCCAAAATATAAGTAAAAAGTACAATTCGAAAGCAGTTTCATCAAGTGCAAGTCAATAAACCATGTCCAAGCAATCAGCACATAATTTGTCAAAGCATCACAACACTATCCAATATGTTAACCAACCAAAAGAGAAAATAAGATAACTCGTTACGTTTTGCAGCAAAGCCCGTAAGTTGAGAGTCGTCTTCAATGTCATCATCGTCATCCTCCTCATTATCATCCATGTCATATTTTTCATCCTACAAACAACAATAAAGAGAAATGAGCCTATGAAAACTTATCCAGCTACAATACTACTACACTTCCAAAGGAAATAAAAAAACAGTATGCACCTCAAAGTCAAGAACTGGATGCTCAAAATCAGCATCAGACTCCCCTGCATCTTCATCTAAATCTAATGGAACTATATCTCTCTGTTTGTGAACTTCAATCAACCAAAAAAACACAGAACCTTATTCAATCAGCAAATTCCAAAATAAATAACATTGCAACATTCATTTTCTTTTCTCAGTGAACAATTTGAGAAGCAAATTCAACCAAAAATGATAAATTGAAACAGAAATTGAAAGGCAAAGAAAGCTTACAAGCATCAATTTGATCATTCATCATATCATCATTGTCCTCATCGTGATACATTGTCTTTTTCTTCGAGTCATTATTCTCTTTCTTCTTGTACTTGCCTGCTTTTCTTCCCATATTGCTTCTAGCTAACCTCTTAAGCTATCGGTAACTATCAAGTTCAACATCAAACAACAAGACTGCTCATTCACCATGTTTGTGAGCAAAAAAAAAGGAGGCTTAAACAATCATAAAAACTCAATTAAAAAAATGCAGGATTCCCTTTGCACTATACAGGCTAAGTATTCCATTTCTTTCAATACCTCCTATTGATTTCAACTTTATGAACCTTGAAATTACTCCTCTAAGATTGCTAAATATACTTAACTTTTACATTTAATTTCTCAAACCATCACAACATCTAATTCAATAACCAACAATCTGACCAGGACATACAAAAGGCTGTGCACCAGCAATACGGCTGTTGCAGAGTCTTTTCCCCGTGCTTTCTTGTTTTCTTTTTCAGCCACAAAGACAAGATTTAGGGGAAAGTGGGGATAAGGGGAGAAACGTACCATCAATTTCTGTGTGCCTTTTGCCGAGAGGGAATATCTTCAGGTTTGCAGAGAGGGAATGAGAAAACAGAGAGAAAGGAAAAGGGAAAAGAAAGAACGAGGGTGACAACAGTATCTGGAGTGATTATTTGGAGAAGCAAGCCGAAGGGTTCTTCAATTTCTTCATCGTCCGGCTGTGAAGGAAGGAGGGAAGAAAAACAGAGGTGACGGCACAGAGGGAAGAAGACAACAGAGGGTAAGGGAAAGGAAAAGAAAGAATGAAGTTGACGGCTGGCTGATTCCGGAGCTGAAGGGCTTCAATTTCTTCGTCATCTAGCCGTGAAGGAGGTGAAAAATGTGCGAAAGGGAAATTGGAAAAAAAAAATGGAGGACTGAGAGGAACAACACTAGACGGCTTAACCTAAGAGCAACAACACTAAATGGTGGAGAATGTGGGCTTTTGTACTGGAGCCAGAGATAGGGAAAAAAAATAGAAGGAAAAATTAGAAGCACTTAAAGTCCAAGTTTGGCCCAAGTAATTAAGAGATTAGACAACAAAGAACCTGAGCTCTAGTTTTAAATATTTAGATGGTTGGTTTTCTTTTTGATTCAGCCATTTCAACCTTAAACTGTCAGTTTGAAACAAGAGATCCTCAATTACAGAACCTAGGATACCAAAGAATGTATATATAGAGCAAGTCAATTTTCCTAACACTGAGAGGCACACAAAAGAACAAGGACAAGGGCTTCCGATTTCAATAAACCAGAATAGACCAGTCATAATAACAAAGAATCCGTGTCAACAAACAGTTGAATCAGCCACTTAACTTAATTAAGGATAAATAAGCAAAAAAATGAACCGCAGATAATCAACACAAGTGACTTCAATCATAGAGCATATGAACTTTAATAATCTACCTAACACAATTAAAAAAAAAAAAACAGATTTCACACTCAGCAAAATAATGAGCTGGAGACCAGAAGAAGCAAAGCGAAAAGGAAAAGCAAGAACAGAAGGGGATAGGAATATATCAGAACACAAGCAGTGGCTCAAAAATTGATAGGATAAATTCAACATAATAAAGAAAAAGAAAGAGCAGGGAAAATTGGTACGGCGAAGTTTGCATGATTGGATACCCTCCAAATTAATACAGCAAAGTTTACATAATTAAGCGCTTCAGGCAAAGTAACCCTGATCAAGAGGCCACATTGAAACCAAGCTAGTAAGCTAGAGGAAAGGAGGGAAGACATGGAAGAATACGAGCACAATCTAAATGCACAAATAAAGTTACAGCACATAGAGGGAAAAGATAAAGGAAAGAAATCTAAGGATACAACATTGAAAGATAAAAAGAAGAGAAAACACACAAACCAGTATCAAAAACGAAGGCTGGGGCAAAGGGACGATGCCTTAATGAAGTAGAAGAGCAAATTTGAGAACAAAATAGCAAGCATTCAGTTTTGTTGAAAACAGGGAGAGCTGGTAATTAAGCTGCCAAAGAAACCAGGCATTAAACAAAGATCTAGAGAAATAGAGCAGAGCAAAAGTTTGACTGCTAGACTGACACAAAATCAAACCAGGAAAAAGAGAACGTCTTAGAAAGGAAAAACAAAATGTTACTTGTATATACATTTAACCATTGGATGACCAACAAATTCAATGAGAAAAAAGCAGAACAATCAAAACATGCACATATTTCAATTCACAACATATAAACTCTAGAAACATCTCTGAAGCAAGTAAACCATCTGCAATCTAGATTATCAAAATGTTACCTTCTGGACTGAAGAACCCAGTTCGAGAAAATTAGGGTGGGTTAAGGAGAGAGCACTCGAAGCAGTCTTACGATTGGCGAGGTTGGGTGGATGCGTGGCAGGAGTGGCGAAGAGTAGCGGGATGGCTGGAGAAGCAAAGAGCGATGGGGGAGACGGCGGAAGCGCTGGGGGAGAGCAGAAGCACTTACGGCTGAGGAAAAATGGTTAATTGCGTGGGGAGAGAGGGATGCTTATATAGTTGACCCGATTTTAATTTTTTACCCGCCAGATCCGCGTGTAAACCCGTTTCTCAGGGTGCGTTTGGTTCAACAGAATTGGAATTGGAATTCTATAGAATTAGAATTCCATGAATTGGAATTCCAAAACTTTGAAATTCTTTTGTTTGGAAAATGCATAGAATTGATACAGGATTCATTTGGAATTTCAAATTCTTTGTTTGGATGGGAGAAGAATTCATTAAAAATTAGAATTGTTTCCAACTAACATTTGCTTACATAAAAATTTTCTTTTTCTTTTACTATATAATAATTTTTTAACATTTAGCTAATTGTTACTAAAGCTTTAAGGAAAAAACCAATTAGTGCCTTTAATAATTTATTTTTTCTTGCATTTAACTAATTGTTACTAAAGCTTTAAAGAAAAAAATTAGTTACTTTTCTTCAAAAAAAATAGTATTCTTGTTTCTTTTCTTCTTAATTAAATTATATTAAATAAAAAATAACTGTATATTCTAACTTGAAAAGTAGTTAATATTTATCAAGTTAAAACCTTGATACTTTTTTAAAGTTAAGAACTTTAAATTTTAGAAAATCAAAAGCCTACTCTATGATATGAATTGGGGAGGAAAGTCATAGCTTGTGCCTATTATAAAAGTTTGAGTTTTGTATCTTACAAGAAATTCCAATAGATGAATATGCAAACAAAGTGATTTTAGCGAGAGAGAGAGAGAGAGAGAAGCACAATTATACATTGCTACTATTCTTCAATAAATGACCATTCTAATATTAAATTAAGTCCGAATAAGTTCCTATCAAATTTCAACTTCCATGATAGCCTTGTCTAATTTGATAGTCAATAAACATTGCTCGTGCTAAAGCACTAAAAATATGTGGGATGATATATCTTAACCTTACATCTGAAATTTACGAATGATTGTGTCAGTAATTGCCTTTGCCTGAGGTGAGGAAGGGTGTCAAGTAGTACAAAAGGTAGGTAGTACCAATAGAAAATTGGCTAGTTTCACGAGAAGCATTTAAAAACCTATTCAAGAGTCTTTAAATAATTGAAAAAATAAAAAAATATATTTTCTTGGATAATTTGGATGCATGGAATATATTTTTAAGGGTAAGACGTTTTCCATTGAACCAAACGGATCCTGAGAGTGGCATAGACCTCAGTAACACAAACAGAAACCAACTACAGTGAACAATATTGCATAACACAGAGCAGAAGGAGAATTTATACAAAGTTGCCAGGGCCTCTATGCGAAAAAACTAAAGCAAAATGTCTATTGTATTGCTAAAAGTAAAAGCCATTTCTCTTTAGTTTTCTGAACATCTCTTCATGAAGCAATGGCCACCAGAACATCTACAATGAACACTTGATATTTGTTTTGTTATTCACTTATGCAGCTAACTGTTATTTTAGATCACCTCAACAGGATCAATTTGCCTACACACCCCACCCTTAATTTTTGGGAGAAATTTAGATTCATTTGGCCTGACCCTCACATTCACTTGGCTTTAACAGCTTGGAATCTTAACCAGAATTCTGATCATCAATTCGTCGTGGCATCACCAGATTATTCAAGGAAGGAGCAACTTCAGTAGGAGTAGGCACTAGCCTCCAGCTCCATTTGTTGCTCAGAATCTCGAAACAACTAGAATCATTTAGCTTTACAGACACCCTCGTGTACCTGATTAAACAATTACTCCACTACTTAGGTCTGGTCATGATTACGTGCTTTTCTCCTATATTCTTGGAGTATTTATCTACTATATTTGCTTGTTCATTCTTCGTAGGTATATTCTGTGTACAAAACCTTCAAACTATATTCATTTAAACTTTTTTCAGAAAATCCATCAGAGTGAAGTTAAAATACTACCACCAGCAATCCATATGAAGCAGTAGTATAATTTAGACAAATGACATTTAATAGTAGTACAAGGGAAGATTCGATTGATCCTGGATTAATTTAAGGACCAAGTTTTTGTTTGTATGGAAGACAGCATCAGATATACTGAGCCAGAGAAACAGGTGCAAAGGAACTTCTTTTGTCATTAGACATCTGATGAACAAGACAAGAAATGAGCCAAACAAAACTTGAACAAGTCCACCTGAACAGAAATGGATATGAAAGGTAAAATGGATATGGTTTCGTTTCTGTCTTGTTATTTGGGATAGCTAATAAGTTCCCCTTCCCTGATCATTACCCTGAGTACGCCACTAAGAAACAATTCATTGACTACCTAGAATCATATGCCACCCACTTTGATATCAACCCTCAATTCAATGAGTGTGTGCAATCAGCTAAGTACGATGAGACGTGCCGTTTGTGGAGAGTCAAGACAGGTTCAACCAGTGGTTTGTAATTAAGCATTAGAGCCTATTAATTAACCAAACTCTCTTGAAGAAAGACATCAAATCACTCTCTTGTACAAAGATTTTGCCAGTCACAGAAATTCAGAATTCAATATTCAATGCTGCAAAGTTAAAAATCGAAGGCAAAGGAAAAAAAGAGTGAGCTTTTAGTTGTTACCTTCCGGACTGAAGAACCCAGTTCGAGAAAATTAGGCACGGGTAAGTAGAGAGCACTCGGAGCAGTCTTGTGATTGGTGAGGTGATGGGTAGATGCGTGGCAGGAGTGGCGAAGGGTAGAGGGATGGCTGGAGAAGCAAAAGGCGATGCGGGAGACGGTGGTGGAAGAGGCAAAATGTTAGGGTGGAGGTGAAGGCGGAGAGCAGAAGCACTTGCGGCTGAGGAAAAATGATTAATTAGATCGGGAGAGAGGGCTGCTTACATAGTTGACCCGTTTTTAATTTTTTACCCACAAGATCCGCGTGTAGACCCGTTTCTCAAGATTTAGTTGTGGAATTGGAATTAGAATTCTTTTGGTCCAGTAAAGAATTCAACTCGTGGAATTGGACGCCCATAAAATTCAGATTCAATTCTAATTCTTTGAGTGAAGCCGTATCCAAACAACAAATTTGGAATTTGGGACCCAATTCCAATTCTAAATCCCAATTTCACGGGGAACCAAACATACCCTCAGGGTTTAGTTGTAAAATTGGAATTAGAATTTTTTGGTTCGGTAAAGAATTCAGTTTATAGAATTGGACCCCAAAAAATTTAGATTCAATTCTAATTTTTTGAGGTGACGTTTGGTAAGAGGGTTTCGGAACGGAGAATTGGAATAAATCCTATAATTATTGTTTGAATTACTGTTATCGGAATCGAAATTTTGGAATCATATCTAAAAATTTAGAATTCCTCAATTTACTAATAATTTGGAGGATTTTGGACAAATTTCAAGTCTGATTCCCATTTAGAAATGGGATCGCCCCGCCATCCATTAAAAAAATTAATATATAATTATATACATATATATAATTATGTATATAATATATGTTGTATTATAAAATTATATATTTTGTTATAATATTAGCATAATTATATAACATGTTTATAATTATTATATATACATATATAACATATTATACAAATATATATATTATAATTACTTAATTAAATATAATTATATTTATATAATATATAAATAAATTCATTAATATTATATACTAATATATTTATATTATTTATATATATATTTATAAATGTATATTATATGTGCATATGATTATAATATATATATGTATATATAATAATAATATATTATATAATTATTTTTATTTTTATTATTATAAATATAAAAATATATAATAAAAATTATATTTAACATATAATATACTTTATAATATATAATATTAGTATAATTAATATTTATATATATTTTTATTTTTATTTTTATTTATATTTATATTATAATATATACATATATTATATATATTATAATTATAATATTTTATTATAATATTTCAACCTTGTTTTCTAAAATCCTTATTCTTCTTTCTAAATAATATTCTAAAGATATATTATTTTCTATTTTATCTTTTTTAATTGGTCCTATTAATTCATATGTTTGTGCTAATTTTTCTAGACAAAATTTACATCCTTCTATATAGCATAATTGACATTGGAATCTTAGTTCTATTGCTGGATATTTATTACAATTATAACAAACTCTGCTATAATTACCTTTCCTGTGTTCCCGTTTATGAATACATTCTACTTCTACTAAATCTAAATTTTCTAATTTTTTGTTATAATATTAGCATAATTATATAACATATTTATAATTATTATATATAAATATATAATATATTATACACATATATATATATATTATAATTACTTAATTAAATGTAATTATATTTATATAATATATAAATAAATTCATTATTATTATATACTAATATATTTATATTATTTATATATATATATATATATATATATTTATAAATGTATATTATATGTGCATATGATTATAATATATATGTATATATAATAATATATTATATAATTATTTTATTTTTATTATTATAAATATAAAAATATATAATAAAAATTATATTTAACATATAATATACTTTATAATATATAATATTAGTATAATTAATATTTATATATATTACATATTTTTATTTTTATTTTTATTTTTATTTATATTATAATATATACATATATAATATATATTATAATTATAATATTTTATTATAATATTAGTATATTCTATAAATATATATTATAATTATTTAGTTAAAAGTTAATTATATTTATATAATAACTATTATAAATTTATTAATATTATATAATAATATATTCATAATATATATATATATTTGTAAATGTATATTATGTGTGCATATAATTATAATATATACATGCATATAATATTAATAAATTATATAATTATTTTAATGTATAAATTATATAATTATATTAATATATAAATTACTATTAATGATATATAATTATTATTATTATATTTAATATATAATATACATTATATTTATATATAATATTAGTATATTTAATATTTATATATATTATATAATTATATATTTATATTTATATTATAACATTTGTTTAATTATATATATAATATTTAATTTAATTAGTTATAAATTTATAATAATATTATTATTAGTTATATGTATTATATAATGTATATTAATCTATGCAATATAATTGATATTATCAATTATACTAATAATTATACATGTTTACTAATGAAAATTATTAATTAGTTATAGTATATTTACCAATACATTTATACTAATATATTTAATTAACGAAAATTTGTTATATCCCATTTACAAAGAGCCAACGAACCAAACATCAACTATAGTAATGATATACATTCCTGGCACTGAACCAAACAAATGTATTGGAATGATTGATTCCATTTCAAATCCAAGATGAATGATTTCAAATCCGAATCCGATTCCAACATGTGAACCAAACGCCACTTGAGCGGAACAGAATCCAAATAACAGAATTGGAATTGGAACCCCAATTCCATGGAGAACCAAACATACCCTAAGGGTTAATCACAAAAGTTCCCCTTGAGGTTTG
This sequence comes from Coffea humblotiana, assembly GCA_023065735.1. Lineage (NCBI taxonomy): Eukaryota > Viridiplantae > Streptophyta > Magnoliopsida > Gentianales > Rubiaceae > Coffea > Coffea humblotiana. The sequence continues at coordinate 24,238,733 of CM041210.1, forward strand.
GCTAGAGTTGCAGTTTACCTCCTCACATTTTTCTTCTGACATTATTCCCAATTTCAGTCCAACCCATCAAGTTTTCCATTAAACAATTGAATTGACGAAAATATCTCTCTGCATGGTTTATAAAGTAAGCCCCGCAAGATTTTTTGTATGTTCAAATTACAAGATATGATTTTTACAATAGAATAATTGTTTTATTTTTGAACTTTTATATAAAATAAATTGGAATTATTAATATTTTTTAACCCAAAATTGTAATGCATGTAATTACTTTAAATGAATGGATTCTGCACTTTGCAAAATAAAAAAGAAAGAAAGAGAAATATGTGCTCCATGGCAATCAAGGAACAAAAATATGTGGTCTGCTATAAAGTTTAACTTTCTTACACAACTGTTGACTGCAATACAACACACATTTTCCTCCCTTTTTTCCTCAAAGTTCAATGTCTACCCCCTAATATTATTGACATGCATGATGATTCTGAACAGCAAAAAAAATATACTGGTATTCCAATTTATTTTATCAAAAAAAATAATTAGTCCATGATGAAAATCACACACTCTAGTTCATGCTAACTAAAGTTAACAATTTCAAACCACTGATATTAGTTTAGCGATCAGAGAAGAGCTCTTACAGTTCTTTTCGATGTCAGATTTAGAGTTCAAATCCTGAATATAACAGTTGAAAGTGAAATGATTATGGGAAGGATGTGAGATTAGAAAAAAAAACAATTATATATAACAAAGGTGCAGATAAAGGCTATCGTTGCTTGAAAATGTGCATAATATAGGATCAATCACACACTTGTCTTTTTTTTTTCGACACTCGGTATTTGTTTATTCTACATCTACTTCTACTCCTACTCTATCTTATTTTAGGGAAGATCCAACTGGACCTATGAGAGACCAACGGGGACTGAACCACCATCATACCAGACGGGTGCACTACACACCCGTCTGGATCTGGGATCCATTTGGATCTGGAGAGCCACGGCTGTGGCATTTAGTGGGAGGCACCCCACCAAGGCTTAAAGGCTTGATGGTGGCCAACTCCTCTATTGGGAGTTGTTAATCACACACTTGTCTGCAAGGAACACATTTTAGCCGTCTTTTCTACTCATTTTTCCACAAGTTCAAAGTTCACGCCTTTGAAATGTAGGAAGGAAGGCGCACCTTCCAACAAAGCCTTGATGGTACTTTGAAGGTTTGGCTTTTTTGGCAATAAGGCAATTTGAAGGCAGCAAACAACAAAGTTCGGCAATCTGTTTTAACAAAGTTCGGCAAATCTGTTTTAAACAAAGTTCGGCAATCTGTAATTATCTTTTAATTTCTCTAAAAATACCCTTATTCAATGTAAGTTATTATTAGTGTGAACTACTTTATTTAATCTAGAATGTTATTGAATATAACTTACCCCATTTAATACATTTAGATTTTCCAAAACATATTGAATAAATGAATGAGAATTGATTCTTTCCCGACCATCAATTCAAGTTCTCATAAACCATCAATTCAAGTTTTTATAAATAATTAATATAAAGTTGTACTCTATTTAATGTAAGAATATTTTAGAAAAATAACAACTTATATTTATTTTTCTAACAAAGTTAACTATTTTCTTAAACTGTGTGAAAAAAAAAACTAGGACCATCAAAATGAAACGGAGGGAGTAATATAATCTGTTTTTTCTTCTTCTTTTTTTTTAAAAAAAAATTTGGTGGCTACAGAGAACTTTTGCCTTGCGAGCTGGCAACCGTGCTACTAGTCGCTCATATGTACATGGACCATTGGTAATTCACTTGTGAACGTCCATCCTCAGGAACTTCACCTTGTTTTCTCCTAGTACCTGAAGCAGAGTGTGACAAGTGACTAATCTACGTAATAATTGAATGATATTTTATGTTATTTTTAGTCACTTTGGTTATATTGTTGGAAGAAAATGAATCATTTTGGCTATAATTGGTGAAAAATGCTTTTAAGTGATTAAATGAGGTTTTTATCACTTTTTACTTGGATTTTGTGCATTTTTGACAGTTTTGACACATTTTCGTTATTTCAGCTATAACTTGATCTACAGTGATCGGATTGAGATGATTTTTAAACCAATTTGAAGATAAGAGATAGAATCTACAACTTTGGTGAAGACATCTAAATCAGTTTGAAGGTTTTCCAGGTCAAAAAAGCCGAATTACAGTAGCTAATTTCTATTGGTCGAAGCTGAAACAGGGCAGTGAGCAGTCAAGGGTATTTCGGTCATTTCTCAGCCTACACAGATCCAAATGAGGTGATTCTTGATGCATTGGAAAGCTAACTCAAAGAGCTACAAGTTTCATGTTTTGATCAAGAGCTAAATCAGCTTTTATCATCAAGAAAGGTTCAGTTGAAGTTGAGGTAAAAAAGGAGCAGAGCTGGAAGTTGAGCAGAAATTGCACCAAAATGTCACTGTATCAATCCGGCCGGAATTTGGCCGGATTTATGGCTGGATTTCTGGCCGGATTGTGGTCAGAGAAGGCTGCTTTTTACGCGGAAAACTCAATTTCACCTCCACTAAGTCACATGTAATGCTAGACATGTGAGAAACATTACCAGCTGTAAGGGAAAAAGTGTAGGCCTCATTCCTTGACCACCTTTCATCATAAAATAGCCAAATCCATTGCAAAAGAAGGGAGACATACGGAGGAAGCTTGGAGAGTGCAGAGATGTAGTTCTTCCATTTTTTCTGTGTGTTAGTGTAGGATAGTTTAACTAGTTGTTCATCCATTCTTGTATATTGGCTAGATTAGGATGAAGATGGAGATGAAGAAGGAGGAGTTGAAGCTCAAGTGACATGGGTTATCTCTTCTCCAACTCTTTATCTTTTGTACTTTGATTCCAAGTTTTGTTAATATACAAGTTCTGGATTTTGTGTTTAATATGTATCTTTAAAGTTTATGCCTTGGGTTTGGTTGAACTTTCTATGATTATTAGTGTTTTATTATTTGGCTATTTGATTGCTATGATTTGAGCAAGTTATTTAGCACTCTTGCTCTTGAAATCATGATTAATTTGGTACCATTAATTGTGATTATCTAAGGTGTTGTTCCTGCAATGAAAATTGAGAATTAACACTGGTTCAAGAAGTGCTAAACATAGGGAGTACACTTACGAAAGTAGAGGTGCACCTACGTGGTTTTGGTGATTCATTTCATGTAATTTCATTGAAGAAATGAACTTGTAACTAATTTCAATAACCATGAGAATAGGTATGGATTAGTTATGAGTATAATTGATTCACTACGTAAGTAGGATTCAAATGCATAAGGAAATTACACCATAACTAGCCTAGATAGTAGTTTCAATGATCCAAATATAGCACTTGCATGAGTAGTTAGGAATACCATAACCTAAGGAGCTTTCATTTATTATTTTGCATAAGTTCAGTAGGTTTCATTTCTTATAATTCATTGATAGTCTAAATAATAGAGAAGTTTTAGTAGTGTCGGTAATTGCAATCTTCCTTATGGGATCGACCCTTAATACCATATACTCGCTCACGATTCGTATACTTGCGATAAATCGCGTGTGGGGTATTTAGGAGTTTATAAATGTAAAACTTGATTAGGATGAGATTAATGTTATATGTATACTCCGCGCACGTCAGAGTGCAATGCTACCAGACAGATCAGTACTACAAAATGCTTATCACAATTATGCTGAATTCACATTTTTATATATAATTTTTAGGTGCATATTTTATTACAAGCCTAACATTTTTGTAACATTTTGTATGGTTGGCCAAAATATAACCAAAAAATAAAATTGCAATATTTGTGCATCTTATAAAAGTTCAAAATAATTATAACATTATGCTGACTTTAGTGGGATTTTAAGAACGGTTCGACCAATTCGACCAGTTGACCCTTGACCCAAAAGTTTAGTTGAGTCACTGTCCGATCTAAGTTTAACAACATTGATAATAGGATCCCAACAGTCAGAATATATCAAAAAACGTCATCTTCTTTGGATTTTGATTCTTTCTAGGATTTATTTTGTGCTGCAGAAAAAATTAGGTACTGACAATTTATATATTAAACTTCTATTTATGAGGATTTATACCTAAACCTCTATAGTCTATTAATTTTGTGCTATTAGCAGTTAAGTAGAAGTTTAGGTAAAAAAGTGTCATAGAAAAAAAATTTTAAGTGGCAAAAGTCCAAAGTTCTTAATTTGAGGTGCAATATCATGTTGATTCCTCTTATTTAAGAAATATTTCCTAAGTCAATTGAGCAATATTTTCCCTCATGTAATCCTATATATATCTAAATCGTTCATTTCACATAAATCATTGACTTGGATCTTTCTGGAAGAGATTCTTTTTTTTAAAACCGTCCATTTCCCATTCCTTTTCTTAGTGTGATAGTACGAAGAACTCTAAAAATTTTTCCTTGATCACTGGATCCAGCCTAGTGATTAAAAGAGATATTGGCTGAGATAATGGATTGGATACGGACTAATTATGAACCAGAAAAGTAAACAAAGCAAAATGCTAGCAGCATACAACCACAAATTCAAGTGATTTGCGAACGTATCCCCATAAACCCAGAGCAAAGTAATGAAAAAGGGTGAATAAAGAAAAAACTTAAAGTTGTTTATCCAAATTATGCCCACTAACTACCATATTTCCCCTTTTCCAAGTACCATGTATTTCTTATTGTTTTAATTTTGAACTTATTTAGCAAATCCTAATTTATATTGACAACTACTATTATGGTTATGAATTATTATCAGATAACTATCTATATATTCACTTTGTTTGGTGAATTTTTTATTATTTATATCTATACAATAAATAAATGGGGAGGGAGCTTTTGGTGTAAACAAATTCATGTCACTTTATGTTTTTTTCTAAACTGCCATTAGTAACCTCCTAGTACCATATTTCCTCTTTCCAATCCAAGAACCACGTATTTCTTATTATTTTAATTTTAAACTTATTTAGTAAATTCTAATTTATATTAATAACTACTAATTATGTATTTATGTTTATAATTTACTATCAGATAACTATCTATTTATTCGATTTATTTTGGTGAATTTTTTTTACTATTTATATCTATATTATATATAAAGGGGAGGGGTTTTTTTGTATAAACAAATTTATATCACTTTATGTTTTTCTTAAATTGTCCTTGGTAACTATCCACTACCATTTTTCCTCTTTCCAAGTGCCATGTATTTCTTATTACTTTAATTTTGAACTTATTTAGCAAATCCTAAGTTATATTGACAACTGCTAATTATGGTTATGTATTACTATCAGATAACTATTTGTTTATTAACTTTATTTTGGTGAATTTTTACTATTTATATCTCTATCTATACTATATATAAAGGGGAAAGAGATTTTTGATGTAACAAATTTATGTCACTTTGTGTTTTTCCTAAACTGACCTTGGTAACCACTCAATACCATATTTTCTCTTTCCAAGTACCATGTATTTCTTATTATTTTAATTTTGAACTTATTTAGCAAATCCTAATTTATATTGACAACTACTAATTATAGTTATGAATTACGAATCAGATAGCTATCTATTTATTCACTTTATTTTGATGAATTTTTTTCTACATATATCGTCAAATATATAAAACCAATTCGCCCGAAAATGATTCATCAAATATAATAAAAAAATTTTTAATAACATTTTTTTTATCATTTGCAGAAACATTAGTGTGTGTCATAAACGCCGGTGATGATAGTTGTTTTTCATACTCCAATTCTAGATGTCATTATCAGCGACACCTATTCCTTTTCCTGAATCCCCTAAACCAGACACCTCCTTAAATTGTTATCCAAATTATTTTTGTTTTTTAATAAACTGTCAAGACTTTAAATGGCAGTTTCAATCTCATTTCTTCTCAACCTTGCACATTAATCTCACGTTAAATATTGCTAATGCCTCCTTGATCATTTTTACGGTTTAACAAATGATGAAGAGCACAAGAAGAATAACCTTGCATAAAAAGGGATTATGCCCTAATGAATGACTTAACCAAGAAATCGACATTCAAGTTAAGAGTTACATTTATATATATCATTTAAGATATCCTTCCAAAACAAACAACAATTTTAAAAAAAAAAAAAACGCTTAATCCCGTCTTCTTGAAAGTGCTATAAATTCCAAACCGTACCCTCCCAATTCAGGCCATAAATAACCAGAGGTCCAAAACCTCCTCGTGCCCACATTTTCACTCACAAGAAAAATTAACTTAGACCCTCCAAAAATGGCAAAAGAATTCCGCCCTCTTCTCATCATCTTCTTCTCTTTCTTGATTTCCTCTACACTTTTCGACATCTCGGTGACGACGGCTGCCGATGACGCCAACGAGGTCCTAGGCCCCGCGGATGGTTTCCGTGCAGTAGACCCTGAGGGACCCTTGGTTGTCACGATAGGAAAATTTGCTGTGGACGAAAACAAGAAGCAAAAGAAAGAAAATATCCAGTTTTGAAAATGTTTAAAGGCTGCAAGCCAACAAATTGGAGCAAAAACTGAGTATGGCCTCCTTATTAAGGCAGCCGAAATGGTACTTCGAACAACCTATGCCTGCCATTGTCTTGGACAGCAAAGATTCTGGGAAGGAGCTGGTTGGCTTTAGAAAGCGAAACTCGGCAGTTTAGAAGATATGATAATTTAGCAACTACGTCTCACCATTTAAATTGTATCGTTGAGGGTGACATGATGATATAAAGGTGTGATTATTTGTTTTTCTTTTCCTTTTTTTTTTTCAAGTTTCGAACAAGACTGCAGGTGGAATGGAAATGGAATTCCAAGAATTTCTCTACCAATACTGTCTTTGAGAAACCTTTTTTTTTTTTTTTTTTGCTGTTAGAGCTATATCCAACAAATTTCTGAATAAAAGTTGCCTAAATGGACTTTATTTCGGCTAAGTGGAACACTTTACAAAGGTGGTTATTTAGAGATATGATTTTCGCTTGCGCGTGGCAATAATTTTGACTTACCTAAAAATAGATGATGGATATATTTGGAATGGCATCCACCATTAACTCTGCCGAAAATTTGGAGTACTCTATCTAGAAAAGAGTAACGCAAACGAACTGAATACCGAAACATTAAAACTTGGTTGGAGTTCGTAATAAACTTGACATTAGTGCTTATCGGACTCCAACTTGAACAAAGTTTTTAATGAAAGTAAATTTTCGAGTAGAAGTTGAATAAGTACGTAAATCTCATCTTTTTATGTGTATGAAAATGAGATCGAGCACTATTTTTTTAAAAAAAAATTTCTAGCAGGGGAATGATAACTCGATCAATATGCTCGTTGATGCTTTGTTTTCTAGTTTATTAATCGATTTTGAACTAATTTTACTTCAGAAAACTCAGGCATAATTCGTTTTACACCCATAATCAAAACCAAAGAAAACCATCTTAGAATAGTAAACTTGAATGCCAGTAAGTAGTGTTATTTAAATGCCTCACCTTGACTCACCATTTCGTACTAGGTCACATGCTTTATAAATTGACTTCAATATTATCTATTTTAGGGTAAAATAAATCACTGGCCACCAAATCCACTTGCTGCGTTACCACTGCACCTGAGCAGCACGCTGCATCCACCAAAGCATATTCATCATTTTGGCATCCAAAACAAAGGATAGCAGGTGGAATGAAACTTAGTAAATGTTTAGTGATAGGTGCCACACCTTGTTGGAAACTTTTGGAAATTAATCATTAAGAAAGAAATGCAATTTCGATCCCCATTGTCTGGCTGTTGTGCTTATATATTTCCTTATGTTTTGGCCAAAATAAGGGTTCATCCAATGACGGAGCCAAGATTTTTTTCCTAGGGGGCCAAAATTTTTCCTAATAATATTATCTTAATATGCTATGTTCAAAATAATTTCCATCTATTTAAATATATGACATCTAAAAACAATTGGAAACTTTTGGAAATTAATCATTAAGAAAGAAATGCAATTTCAATCCCCATTGTCTAGCTGTTGTGCTTATATATTTTCCTAATGTTTCGGCCAAAATAAAGGTTTATCCAATGACGGAGCCAAGTTTTTTTTCCTAGGGGGGCCAAAACTTTTCCTAACAATAATATCTTAATATGCTATGTTCAAAATAATTTTCATCTATTTAAATATATGACATCTAAAACATCAAATATTAACTTTAATTATAAAGGTTTGTCTATATCGTAAATATGCAGCATAGTTATAACAAAAATTAAGACAAAAAATAACCTTTAATTAATATCTTATAATATTACAAACCACCAAAAATTGCACATTATGAGAAGATGCTCCAATATGTAGCCTACGCAAATATATATATATATATATATGCAATATAAATATAACTATTTTTAATTAAAAAAGATAAAAGTTATGTTAACACACATTGAAATTTCAATCTCTTTTCTTAAAGTAAATTGAGCTTTACGGTCCTTGTCGAAGTAAGTTTATCTATGATTGAATCAGTGCTAAACATTTCAATAACTTTCTTTTCTATGTACACAATTAGGCAATCATTCAGGAAATTGTCTTCCATCTTGTTTCAGAATTGTCTTGAATATTTTCATAATTGAAAATACATGTTCTATAGTTGCAGCTGCTACAGAAAAAGTAAGAATGAGTCTAATCAATTGGGCTAAATTGTATATTTGTACATGAGCCAATAAAGTAATTACTTTTGTTTTAGCCCATTAATGATTATGAATTGGGTCTTTTATTATAATGCGTTAAATTGGGTCAATTTACTATGGATTATCCATCATATGTTTACTTTTTTGAAAGTTAAATAACTAGCACAATAAAAGATAAATAATTTTTTGAAGAAAAAATTAATTCAAAGGTGGCCAATTCATATATATATGTATATGTAAACTCTTATAATATAAATTAAAATTTAGAAAAATGGGGGGGGTGGACTTTGTTTTACACGCATTTTTATACACTATGAATTAAAATTTCCAAAACTTAGGAAGGGGTCCTCAGTCCCCCTTAGCTCCGTCTTTGGGTTTATCAATCATCACGTGTGCTCTATTTTCTCTTTTCACCATTTTTTTGGTTAATCAATCAACAGCATTCAATTTTATTTTATTTTTATCAACTCAATTTCCCTTGTGCCTTTTTTTTTTATTTTTGTCCATGTCAATATCGTTAGTCATCTATTTTAATCCTTTTTATTCACCTTAAACTTGGTTTGTCATTCTATTTTCATCTTTTTTTATCATCAATAACATCTACTTGTTTCTCGTTCTAGTCATATTGCTCAAGTCAATGCTTGACTGCTTTCCAACTTGACAATGTCATATGATTTTGCGTACTGCATGTTTTTACTCTCCCAAAGGAACTTAAACAGCACAATTTGCTCCTATGGCTATTCATTTTCTTTATTTCAGCTGTTAGTTTTAATTTTACTTCTCTTTTCTTTTTCTTCTTCCCTTTTCTTAGACTTAAATCATTCAAAATTGTTGGCTTTAATCCTTCATTTGCATGTTTCTCCCTCTCTTTGGCTCCATTTGGATTGTGATTTGAGAAGTCTCCATTTACCCCCGAGTTTTTATTTTATTTTTCTGGTTGAAAAGCTGTTTCTTTCCAATTTTGATTTTTTAAAAATCTCAAAATCAAAGTCTCGTCTTTTTTTAATTTCAGTCATGTGGAATTTGCAGAAACGGAAAACTTGAAGCCCATTTGAGTTGTCAGTTTTTTGAGAAAAAGTTTTTTGAAGTGCTTTCGACACATTTTCTTAATTATCTTGTCACTTTACTTATATCATATTGCTATAGATTTTTTTTTTTTTAACAAAAAAGAACTTCTAAATACTCCCATCCAAACGGACTTTATGCAGTTTGAGCACGAGTAGGCATCTATAACTTGCCAAATAACGCCTTTATGAGGTAAAAGTTTGTGCGTGTCAAAATGTTGGAATTATAAATTCACGTTTAATGAGCTGAATATGAAAGCAAATGCATCATAATGAATGATTCGAAATTGGGGCTTTGGAGGGGTGGGCAATGAGGTCACACACTCTGGTTCATGCTAACTAAAGTTAACAATTACGAATCATTGAAATTATTTTAGTGGTCAGAGAAAAGTTATTAGAGTTCTCTTTGCTGTCAGATTTAGAATTCGAATCCTGAATAGGACAATTGAAAGTGGAAAGATTGTGAAAAGGATGCAAAATTAAAAAAAAAACAATTATACATAACAAAGGTGCAGATAAAGGCTATCGTTGCTTGAAAATGTGCATACTGCATAATACAGATCAATCACACACTTGTCTGCAAGGAACCCATTTTAGCCGTCTTTTCTACTCATTTTTCCACAAGTTCAAAGTTCACGCCTTTGAAATGTAGGAAGGAAGGCGCAGCTTCCAGCAACGCCTTGATGGTACTTTGAAGGTTCGGCTTTTTGGCAACAAGGCAAGTTGAAGGCAGCAAACAACAAAGTTCGGCAATCTGTTTTTAACTGCTCCCTCCATCCCACTTTTGACAGTCTTGATTTCTTTTTTCGTTTATTTCAAATTCAAATTGTAGTCCACTTTTCAATTGAAAAATATAGTTATTTTTTAATTTCTCTAAAATATTCTTATTCAATGTAAGTTGTTATTAGTATAAACTATTTATTTAATATAAATTGTTATTGAATATAACCTACCCCATTTAATACATTTAGATTTTCCAACACATATTAATATATGAATGAGAATTGATTCTTTCTCAACCATCAATTCAAGTTCTCATAAACCATCAATTCAAATTTTTGTAAATAATTAATATAAAATTATACTCTATTTAATGTAAGAATATTTTAGAAAAATAACAATTTATATTTATTTTTTCAACAAGTTAAATACTTTTTCTTAAACTATGTGAAAAAAAAAACTTGAACTATCAAATCGAAACATAGGAAATAATATAATCTGTTTTTTTTTTGGTGGGTACAAAGCACTTTTGCCTTCCGAGCTGGCAACCGTGCTACTAGTCGCTCATATTTACATGGACCATTGGTAAATCACTTGTGAACGTCCATCCTCAGGAACTTCACCTTGCTTTCTCCTCGTACTTGAAAACATGCTAAACCCAATTCAGATAGATATGAGGAATGGATTTCCTAAAGGGATTTCACAGTGCAAAAAAAAAAAAAAAAAAAAAAAAAACTTAGAGCGGAGTGCAATGCTACCAAACAGATTAGTACTACAAAATGCTTATCACAATTATGCTGAAAATTTGCCTAGCCTTCAATCTGGTTTCTTTAAGTTCAAGCAGTTGTCTGTTGCTTGCCTGAACAACTCCTGCACCTGCTTTAATTCCTTATCCGCAGCTTCCAGTTGTTTTTGCAGTTCTTGGCCTACAGCATCATTTTCAGCCTGAAGTTCTGCAATTCTTTTCAGCTGAGCTTCTTCACCTCCCTCAGCTAATGGAAGGGCAGCTACCAACAGATCAAACTGCTTGGCAGCGTTGACAAGTGCAGCACTCATGAGCTTTGGTTGCTCAGCAAGACTAGCTGCATCCTCTGCAGCACTAGATGGATTAGCAGGAGGTTCCGGATAATTAGGAGACAACCTAACTGGAGGAGCATCCCTTTGAAGCGTCCCAAAGGTGTTGAAGGCAAGACCTGCAATTGTATTCACCTGTTCTTGCAGTTGAGTTATTATATCCATCTTGAATTTTGATACCTGCAATTCTGGGCAACTTTGAATTCAAGTAGCATTTCTCAATTTCTGTACATCTTCATTTTGAATTCGAGCGACTAGGTATTTCCTTGTTCATCACATTAACAACTCAGAGTAACAGACAAAAAGAGAGGTGACACAGCACTCATGATCGACAGCTGAAAGAAAGAATCAGAGGCATTCTCATCACTCATAAGCATATTTGAAGCAATAACAAGTGAAAAAAAAAAAGAAAAGAAAAACAGACATTTATGGCTTGGCAAAAATAGTCAGTCAATCAGTTTGAACACAGTCAATCAGGCCTTTCAATATCCTTCCTGTGCTTGACATCAGAGAGATCCTCTAGAACATGACTTAACAGATGGTAGAAGCTGTTAAAACTTTTTCATATGTGGACAAAACTACCCTCAACTAAGACAAAAGGTTTAGCACCTCAAAAAGTAAATAAAGACCAAGATGTTCTACAGAAAGTCCAAACAAACCACCTGTCAACCCCTTGTCTTCCTCCTCCAAATCTCCCTATTTGACAACTCCATCAACACAAGGAGAAACCATGTCTATTTTTCATACACAATGTAAAAGTGTATGCTAAGTAGACACAAATCATTAACAGCAATCCTATGCATCCAAATACCTCAATCCTATGCTAAGTAAATAGTTCTGGATGCCTGAACTATTTACTTCTAGACTTATTTTCCACAGCAAAGATATAAAAAGGCTAAACATCTAGAAGACATAATCTACACTTGTCTATACTACATGAAAAAATACTTACTCTCCTTCATTACAAGTATATCAATCAATTCATCATTAAGAAGAGTTATCATTTCCTTTTATTTTCAAGAACCACTTTTACCTCAGCTGGCAAGAGAATACATTACAAACTTGCACCTCACGATACTCATTGAAGCATTTATATCAGCTGAATTATGCATTAATACTAGGTAACATTCAACAAAACTTATGAATGAGTATGCAACCACACCTAGAGATGTGATGACATTTGAATCAGGAAAAAAAGAAACAAATTCTGACCTTCATCATTCTTCATAGAATAATATTTCTTTACATGTTCCAAACATATTTTAACAGAAAGACCAGTACCCATCAGAATGAGGATAACTAACTCCAAACATAATAGTTGTGCTTTTGACTGTATGGAAGCCTTGTTAAGAAGATAGGCAACAGCTAGAACCTTAATATGGTGTCAATCATAATTAAACACCACAACTCCACATATGCCCATATCTCTATTATTCTTCAATGGTGGCCCCACAACAAGAAAGTTTTTGGATTTCCCTTCTAACAAACAACCATTCGAGGTAAATTAGATTTAGATAACTGACAATGGAGAAGCTTATGCTGGATTAAGTGTCCATAACACATGACCACTCACAGCAAAGAAAAAAAATGCAATTGCAATGGTGAATTTAGATGAATCCTTTGCATTACTTGTAAAAAGGCAACTTCCAAAGTTGGAATGTAGATGACATTCGTCGAGGATGTTTCCGATACAAAAAAGAGCAAAATGGTTGAATCCTACATGTAACTATAGTATGCTACCAGCAACGTAAGAAGAATCTCTCTCCATAATACCAAGGCCCAAAATGAACACCCCTCAACCAAAAACCATACATAGCATGACTATTTCTAGCAATGTCTCAGTAAACTAGTTCAATTATCTTTCTCATTAACTTCCTCTTGTCTTACTTTTAGCCCTTCAATCCATAATGGATCCACAGAGACAAGAATATCAATTGTTCCATATCAGCAAGCAAACAGTTATATAAATCTCTGCATAACGACAAAGCCACACCCAAACTTTTTTCTTGCACTATTTTATACAGCATCATTTTTCCTGACTTAGAATTGAGTCATAAATAGTGTGAACCTTACAGATGTCTAATAGTCTGACCAGTCGTCCTTTTTTCCGATCTAAAGGAAAACCAATCATTCATTTCCTTTTGGTTTTCTACTTTTTCCCTTTGGTTCTTTATGTCTTCTTTCATTTTGGGTAGGGAGGAGGGTGGAGGCCTGTCTGTGATATCCCTTTAAAGAGGCAAGTCGACCCAAAAGATAACAAGAAAATCTCAAATTGACTAAGCAACATCGTTTCACTAGCCATTAAATGCTCTATGACAAGCATATTCAGAATCTGCTTTAAATCTAAACTTGTGCAGTCACAATTAAAATGGATACCCCGACATCTAGGATAAATGATAATAGGAGGTTAATGCCAAAAGGCCCCAAATTTAACAATTCATTGACAACAAATTAACACAGATGCATTCATTGGGGGCAAACTAACCAAGGAATACAAGTATTTACCTCAGCTTTATACTTAGCTATTGACTGTACCAGAGAGCATGACTAATCTAGGCTCCAACACTTCGAATTTCTTTAAACACATTTTGCTGCAGAAGACAAAATTTACACCATATAGAAATGAACATTCGAAAAGAATTTGAATCATGTATAATTCCCATAAAAATAGAATAATAAACCACGTGTCATGTTCTCAAACACATACGAAACAGATGTGCATGCCACAGTTTTCAAAGTAAAAAGACAATGACAACTTTTCAAAAACCTGCAGCTATAAATCACGGAACAATCACAGCTACACTTATACGAGGTAGGCATAAATAGTGGCTCAACGCCCACAAACATCTAGCGTCTTTTTAAGAAAAAGAAAAAGGCAAGCACAAGCAGCGTATGATTGAGTGCACAATGTAACTAAAAGAAGCAACCCTCAGAAATTTAATTGGTCAAAAAACAACTTTCCAAATCCTGACTGGTCTATGTGAATTGTCCAGACGGCAAGGGAAGGCATTACAAAAATTGATAACACCTACAATAAGAAATGACCCCATAGAGTTGACCTTTCGAACCCGCTTCAAACCATGACATATAAATAGCCAATCTTGGGGTCCAGCACAAAAACCCAATACAAACTCATCAGCAATCCACAAATCCTTCAAGAGCACAAGAAAAATGCCGTTCAATCTTCCAGAATCACCCAAAAAACATGCAGTCACGTGTGTGCCCTTCCACAGAAAAAAGTACTACTACAGCAAGCACAAAACCCTACTCCCAAAATCGTCCACAACATCCAAATCCCTTCATAACATCATTCATCTCCTTCAATAATCACCAAGAAAAGTGTGTGCACTCATGCACGGCAAAAAGTACTATAAAAGCCATCAAAAAAACTCTACTCTGGAATAATCCACGACATTCAAATCCTTTCACACAACACCGTTTTATCTCCATTCTGAAACACCAAAAAAAAGCCTGTGCACACTTATGGAGAAAAAGAACTCCTACAGCTAACACAAAACCATTCTCCAGAATCAATCACAACATCGAAAATCCCTTCAAACGGAGGGAAAAAAGACAACTCGCCGCTTCCAGAATCGCCCAAAAGACAGATCATTTAACCCCCCCCCCCCCCAACAAAAAACAAACACAAAAAAAATAGCATTCAATGGAAAAAATACCAAAAAATCCACAATTATCCAGCTGGGAAAGAAAGAAAATTGAACATCACTTCTCATTCATTACCAAAAAAATTCGGTCAAATGAGAACTTAAAACAATACAGAAACGCATGCATACCCAAAATGCAGATAAACCAACCAGTTTTTTTTTTGGGAGCAAACCGACCAGTTTATGCAGATAAAATTCTAACCTTAGTAAACAACATCACAACTCTGATTTTAAAAAAAATTGAACGCATCTCGATCACAATCACATCGATGAATCAAAGAAAAAGAGAAAAAAAAAAACCATGAACCACATAGCATCAAAAAAAAAAAAAATCAAGCCAAAACACATCCATACACATGTTTAGGTGGTGGGCTTTAGCCTATACACGGCGTAAAACAATAAATCAAAAGCCAAAAAAAAAAGAGAAAAAGTGAAGAACCTTACAGTGAAGAGGACGAGAGAATTCTTGGAAGAAAATGTTTTTGCAGGGGCTTTAGGTTGCTGCCTCAGGAAGTGAAGAGAGGAGGGAAGAGAAGAGGAGAAAGATTTATTTATTTTTTTAAATGGAGAAAGATAAGCAGTTGGTAATTAATTGCATTTTGCCTTCCTCAACTATCCCTAGACTGAAGTTTGCACCCCCAAATTTTTAATTTTCATAATTAACTACCTCCTACTCTTAATCTTACACATGATTTAAAATGAAGCTAAAGCCGATGGGACAATAGAGTGACAATTTGCCCTTAAAATCTTTACTAAAATTCCCAAATATCCCAGAAAAAGCAATTTTCTAGAAAACCTTTTCACTTTCCCTTTCCATTGATTTCGACTGCCATGATAGGACAAATAAAAAAAAAGGAAAAATGACTAATTTCGTTTCTAAACTTGATGTTGATTTAGTTCCTAACTTTTATTTCTGACTAATTGATATTTGAACTTATCTTACAGTTCTAATTAAGGACCCCCACAGTGGTATTACCATTAAAACCGATCTGACACCTAATTGATTAACTAAAATAGGGGTATTATAGAAA
Organism: Coffea humblotiana; assembly: GCA_023065735.1. Taxonomy (NCBI): domain Eukaryota; kingdom Viridiplantae; phylum Streptophyta; class Magnoliopsida; order Gentianales; family Rubiaceae; genus Coffea; species Coffea humblotiana. The sequence goes on from CM041210.1 coordinate 24,254,933, forward strand.
TGTCACTCATGACATTGTAATAAAACAAGCAAATCAAACTTTTAAATCATATAGTAAAAAATTACCAGATAAACTTCTTTGAAGTTTAAGCTTGTGGTTTTTTAACACGTTGACTTATTGCAATTCCTTGAGTGACGTTTTCAAGTTTTTCCTATTTAGTTGGTCAATTAGAAGTCAAAATTGTTTTAAGTGGTCGTGTCACCACGGAGGTCCTTAGTTTGAACCGCAAAATAAGTTCACGTATTAAATTGGTTAAGAATAAAAGTTAGACACTAGTGAAAATTTAGGAACGAAATTAGTCATTTTTTCAAAGAAAAACCACCACAACAATTATCGCCGTCTTACCAATAGGAATTAACACTTCTCTCGTCAGTGGATTTTGTCGAACAGTTCTAGCCTTACATATTCTGCGGCAACTTCTTAACCCAGGGTATATGGGACTCCCATCTGTGGTGACATCTGGCCATGCGGGTTGAGAATAGGAAGACAGGAAAGCCTAGAAAGTACAGGATTCGTGGTGAAACCACTAATAGTGTTTGGAAGTACAGGAAACCCAGTGTTTGAAACAATTATTGTTACTTTGAGTTAATAGTGTTTGGAAGTTTGAAAACTCAATAATCAACATCCATTGATTTGAGATCCTTTCTCAATTAAAAGTCCATCAGCCCAATTTCTGAATTAAAAGTCCATCAGCCCAATTTCTGAATTAAAAGTCCATCAGTCCAAGTCCAAACCGAGGTTTTCATTCCGGGGTTTCATTTGCAAAGATGAATATCAAGGTAAGACTCCTGGCTCATATGGAAGTGAAATGGCATGTGGAATTGAGTTAGATCATGTTCGCAATTTGCCAACATAGAGTTTTGTATCTCGGAAGTGGTAATTAACCTCACAAAATGCAAAAGAAAACTGCAAAGATTAGAATTAAGAATTGGTGCTCTGTTTCAAGGGCATTGTAGATTAACAACCCTGCAGGAAAATAGGCCAAGCCACTTTCATGTGAATGATATTGTAATATGATATAGATACAATATAGACTAATAAATTGCTTATTAGACGCTTTTTACTATTCACAATATATCCTGCTCAGGATTAAGAAGTAAGAAAAAAACCCACAAAATCAAGGCCATGCAACTTAGCTTTGGCAATCTGCACAGAAAAAGGAAAAGAAAATCCAGAAAACTATGAATAAATGCTAAGATTCAGAATATGATAATGGAATATTAACACATCAACAATTGGCCAACTGGAACATAGTGAATACTCAGTTCCCAGGTGGGTTTCTGTTCCAAGACAAATAGGATGGATCGCCATAAGGCCTGCATGAGCGAATGGACAAAAGAAGTATTAAAGAATTACCAAGTACAAAGCAAAGATATCAATTAAACCAATGTTGTAAACAGAAATTCTTACAAAATAAAATTGACAAACAGGCGTAGGTTTCCACAATTCATAATTCTATATGCTGATAAATCATATGTAAGAGAAGATTATAGAATCATATTTCGGTTTCTCATCTTAAAACAAAAGCTCAATTTCCACTGACCCTAAAATAATTCATCCAATGAGTCTGGTCTCAGTGGTTTGCATTATATACTCATGAAGGTGTACAGTAAATTTAAACATTTCACACTACCATAACTAGAAGAACTATATCCATCTGATGCTAAACAGTAAAAAGAGGATTGATAACTACGAATGAGAATACCTTGGCTTTATAAGGTACATTACTATGAAAGTTGTTGCAATGAATAAGCACAATCCACCAATAGTGATGTATCCCAAGCCTAAGAAACTGTTTTTTCCACCAATCCAAGTTGTAGTCGAAAGAACCAGCTTCTTTTTGCCTCCAAAAAGCATAAGCATTATAGTTATTCTGTATAACCACTGTTATCTTCTCATTAGCGTCAAGATCCTGTTCAATTCTCCCATACAACTTTCGGAAGCTCGGCAATGCTGCAGTGCGCATCCAGACTAGAAGGTCCTCTTGCTCACTCAACTGTTATAAGGCAATAAATCGAGCAGAGTAAACGAATGCTTGGATCGGTAGACAGGAAAATGTAAAAGGGAGAGATTTCGAAAGAGAGATGGAGAAAAGATAGAGAGAAGAGATGACTGCACTAACTGGTATTTTTTCATCCAGTTTTCCTCCTCCAATCAAGCTTCCCTGCTGAAAGTTTTTAGGATAAACTTTTGATCCAAATTTATAGTTCTTATCGCTGTCCCATGCAATATCTTTCTTATTTACAGATAGATTCATGCCCCTAACTGAGAATCCATAAGTATCATTGAACAAACTCCAAGCAACAAGGCCACAAGGCACAATGGGCTTATTATCAACGCGTGCTTCGGGTTCACAGGGTGATGTTAAATCCTCATTTTCTGGGTTTCGCAACTGTTTGTCACTTCTGCTTTTGACATATCTGCATAAAAGCAATCAGAAACTTTACATCACACTTTGGTTTGTAATAAACGATCACAAGCTGGAAAAGAGAGTGAGATTTCCAGTGGAGCTCTGAATAAGTGAAAGATGAAACAAGCTAATCAAGAAAGAGTATAGCACACTAGAAGTCTCAAATTTGCAATTAGGTTTCTGTTATGGCTAGGAGCAAGACAACTACAAAAGATGCCACAAATAAAAAAAAATTCCTCACCCACAGATTAAACTATATTAGTAGTAAAAGCAAAGCGTGATTGCAAGTAAATCAAGGTTTTCTTAGATTATGAAACCACAGAATCTGGAGAATCAATAAACTTGAAAGAACAAGGCATCTCCAACTGCACCAAATAAGAAATCCACTCTGATCTCCAGAAAGCTTCACATCATTAAGGTCAAATTACTCATTTGGTCCAGCTTATAAAGTCTAGCATGCTGGTGATTTCACAAAAACAATGGGAAAAACACCCAAGAGACATTTCAAATAAATAACAACTACTCAATCCCGTTGGAAACAACTTCAGAAAAAATAAAACATACCGACGATGGTTTTGATAGAAGTTATCAAGCTGTAATAGATGTAAACCGGATGCTGCATTTTCTTTGGGACCTGAACAATCATTTTGCAAACTAATATTTTCAAACTGGAGGAAGAGGATTGGAATAAATGAAACAAATTCTATTCATGTTGTATCTGCAAACATCAGTACTAAGAAATTGCACCTACTGTCAAGCTCCGGACACAGGTTTTGTTGGTCTTGTCACTCTGAATAAATGCAGTTTTCTCTTGATCGGAAGGAATGCAATCCTCGTCATAGCGGTCTACAATTTCAACCACCTATACATCAGCAATAGCATATCAGACCCATTGAAAAGGTTACTTTTTTGAAAGACTCTAGCAGATGGATCATCTAAATCTTTACCCTCTCTGATGCAGACAAAGACAAAAGGCCAATTGGTATGAATATAACCCCTACTAGTATAAAAGTTGTGACCACCTAAAATAATAACAGAAGGAGAATCAGAAAAGAACAGAAAAGGAAAAAGGATCAAGTTTCACAGATCAAAATCCAGTTGCAGGAATATAATGAAAACATACCAATCCTGGAGTTAATATCGGTTTGCATGCAGGCAGTTCTGTTGTGTAAACCTAGAATCTGAAGCATAACAAAGTGGCAACAATTGGATACTTATATTGACAGGGATGATCTATAAAAAAAAGCAATCTCAATCAACTAATCATTCATTTAAAAAAGGTTAATCAGTGTTACATGCTAAAAAGCAGAATTCAGGAAACTAAAATTGCATATTGATCAGATTGCAACAATGAAGTAGCCAGAGAAAATTCCTGAATTCTTCACCATAAATCGTCATATCTATGGGAAATTTACGTAATTGAATCAATCACGGGCTTTAAACTGTATTGATACTCAATCAAAAAATAAAAATAAAAATAGAAAGGGGGATCTCGCAAAGGCTTTCATAAATCCGAACATTCAGAAACATACTACCATTGTTAATAATGCCAAACCTTATGGATTAATGATCAAGAATCAAGAAACGGAATCCCAAATAGCACTTAAGAACTATTCTCATTTTTTTTAAAGAATTTACTTATTATAATCATGCAGGCTCGTGATGGTTCTTGAAAAACCAGTTCTTGTTCCATTACAAATCTGAGGTTAACTGTTCGAATAATTATCATCAAAATAGCCAAAAATTCCAAAAATAAAAAACATGCATTTTGAGAAACGATCTATCAGAATCATCCACAAATTCAAAAGAAATAAAATGGAAGAATCAATTCCTCAGTAAAGAAACTGAATAAAGAAATCAAAAAACAAAGAAACAGAGGGAACTAAAAATTGGAAGAGAGAATCTACATTTGGGTTGCCTGGATTTCTTGGAAGAAGGTTGAGAAGAACCCTCCCCAGAGCTCATCTTTTCAGATATGTACTTTTAATATATTATTCTTTGCAGATTGAATAAAAATGCAAAGAAAAGAAAAGGGCCAGGGTGAAAGAGGCAAAAGCCTGAAAAAATGCTTAAAATCTGTAGATTTGTTGGAAAGACGGAAGAATCTATTCCAAAAATAATTTTGGTTTTCTTAAGGAAAAAAAAAAAGAATAAAGAAACCAACTTCCTAAAGTAGTTAACAATTGCCATATCGTCTTTTCTTCTTCTTCTTTCTCCATTTTTTTTAATTTTGTTATTTTTAGTATTTATTTTATTTAAAAAAAATATGAGAAGAAAATAAAGGTAGTTAGCTAATACCTTTTTATTTTGTTATTTTTAGTTTTGTTTTTCATTTAAAAAATATAAGAAGAAAATAAAGGTAGTTAACGAATACATAAAAGTAATTCGCTTGATTCTTATTACGTTATTCAATAATTTAAAGTCCTGAAATGATTTAAGAATTGATATCTAATTTTATATATTCAACGATGAAAGGCATAATAATCAAAAGATATTATAAAACTCCTCGATAATGTTATAATGGCTAAAACACTAAATTTGTACAATTAAGAATTTGGCATTATCAGTGGTGTACAAAATGTTACTTCTAAAAACTATATAGGAAAAATAAATTACTGAAATTCTTTTATCAAAAAAAAGAAAGAGTGAAATTCTACGGGCAAAATGCAAAAGTTTGTGCTAGATATTGAACTTTGATGACGTGGTATTGTGGGGAGTTTGGACTAACATTTCGAAAGATTTTTTCTTTTTTAAGGTCTATTGATTGTCTTGTGGTATCAATTAATAGTAGTCCCGCGTTTTATTTTTTTTTTATTAAAAATGGGAATTAAATTGAAAAATATTCAAAATTAGAGGGACAATAATATGAATACTTGTACTTAAATGGTAAAAATAAAGGGATGGTAAAAAGGGAGGACGAGAAATCTTAAATAGAGAGAACTTTATACTGTTTAGGGGTATGTTTGATAACATAAAAAAGTGCTGAAACTGAACATTTTCAGACATTCAGATGTTTTGAGTATTTGATAAATGAAATCCATCTGCTAAATTTGTTAAGCAGTGCTGAACTTGTATGTATTTTTTTCAGCACAAGAATCATAACTGATTGCTTAATTCTGATAAGAATCAATAGAATTACTTCAACTACCTTATCTTATCTACCAAATCTACCATTGTTTGTTAATTATATTCAAAATTCTTATCTAATAAAATAATCTGATATTTTCTATTTAACGGTTTTCTGTTTCTCTTTTATCCATTTTTAATGATTTTCACATCTTCTCCATACTCCTCATATAATATATTTCATCTTTTATATTAATATGATTTAAAAATAAATATTATCATTTTTATACCTAACAATTTTAAGCTAATCAAATCATAGGTTCTATTTCTTTTTTGAATGAAAAGATATAAGGGTGAAATTGTCAAATTAAACTTATTAAGCATTCAGTTATAAATATTTATCAAACAGTATAAATAAGTTTAGCATTAAAATTCAGACATTCATATATTTCTTTTCAATACTTAAAATTTAGCAAATTAATTATTTCAGTATTCAGATTTCAAAATTCAGATTTCAGAATCCAAATTCAATTTTATCAAACGGAACCTAGGTGGGGAAGGAAGCCAAGAAATGACAAAATAGATAGGATTTAAATGTTATTTAGGTGGAGTACGAATCTGGACACGTTTATTAGAATGAGGTGGCATTTGCGGTGGATTTGTTAAAACGAATGAACTTACCATCTTCAACATTAACGAGTCCGTTAGGATTCTATTCCTGAAAAAAGTGTACAAGTTCAGCACTACTGAAAAGTTTAAGTGGATGAGGTATTTCTTCTTTTTATCAAAACAATTTGTATCGATAGTTATCTAAACAATTCATTTTCAGCACTTTCTTAGTGTTATAAAAAAGACCCTAAATTACACTTAAAAAAAGACCCTAAATTTAGATTTTTAGTTCCTCAATTAGCAAATATAATCTATGACTAATTACCTTCCTTAATGCAGTTAGTTAGAAAAATCTATTTAATAGCAATTGATTCATTTTCTTAAAGGAGAGCTAATTTAGTTTAGAGCAGCTAAGTTTCTTAAGGAAACTGAAAGAAACAAAAGTTTACTTTTTTACTATCACGCATTTGAGTACTTATTTAATCAAGTAAGAAACACAAAATCTTGACAGAAAACAACAGTGAAGCACTTGGCTCAAACACGCTCGGATCATCAACATTTGCTAGTTTGCTGATTTAACTGGAAGGCAAGGAAACTAAAAAAAAAAAAAAAGGTCAAACCTCCTTTTAGAGTGGAAAATGACTGGTTTACACCAATGTTTTAGAATTCGGACTGATGATTTAAGCGACTGAGTCATCTGACGGTTTTTTCAGTTCAACCGATTTAACCACTCGGGTCACCTATTCACTGTTTTTATTTATTTTAAAAAATTTCAAAATCTGAAAATCATCATGCCGATGGCAATTAAGGACTCCCTACGCGTTAAAGTTCAAACTTTACCAGATCCGTACTCTAATTTGACCATATCACCTAAGCAAAAAAATTTGAAAGCATTTTGCACACATTAAATTCAAACGTATTATCTTTTTCAAAAATCAGAGAGAAAACTTTTAAGTCCCCTAAAAAAATCTTGACGGCATGAAATTTTGCATTGATACAATATTAACTTTTTCCAACCACAAATATAGTAAAATTTTACATGGATGGAATGTAATTTTTTTACAACCATAAAAAGAAAAGAAAATCTCAAATAAATAAATAAAAAAAGAAATCTCAAATCAAGAAGAGAATCTTTCTATCCATCTAAAAAAAAAAGGCAACATTTTTGAAAACAGAGAAAAGAAAACTTCAAACGAAAATAGAGTGAAAAAACTCAACATACACACAAGAAAAAAAGAAAAGGAAATGTCAAAATATTGAACTAAAAAATATGGAAGAAAACATCAACAAATTAAACTAAAGAGATGGCAAAAAAGAGGAGAGAGTGGAGACTGAAGATTAAAAGAAGAGGAAATGGAGTGAGGATGAGAGTTTGTAACGGTAAGTTAATTTATTGACCATGAAAATGGGGATCTAGTGAATGGAAAATGGAGGTGAGAGTTGAGATGGGGGAGAGAATAGAGAAAGGAAGTGGCGGCTAATGTAAATGCATAGGATTTATAATGGTTCGTTGGTTTTGGATTTTCCCATTCTTTAGTTATCAAAAGGACAAACAAATATGTTTTTATATAACAAACAGACAAAAAACAAAACGAGGTTTTGTACAGTGGTTAGCAAGATTGACTTCTATAGTAGAGGTCTTTGATTCGATTCCGGGCACTAGTAAAAGATTTTGCTTTTGACAATTTACTCAAAAGATAAGGGGGAAAAATTCTTAAGTGCAAAACTGAAAATCAAGAATGATCGGCTCAACCAATTTATTCCAATTTTGATGAGTTTGATTTTGCTTTTGACAATTTACTTAAAAGAAAAGGGGGAAAAAATGATTAAGTGCAAAACTGAAAATCGAGAATGATCGTTTCAACCGGTTTACTCCAATTTTGATGAGTTTGACCAGTTTTCAACGGATTATTTGCTACTTCTGACTTTAGTATCGAATTAGACCAGTGCTATAATTTACGGTTCAGCCGATTGAATTGGCAAGTCCGGTGTAGTCCTGAAAATATGGTTCAATTCTAGGTGCCGGCAAAAAAAATTTGCTTTTGACAATTTGCTTAAAAGAAAAAGGAGGAAAAAGATTAAGAGCAAAATCGAAACCAAGAATGACCGGTTCAATAAGTTTACCTCGATTTTGATGAGTTTGATTAGTTTTCAATGGGTTATTTGCTACTTTTGGCTTTAATATATAACCAGACTGATGCTATAGCCAATTCGCTGTACAATTGATTGAACCGGCCAATCTGGTTCGGTATTGAAAACACTGGTTTATGCATGAGAATTTCCTTGCCCGATTGGTTCAAGAATCTTGGGAGAAAAGTGTTCAAAATTAGAGGGGAAGATCTTAGAATTAAACAATGCACTAAAAATTTGGGATAAAGAGACCTTTCGGAATATCCACAAGAGGAAAAAGAGATGTGTTGCATGGTTGCAAGGTCTACAGAAAGCTCCTTGCCAGAATTAGTCCAAGTACTTGGAGAAATTGAAGATCAAGTTGCTGAAGAATATAATACAATTCTTGAACAATAAGAGGCTTTGTGGTACCAGAAATCAAGATGTTAATGTGGCTCCAATGTAAGGATAGAAATTCTAGATATTTCCACATGTCTACTATCCACCGGAGAAAGAGAAGCCAAATATATAACTTGAAGGATGAGAAGGGTAAGCGGCAAGAAAACCCAAAATCTTGAAAGAAATGATAGTGGCATACTTTGAAAATTTGTATAGTGAAAGAGAGGGGGGGGGGGGGGGGGGGGAGGAGGGAATCAACTAGAAAATGAAGCAAGTAGGTTTCCACAATTGAGGGGAGCAGGATGAAAACACTGACTAGGAAAGTAAGTGACTGTGAGGCCAAAAAGGCACTCTTCGAAATGCAAGCCGATAAAGCTCTGAGGCCGATGATATTGATGCAGAATTCTATTAGAAGTGCTGGAGTATCATAGGCAACGCAATGATTGATTATGCGAAGAAGGTATTCATAACCAAGGCCTTTCTTGAATCAATAGCACTAGGATATCTCTATTCTCGAAAAGTGAACCATCTCGAACCATTGTCTCAATTCAGGCGCATCTTGCTTTGTAATGTCGATTACAAAATCTAATGTGAGTATGAAAGCTATCAAAGTGTTGATTTGGATACCTAGAGTTTGTGCTCGCAAGTTTTTTTTTCATGTGTCGTTCCAAATCGAGACTTTGTTGGTGATTCACCTAACAATTCTTAGCACATTGGAAGATGATTCATGGGTCACAACTCACAAAAGGGTTGAGTTGAATTTTGCGTAGAAGGGTTCACTCTTGTTAGGCATGCCCGAGTCTAACTTGGTACAAGTTTTTTGGTCACTTAATTTTCCTTAGTCTTTTATTTTTAGTCTTTTCATAGTTGAGTCTTTTATTGATTGAATAAAGCATTCGATCCATACTTGTTGGATTCGTTGGAGAGTTAGGATTTCAATTAAGTTGTTTGGGTCTTTTTAGTTAGGTAGAATAATTGGCCAACTTAAAGCTTAATTTGGGCTTTCGATTAGGTCATTAGTTTTAGTTAGTTAAGTAGCTTTAGTCTTGGCCCATTTGGATTTGTACTGTTGCTATAAATAAGTCGTTCCTATGCTTTTGTAGAGAGAGAGATTATGATGAATAAAATTTAAGAGTTTTCTCTTTCTTGTTCCTTTGTGAACACCCACCCTTGATATAAGGTGCGTGTGTCTCTTTTGTCTTCAAGTTTTGGATTATCAATTAACGACCACGGTTAGTTGAGGCGCATTTCTATGCATATCAAGGTTTGCATTCTTTTGAAAGTGTCGGGTTGAGATACTATCAATAAGTTTGCATCTTTGGGAGATTGTCAAGTTGAGATTTTCCATCTATTATGTTCCATAACCTAGTCACGATAGATCATCCCCTGCTTGTGTAAATTGACTCTTCAAGAGTGGGAGTTTGGAGATTCAGATTCGCATTAAAATGATTTCCAAAATTCTGGTCGAGAGAAATAGACCATTGATGATTGATTTGCTGGTCCAGACGAATGCAGATTCATCCCAGGAAGACAAGAATATGATAATATTTCAAATCATAGTTCAAGGTATCTTACACTTCGTGAACAAAATGAAGGGCAATAAAGGGGCGATGGCAGTTAAAATAGACCTGGAAAAGGCCTATGATTGCATCAGATGGAGTTTTCTCAAGCAGACTTTAGAGCTTGCGAAGTTTCCAAATGCGTGTATGCCAATTCTATGGAGATATTATGGAATGGAGGCCTTCGGTAGAGAGATCCTTGACTTTGTACCATTTTGTGATGTGTATAAAGAGGTTGGGATAGCTCATCAATGAAGTAGTAGATAGGAAGAAAGATAAACTAGTAAAGGCTTTAAAGTCAGGGTCCCTATGACACACTTACTTTATGTAGATGACCTTTTGCAGTTTGCAGAAAACCAATAACCAACAAGCTAAAGTAATGAGACACATTTTGAGATAGTTCTGTGGATTGTTTTGGTAGAATGTGAGTAACAGTAAGTCAAAATGTATTGCTCACCAAATTTCAGCATTAAAAGAGCAAATTTCTCAAAACTACAAATAGGAATTCCACTCATAAAAGATTTGGGAAAGCATCTAGATATGCCTACATAGTAGAGTCATGAGGCATATTTTCAGCGATATAGTTGATAAAGTGCGGAAAAGGTTAGTTGGATGGAAGAAAAAATTTTGTCACTTACTTAAATCAATACTGATAGCCATTCCCTTCTATGCCATGAAAACAACCGTATTCAAGAATACAATATTTGAAGAAATAAAGAATTATGTGAGGGGTTTTCTTTAGCCGGATGTGAAGAAATAGAGAATTATTCGCGAAATTACAATTACTTTATCTTATTTTTAAAAATATATTTTGGATTTCTAAATTATAATTTTTATTTTTCTTTAGATCTTCAGTATCCATCCTTCAGGTTTGTTCCTTGATATCTGTGTAGTTTGATGATGTAACTTCTATCATTACTATATATTTTAATTAAATTATGATGAAATTGTATGGATTTGTATTTTTTTAAAATTATTTTGTTATTTCAGTCTACAGTAACACTCTAAAAATAATTCCAAAAATGCACATAATCTCAAATGTATCTAAAAAATAAATAGAATCAAATACCTAAACAATTTTTACCCTCTTTCTTCTTCTATCTACTACCACCCATCACACACCACTACCACCACTGTCATCCATTGCCACTATCCACCACTGACACCATCCCCTCCTTATTCCTTTCTCCAACCTGTCATTCTTTCTCCGCTTTCTCCCTCTTTCTGCTCCCTTTTCCTCTCTCTTTTTTTTCCTTCCCTCCCTCCATTTTCTAGGATGCTCCATCCCATCCTTTCTCCTTTTCGGAGCGACCAGGAGTTCCTTATAGGAGGTTGCGAGCAGATCTGAATCTGGTTGCTATTGGAGGTCATGACCAGAGGGTTCTCTGGCTACGACCCTCTGGTAGCAAACAGAAAGGTAAAGGGAGGGGTGGGGGAGGGAGGAGGGGTGGGAAGGAGAAGAAAGGAGATGGAAGGAGGAAGAAAGGGAAGAAAGGGAGAGGGAGGAAAGAGGAGGAGGAAGTAGGGGTGTGCAAATTTGGTATGAACTGAATTCATACCCGATTTCAAATTCAATTCGGTAATTTGAAATCGGATATTTGGTAATTTGGTACAAATTCGGTACATACCAAATTCATCGAATTCTAATATGGTATGAAATAGGTAATGAGATTCTGAATTTGGTAATAACGATTTCGCATTCAAATTCGGTAATTGAAATCGGGTACCGCATTACCGCATTCAAATTACCAAATTGGTATATAAAATTATATAATATATAGATAAATGCTATTTAGTATTAGTATATACTATATACTACTAATACTTTATTATATTATATAGGTAAATGCTATTAATAATAATTAGTATATGGTATTATCATCATATCATGTACTTCTAATAATAATAATAATAATATATAATAATGTACAATATATTATTTTAGTATTTGTTAATTGTTATATGACTATACTAAATTATTATAGTGTTATCTTATATTTTAGTATTTAGTTATCTTATATTGTTATCATGTTATGTATTATTATATATTTATATTATTATTAATAATACAAATATATAATAATACATAACATGATAACAATATAAGATAACTATAATACTTATTATTTTATACATGAGTAACATGACTAGAATTAGATAATAATTAATACATATATGTATAATACTAAATATTAAACAATAAACATAATTAGTAATTAGAATTTAAATATTGGTCATTTGATACATCATTTATGTTTGAATTATTGAATATTTGAATGTGTAATCTGTAACTTGCAAGTATTAGTGTACTCTACATATTTAACATAAAAATTCATAGTATTTATTCACTAATCTTAATTCTTAAGGCTTTAAGTATAGATAAGACAATTAAGCAGTTAGCAGTGTAAGTGAATGCATATGAATTGCAAATCAATGTATTAGTGTATTGACTTTCACAATAACATATGTAAGTAAATAAGTTTTATTTTGATTTGAAATAAATTATAAGTTTGTAACTAATATAACTTATCACTAATTATTGTAATTTGTAAGTTTGTAACTAATATTACTTATTATTAATCATTGTAAATTATAAATTCATAAATTATCACCAATCATTGTATAGTCTAAGGTTTATTCTAGTTTAAATTAATCACTTTTTATGTATTCCTTAAATCATAGACTAAGGATTCTAAGTATAAGTGATCAAATAAATGCCAATTAAACCACAAAATGATTAGAACATAAGTAATGTGTTCAATTATGAATAAATTTGGGGATCAAATCAGTAATAATTTTTAAATTATTGAGGAGCATAGTGAATGTATTATAATTTAGGAGCCCCAATTTGTAAATTAAAAATTACACAATCACTTCAATTCAATTTGGGAAAAGTCGGATTTCAGCAAACAGCTAATGCCTAATAATTTGAACAATCACAGCTGCAGTAGTGTCTTCACGGTTTCACCTAGGGCTTTCACAGCTTCACTCCCAAGTCCCAATTCCCAAATCGAAGCTGCTTTCCGGCCTCCGCCAGTCCGCCGTACTCTCCGGCCTCCGCCAGTCCACCCAAATCGAAGCTGCTCATCGCTGCCGTAGTGGTTCATCGCTGCTGAGTGTCGAAGCCGAAGCACCAATCACTGCTCATCTCTGGCTCGCTTAGGTAAGTGCTCTGTGCTCATCTCTGGCAGTAAAATGGCCAAGATCGACTAGTAAAATGGATGAATTTATGCACTTGTGCTTCTTTGAAACTAGTCTATTCTTTGAAAATGTACTCACTGATTACTTTTATGATGCTATTCGTATTGTTTTTCTAATTGTCGGCAACCACCGTGTTCCTCCACGTCCTCCTCTGTATTGTGAATAATACTACCAGTATAACGGCCCCTACGGCTCATGAGAAATTCTTCTCTGTTTGCCCATTACATGGGCTGACAAAATCTCCATTGGGCCACGTCCTAAGAAGTCCTCCACCTGTTGTACATTTATTTACAGGATGGGAAAAATTTCACCTTTAACCCGTTAGAAAAATTAAAAAGGAAAAAACTTGCTAAAATGAAAATTTTACCTTTTGTCCGTGGAGATTTTTTTTTTTAAATAGATGAATTCGGTTAAACCGAATTCATTACCGTTTTCGAATTTGAATTCGGTTGCGAAATGAATTCGGTTATGGCCAATTCGGAATTGAAAACGGTTTAGATTTCTAGAGATAGAATAACCGAATTCACCGAATTCAATGCACCGAATTACCGAATTTGCACCGAATGCTCACCCCTAGGAGGAAGGGGATGGTGGCAGATACAAAAAATTTTAAATTCTAAAAATATCTCAAAATATATTCTAAAAAACATCATCAAAAACATTTCTAACAATTTCTAACCATTTATAGTAAAATTTTTTCACATATACTGTTACAGTAAAATTTTAAAAAACACCCCAAAAAGATCCAAATCACACGGAGCTGGTGTTTTATTCCAAAAAAAAAAACTCCAAATTTTGTTGTAAATCTGGCGTATGTGGAACTAGATTTAATATGCATGAAGAGTTCAGAGATCAACTTGAGCAAAACCTTCCTAATAGGCCAAAATTGAGAAAAAGGAAAGATTGTAGTGACCGAAATGATATCCATACCCATTTTAGTGGTTTCTATTTTATTTGCAAGGAGTAAAGACTACTGCCGCGGCTCACCCAAGAAGCAACATCTTTCTATTGACTTCGTGTATCAACACTGCCATTTTGATGTTTAATTGCGTCAAGGAAGCATTGTTAAGTTGTACTGATTTTGGTTCTTAAGAGTCACTTAAGTTGGTAGGGCTATTAATTAGATAATCGTACTCAAACTCTCTTCCCTTTTATAGTTTTATCCTCACAAGATTTGAAATCTCTCTTAAATCGAAATTATTATATTGATCTTGGACTAGAGTGGAAAATCAAATTCACTAAGGTAGAATACATTAACTATCGCAGTGACTACGCCTTTTAAGTTAGGTTACATTAACCATTCTTAGGAATTGATTGACACGAACTTATGAGATAGATTGCTGACTTCTGTTGTAGTTCTAAACCACCTCTCTTAGATCAGTAGCAACCACCAATGTTAATGGTAGCAGAAAACGAAAAGTTGCAATTGAGACTTCGGGCTTACAGCTCATAAGCACAATAAGAAAGCGTGATTTTTTAATTAGGCATAACATTAAGAATACACAAAATTAGAATAATAAACAAGTTCAACTTTTTAACGGGAATAAGAACCACTTTAAACTGCATAAAATGGAGCTAGACCACGCTCACTTTTATTTAGTGCCGATAAAATTATTAGTCATGGACCCAAATTGATAAACAAGTATATACTTACAAGAAAAATTACAAAAGAATTAATATAAGAGGCAAAGGGAAATTTTCTTCTACTATTTGCATGGAGGCTTTGGCAACTTCTGAGACCTAAAAACTAAAAAAACCGAGGCAACTGACTATTTTAAAAGCTTTATGCGACTGACTTCTACATCCGACCTTAAACTCAATCACGGCTCTAGTTGTTTTCAATAGGAAAATGATAAGGAAGGAGTGTCTGGAAAAAAAAAAAACTTGCAGCACTTCTTACACTTTATCTAATACAAATGAAGGGAAGGAGCGTCTAAAACTTTTTGAAAAGTACTAATATCATGTTATCTTCAACACTAAAGGGATTTAATCCCATGCAACCAACCAAAATAGACATAATAACACTTACATAGACTAACCAATAACAACATGACATGTAGACCATCACTTAATTAATAAATTAAATATAACGGGTTGGTTTAACTTCACGTATAACCTTCCTTAAACCAAATTCCTCAGATCTGGACATGCCCAACATTTTCTCTGTCTTCAATGCCTTTGTAAAAATATTTGTTACTTGCTCTTCAATTCTGCAATAATCAATGTCAAATCTCCTTTTCTCGAACCAACACATATATAAATTGATACTTGATATTTATTGCTTGCCAGCCCATGATGATCTGGATTCTTGGACAACTCAATCACTGACTTACCGTTACAATAAATTTTCATAGGATCAATATGCTTATGTTGTATAACACCAAGCATGTGATGCAACCATAATGTTTGAGTAGTACTATTAGCTGCTGCAATATATTCTGCCTCTATGGTAGATAATGCAATCATATGCTTGTGCTACTTGAAATTCCAAGAAAACACCTCAAAACCAACAAAAATGCATAACCACTTGCTTAGTACCATAACAACTAAATGTACATGATTAATTCACGGATTGCTCAGGAGGTTTTGCTCTTGTAATTAAAGTTGAGATTTCAAAATTTAGAGATTTTGAGTTTAAATCATCCTTTCTCTCTCCCGTTTCTTAAATCTCACCTTTCTCTGCTTAAAAAGAAAAAGATAAATTCACAAATCAATTTGAGCAAACACTTTGTCAGTGACTAAAGTGAGAAAAAGAAAAATTACTCGGTGACCAAAATAAAATTCACTCTTTCTAGCAAACTAAATTCTTCTCTTAAGTCGAACACTGCTACCACTAACGTTCTCTTGTGGTATGCTGCTTTTTAATATCCTGAGGCAACGATTTTAATTGGATCCAATACTTGTGTCATCACCATGCAATAGTCATGTTTTCATTTCATGCTTGTTCCAATTTGCATTTTCAACTACCTCTGGAATAGAATATAGTTAACAACGACTTTTCATGATTCCTCATTTTTCTTGATTATATTTTATTTCCTCCAAAGCTGCTTTTCTTTCCTTTTTTTTTGAATTTCTCCAAAGCTGCTTTAACACCTGCTTTAACAATTTTTATTTTGTGGATAATTGTTCAGCTTTTTTCGGCAAAGGTTTAACTTTTTTTTTCTGAATAAAATATCCTTTTGTGCTGCTAAAGTGAATAAGTGTAAGATTCGTTTCACATTCTATATACGTATTTAAGCATGTGGCTCCTATCATACCAAAATTATAAAATTTGTCGATTGATATCTTAAACTTTTTTTACAATGAAAATCAGTCAAGATCATCACTATAAATTCAGCCAAAATGTATTCCACAGCACACCACAGTTTTCTCCAAAGATCACAAACAGCAAATATGTCAAAGACATCAGCCGCATTCATTCTCTTCATGGTTCTATTCACCTTTGCAACTTGTAAGTTTTTTCTTTTTCAAAATTAAAATAATCAAGTAAAGTATAGGTCGATTGCTAAAATCTTTTTTCATTTTATTTCCTTTTTTTTCTCCTCATCTTCGAACAAATTAAGCCAATTTGATTGTCAATTTTTTCTTTTTTTGGGGATATGTTGCTATACGCAGCTAATTTGTCCATGGCAACAATGGAAACAACAGAAGCGGAAACGCTGAAGACAACAATCTCCAGAAAACTGATGCAACAAATCCAGTGCAGTCAAATTGCTTGTGGTTTGGACATAGACTGCAATTATTACGGCTGTTATGGGTACAAATGTTTGGGGAATTGGTATAGAAGCTGCACTTGGGTAAGGGCAAACGAGGACGGTCTCCATGCTGGGGAGTGATAAAAATTGTTCTAGCTAGTACTTCTGTACGTTGTTTCTTCAATAACACCTTTGTGCTTCCTCATGGTCATGAAGGTGAAAAATGTTTAATGTTTTTAAGTTAATTTTGAATGGGTTTGAAGTTCTATATATATATATATATATATATTGCATTGGAATTTTTTTCCCACTGAATTAATAAAAGGAGTGGCCATCAATTACAATGATTACCATCACACTCCGAATCCCACACTATGGGACATTTATTTATTTTTTTATAATCCTTATGTGTGCATTTTAAAAACCAAAAGGGGCTATATGGTAAAGCATTATATTATATGGGGGTTATATGGTAAAATATAAAATCATACGGGATTAGTGTGTCATGTACATTATGTTCATATATTTTGGTCATTTCAACAATTTATCTCGTTTCTTAAATCTCACTGTTGGCACGAAGAATCCCCGTGCACATAATGGAAGCAATTCTAACACATATAAAAAATATGTAAGAAGAGGAGGAGAACAAACATTCAATAATTTATTTAACTCAAACAAATATTAAGTCATAGCCTCTTGCTCACGACAACTCACAAATCTCAACTATGAGATTTTCTCTCAAATCTAATCTCTAGACTCAACTCAACTCTCCACACCACTTCTCTTCACCTAATAACCTACTAGACTAGTAGTATTTATAGGTTCTAAAACTTCCTAAAACAAATATAATTGTAAACCAAAACTTATTTGGAAATTGACTTGAGATTTCCTAATCTAATATGGAAACTAAACAAATAAGATACCAAAAGGAATTAGGAAACTAAATACTAAAATAGCTTGGTTGGTTTAATTTCCTTCATTGCCTCCCTTAAACCAAGCTCTTGATGTTGTTATCTCCAATTCCATCCCTAGCTTGAATCTCCATGAAAACTTCAGTTGCTATATAGATGGTATGGAATTCCAACTTGTAATTGATCTCTAATTTCATCTTTACGCGCGATGGTGGACGAAACTTGTACTTCTCAAACAATTTCTTCTCTTGATTGCTCTTGTAAAGAAATTCAAATATATCCACCAATTCTTTATTAGATACTCCACAATTCAATTCATCCATATCACCAATAAAGTCTCCAAAGATCAGAAAATCATAATTTTTACCAATAAGGTTTTCAACATCACCCATATTTTTCTTTTAGTTTTTCAGCACTAACAACTGCATCAACTTTTGCAGTATCACAACCTTCAATTAATTTGTCCACCTCACAATTGATTTCAACCAATCTCATCACTTGATTTTTCTTTTCAAAAGATTCTTCAACCTCAATAAAGTCAACAATTTCTCTATCATCATGATTTTCAATCACATCTTTAATTTGATCAATGATTTCACTTTCTTTCTCAATCACTTGAGAAATTTTTTCTTCAATAACAACTTCTTCATTTTTACACAATTGTTACAATTTCTTCTTTCTTTGCCTCATCAAAAACTTCTTTTTCTTCTTCCTCGTCACAAATTTCTTCTTCACCATGACCATAGGAATTTGTTAAAAATTTCCAAGCCTCCTTCGTTGTCTTTACATGTATGAATTTTTTGGCTACATGTAACTGGACTTGGGTATGGGGATAGTATAATGCCTTATAGTTCAACTGTTTATTCCTCTCTAATTGTTAAATTGCATCCCTTGATAATTCTATGCCTTCTATAGGTTCCATGAACCCCTTTTGGATAATCTTCAAAACTCTAATATTTTTGAAAAAATTCTTCATCATCGACCTCCAAATCTCAAAATCGTTTTTACCATTAAAGATAAATACACCACAACGTGGTAAATAATGCGGATCCATATTTTAATTTTGCAAACAAGCCCCAAGATCAAAGTCTAGAGTTCTGATACCACTTGTTAGCACGAAGAATCCCCGTGCACACAGTGGAAGCAATTCTAACACATATAAAAAATATGTGGGAAGAGGAGGAGAACAAACACTCAATAATTTACTTAACTCAAACAAATATTAAGTCGTAGCCTTTCACTCACGACAACTCACAAATCTCAACTATGAGATTTTCTCTCAAGTCTAATCTCTAGACTCAACTCAATTCTCCACACCACATCTCTTCACCTAATAACCTACTAGGCTAGTAGTATTTATAGGTTCTAAAACTTCCTAAAATAAATATAATTGTAAACCAAAACTTATTTGGAAATTGACTTGAGATTTCCTAATCTAATATGGAAACTAAACAAATAAGATACCAAAAGGAATTAGGAAACTAAATACTAAAATAGCTTGGTTTAATTTCCTTCACTCACCCCTCTCTACTTAAAAAAAAAAGATAAATTCACAAATCAATTTGAGCAAACACTTTGTCGGTGACTAAAGTGAGAAAAAGAAAAATTACTTGGTGACCAAAATAAAATTCACTCTTTCTAGCAAACTAAATTCTTCTCTTAAGTCGAACACTGCTGCCACTAACGTTCTCTTGTGGTATGTTGCTTTTTAATATCCTGAGGCAACGATTTTAATTGGATCCACTACTTGTGTTATCACTATGCAATAATCATGTTTTCATTTCATGCTTGTTCCAATTTGCATTTTTAACTACCTCTGGAATAGAATATAGTTAACAATGACTTTTCATGATTCCTCATTTTTCTTGATTATATTTTATTTCCTCCAAAGCTGCTTTTCTTTTCTTTTTTTATTTTTTTTGAATTTCTCCAAAGCTGCTTTAACACCTGCTTTAACAATTTTTATTTTGTGGATAATTGTTCAGCTTTTTTCGGCAAAGGTTTAACTTTTTTTTTTCTGAATAAAATATCCTTTTGTGCTGCTAAAGTGAATAAGTGTAAGATTCGTTTCACGTTCTATATACATATTTAAGCATGTGGCTCCTATCATACCAAAATTATAAAATTTGTCGATTGATATCTTAAACTTTTTTAACAATGAAAATCAGTCAAGATCATCACTATATATATATATTGCATTGGAATTTTTTTCCCACTGAATTAATAAAAGGAGTGGCCATCAATTACAATGATTAACATCACACTCCGAATCCCACACTATGGGACATTTAATTTTTTTTTTATAATCCTTATGTGTACATTTTAAAAACCAAAAGGAGGCTATATGGTAAAACATTATATCATATGGGGGTCATATGGTAAAATATAAAATCATACGAGATTAGTGTGTCATGTATATTATGTTTATATATTTTGGTCATTTCAACAATTTTAATTTTTAAATACGGGTAATTTCAACATTTTAATAGGTTCCGTTAAGAATGATTATTTCCATCACTTTGATGCTTTGATCTAAATCATGATGTATCGCTTTCGAAACTATAGGGGAATTATGTACAAAAATGCTAAATCATAAGGGGGTAAAGTGTAATTTTCCCCAAGTATTTTGACACGTGATAGAGTGTGTATAATATTCCTATTTTTTTTTCACTTACCATATTACTAAATAATATTATTACTCAAATTTTTTTGCCACAAGATTCAATGAATATAATCGCTTTTAAGATCACATTCTATTCTTCTTAGTTTTCTTAACAAGACATAACATATTTAGGAACGTGAGTAATTTGTGATCAATCAAAACTATTTCCTTTTTCTTATTTCAATCAACTAATTAACATATTACTTTTTTTATAACATTGTTTTCTCCAAAATAAAGTTTATAAATTCTAGCATGGGATTTATATACTCAAAACACAAAGCCTAAATCTTATTTTCTTCTCTTACGATACAAGGTGAGATTGAGGGTGAGAGCAAGAAAACATTTGCGATAGGGGCTTGACAAGGAGAGGGAGAAGGAAGGCCGACCATCGCGGTAATTTGTCAAGCAAGAACTCGATCTTGTCGGCTTTATACGTTATTAGTCAGTTAAGCATCTTTCTTGATCAAATCTAGTGGTATTAGTGGTAGCAGCAGCCGATCTGAAAAGCATAGATATATTAATTCATGGGATGATCTTTCTTATGTCATGTAGTAAATCGAAGTTTGAGCTGCATGAGTTTTCACTTCTAGCAAACTACTGATTACTTTAAGAACGTACTGGTCGTTGAATGTAGTGTTTACTTGGAGGCTCAAGAGTGCATGAATAATATAAAGTTGCGAACATGGTTCCATTGTCCTATGTGGCTCTGTACATGTATTAAGAATGGAACCAAATCTGTTATTGCAATCTTTTTCGATTTAAATCCTTTAATACAAATTAATAAGAACCTTAAATTAGTATACCTTTCTTTAAGCATGATTTGCTAGATCGGAATTATGCTAGAAGAACTTGTGAGTTATTAACGGTTAGTTTATCAAATCTCATAATTCCAATCATGGATGGCCGTTGTTCAAATACAAGTTTATGGAACTATCATGCTTTCTATTTCACATCGGTCACAATTTAAACAGGCCAAACTATCGTTTTTATCATGATTGATTAATAGAATATTAAAGACTAAGAATGCTAATATTTGTTTTCGTGGCTTGAACGAGCGTACTGACCATCAGTTTCAGTACCTCGCAAATGCTTTCTAATACCACTTTGATTAATATAGACCAATAGTCTTGATTTATAATGTGATCCATATGAGTTTTTCTTTCTTTCTTATTCAACGAGTTCTAAAGCATCAAGTTAGACTAATATAGATCTGACTAGTTACATGATCAAGTTATAAGAATATAACTAGGGACTATCTCTCGGTTTCTTGCATATTAGTATGCTTAGGAAGAATTCAAGAATAAAAAACACCTTGCTATGACTTTCATTAATGATGTCACTGGTTACATGTACTTTTGAGAAAAGTAATATGATCATTTTGATCATTAAAAGTAATTACTGTTAATTAGAAGTCTAGTTTTATAATGCGTAAATCTTATATATACTTATGGTGTATACACGATTACGGTTGGACATACGACACATATGCAAAATTGGAGTTTCAAATTCGAATTCAGATTATGTGTCATGCATCTAATGGTAAAAGTATATACACTGTTAGTATATAGAAGATTAATCCTTTTATAATTATCATGTATTATTTAGAAATGTCTCATTTAGTTTTAAGGCTAATTTTTAAACCTTTAATGTACCAAAGTTACTACTAATTCACAACAATAATTGCATTTGTATCAAGGTCATTTTATGATCGTTATGGCTTGCAAACGGTAACTTAATAATGGTGGCATCCTAGTTGGTTAAGCTAATTAAAAGACTTCTTTAAATGCATGACCTTTCTAAAATAAAGACTCAGCTAATTTCACTAAACTTTCCTTAATGATTGACTTTCCAAGAATATGGACCTTTGTAAATTAGGGTTCTATCCAAAGTTAGGAAGACTTACCAAAATAGTAACTTTCTAAGAAGGGAAACTTACTAAATGGGAAGCTTACGTGAAAGGGAAATGTTAAATATAGAAATTTTACATGTTTAGGAATGTTAAGTATCCTATTGTTACACACCTTTATGGATGATTTTAAAAAAATAAATGTTGAATGATCAAAGCAGTAAAGTAATAGATTTATATGTCATTTCTCTAGGGTTAGAAGGTAAGGATCAAGAACCCTATTAGGACTTCCTATTAAGTTAATTGAGGTGAGTGGGATTCAATCCTTTGTATTTTCATAAATACGCTTTTATAATGTTTAATGAAGTGTTATTGTCCTTATGAAAATGGAACGTGTATGATTATATTTGTTGCACCTAAATGTTTCTTACTATGAAAGTTATATGTATATGGCATGTTAAATGTAAATGTTTATTCCATGTAACATGAATTGTTTGAGTGAATGTGAATGCTGATGTAATGGCTCTAAAGGTCACGGCATAATCTATAGGGGTAATAGGCTTAGAAATATCAATATAAAGTAAAGTAAAATACAATATTGGTCAAAGTGTACTCCAAATGTTCACTTGACTTCCCGTTCTAGTGAAGTTAATCACTAGACTGAGTACTCAGCGTCGTTAAAGGTGTGTAACTGTTAAGAGTCGATAAATGTTTAATGAATATTCATATGTTATACAAATGTGCAAAGAATGGTTTATCTTAGTGTAATTTGTGTGCTTATGTATACACTTATTTGCAAATGTATGAATATATATATATATATATATATATATATATATATATGGTAAAATCGTTCAAAACGTCCTTCACATTTAATAAAATAACTTTTTTCGTCCTTTACTTTTAAAAGTGTAATTTTACGTCCCTTATAAATTAAATTTGATCACTTTGGTCCCTACCTAGATTTCTGACTAGTTTTTAGTCGGAATCCATTATGTGCCTTACACGTGATTATTTTTTAGGGGTAAAATTGTTAAATCAAATTTTACATAATCTGATCCATAGTTTCTCACATTTCACAAAATGAATTTTTTTGTCCCTCACATTTCACAAAATGAATTTTTCATCCCTCACATTTCATAAAATGATTTTTTTTATCCCTCACTGACCGTGTGCATGAATAGTTTTTTTAATCCATGTATATATCTATTTGATTTCATCTGAATAGTACGAATAGCATGTAATATATCTTTATTTGATTTTACCTAAACAGGTTAATTGTAATTGTACATATGCTATTCAATAGATATATACATGGTTTTAAAACTAACAATTTTATTTTAAACCCATGTATATATCTATTTTGATTTCACGATGTGAATTTGTTCAATATTTGTGGTCTTTTCTCTTTTGGTAGTAATTCATTTATTGAGTTGTATAATAAACTCATCTAATTATGGGTCCTAAGTTGAATTCTATAGTCATGCTAACGAATTGTAGTTTAAATCTAAAATTTCTACTTATCATCTTTAAGACTAACAGTTGAATTACATGCCTTATGATTAAAATTTGAAAGTGGCAATTACATACTTTTTTTGTCATACTTTTCGTTTGATTATTTTTTGTCCAAATTTAATTTGATATGAACACTCGACAATGTCCAAATTATTTGATTTCGTCTAAATAGGCTAATTGTAGTTATACACATTTTATTTGTATTACTCAGGTGAAGTCAAATAAATACATACGTGGATTTAAAAAAATTATTTATACGCATGATCAATGAGGGATGAAAAAATTTATTTTGTAAAATATGAGGAATAAACGAGCTCATTGTGTGAAATATGAGGGACGAAAAAATTCATTTTGTAAAATATGAGGGACTATGGATTGAATTGTGTAAAATTGATTTGACAATTTTGCCCTTAAAAAATGATCACATGCAAGACACATGATGGATTCCAACAAAAATTAGTTGAAAACCTAGGTGGGGACCAAATTTGACCAATGTGAATTTGTAAGGGATGTAAAATTATACTTTTAAAAGTAAGGGATGAAAAAAAGTCATTTTACAAAATGTGAAGGACGTTTTGAACGATTTTCCCTATATATATATGTATGTATGTATGTATGTAACACACTTGATCTAACAAGATTGGTATGTTTCACTCACTGATTATAGTGATGCTTATCCCAAAACTTCAACATTTTTATACAGAGGATGAGTATGTTTATGAGTTTGTTGGGGCTGATGGTGATTGGAATTGGTAGAGTCAGATTACTATTAGAAAATTCGAATCGCATTTGAATAGATGGTCTTTAGATTATTTATGTTAATAATAAGCATGTATGATTCAATAGACAAGTTGTTTTACTATTTCATTTTCTTTTGTTGTGGTGTTAGAAATAAGGTCCGCACTAGACTATTTACTACTTCTGCAATGAAGATGGGGAATTGGGGCTTACCAATATGGCAAAAGCAATTGTACGAGAATATCCATAATAAGGACCGCTTCTCATAGTTTTCAATAATTAGAACTTGTTTGCATGTTTGGCATTTGCATGTGCATGATTAAATCGCAATTAACCATTCAAAATATTTGTCTACCAATTCTCTCAAAACAATTACTTGAAATCCCTTACACTTAACCTTCAATTAGATGCACAACTGTATGTGCAGAAAATATTTGATTCGTAGTACGCTGAATAAAATTTACAGTAAAGTTCTACACGTTGTTAATTATGACATCATGGAAGTCATGATAATATGTAGAAGCGAAGGAGATGGCAAAATCTCTACTTCATTCTTACAAAATGCTTATGAATCATACCAAAAACTAAATATAACATGAAGTAAGAAACTCAAGATTGGTGTCTGAGGTTGTTTATCACATCATGTGAGCTTGCAAGATATAAAATTGAGAGACCACTTGGAGATCATAAATTCTAGCTGAAGAACAAATGCATCTATCAGTTTTAGGACACGATTACTGAGATTAACATACGAAATATGAGAAAGAAAAAAAGGAAATCATTTCATATTTCCACTGAGGACATCTGAATGGAAAATCAAGGACTATACCTCCTTGATGAGCTTCCTTGGGAGATTGAATCTTCATGGCGCATCCGGTGTTGCTCGAATCGGTCAGACAGGCTTAGCAAGTCAGGAGGCTGATGACTTCTATCCTCGCTTGGTGTATAACAAACAGAAGGTACTTCTTCCCAGATGAAATAACACCTCTTCTTTAGCTGCCCTTTAACTTCATCAGGTAACTGCAACTGACCCCACCAGGGTTCTTGGCATTCAATCTTTCTTAAATGCTTTGCATTGTACATCCCTCTCGACCAAGTATTTAGCTTGGAGCAATCAATGATCTCTATTTTCTGTAAGGAACGCCAATCTAGTGAGTCATTCTTACATATGCTTTCCAGAAGTGGAAGATTCACGAGCTCCAGAATCTCCAATTTTGGCAGGAAGCCAGTAAGGTTGAGCAATTCTCCATTGGGCGGCAGTTTCTCCTCGGTTTCTATCACCTCTTCAATCCCCAAACAATCTTGAATCTTCAGATGCTTGAGATTCTCTAAATTTTTAACCATTCCAAGTGAAATAAGCTTCTTCAACTTGCGACACTCAAGAACTATTATGCTTGTCAAATTAGAGAAGCTTTTGGGCCCTACAGAACCATCCAATATGCAGCACAAGCTCTTGAGGTTAACCAGATGTAGCTTCTCAAGGAATGGAAATACAATTCTAGCAGCATCAGAGCCACAGCTGATGATGGAGCTGATCTGATCACAGCCTTCTACTACACAAACTGCCAACGACTCCATACAGTCAATTCCAATGTCTGATAAACTTGTAGTGTCTTGGTTGCCAATCAATTCAAAAGCACTGGACCTTCTGAGAACCTTTCGAATTGCTTCACAACAGACATTTTCACCTGCGGAAAATCTCAGGTGCCGTTCGGCTGGTCCTCTAGAACTATGTAACCCCTTGTTATGGTTTTCCCCATTTGAGCCAACCATGATTCTGAATGCTCTGAAACTGTTATCTTGCCGATATCTCCTTGTATTTGTCCAGGAGCGACTTTCATCTATGAAAGTAGTGAGGAATTCTACTTTTGGGAAGTAGATGAAAAGTGTAGTCAGACTTTCTAAGTTTGTGATCTCTTCGACAACACTTGTGACAACGTCATTCCAGCTTTGTTCTCTAGGATCGACAATGATGGTCAATTCTTCAAGATGATAAAGCAAGCCAATCACATTATGGGGAATAATCTGTCGTGGCTGATTATCTTCATTATTATGATCGTAAACAAAGGAAACTCTCAGGCACCTCAGGCTTACTAACTGTGCAACTACAGTTGGCAAGCTCTGCAGGCCTGTGTCACGGATATCAAGAATCTCGAGATTGGTAAGTTTTCCAAGATGTTCGGATAGTGAAACCAAACCCCAGCACTCATTGAGATACAAGGATTTCAGTTTAACTAACTTGATGATAGATGGTGGTAGTGATTGTATTTTGGTGTGATGGAGATCAAGAACTCTGAGCTGCATCATGGAATCAAAGAAAAATTCATGAATTGTCTCCAGCTCTTTATTTTTCTGGAGCAATAGTGTTGTAGTTGTCGGACACTCAGGGCATTCAGCCAAAGACCTGAGTTGGTTGCACATTAGCGAGATCCTTTTTGCGCCTATCCATTGTTCCCTTTCTGGAGGACTAGTCAATTCTTCTTGTCCTCTCACTAGTAGGCTTCTGCCTCCTTCTTGTGGGTAGGTAAATGTCAGTGCAATCTTCCTAAAAGGAGTAGGCATGGTGAGAAAATTTGACCTGGAACACCACTCAAATAGACATGCTTCTGTAAGTGCTTGCAGGATTCTGCGTCCTCTGTCTCGTGATACACTTAATTCTTGGACATTAGTTTCTGCTCCAGCTAGCTCAATGGCAGAAATAAATTCCTCAGATATCCAACATTCGGTTAAGTAATCCTTGTCAATTTCATAATCTGGTGGAAATAATGCCCCGTAAAGTAAGCACTTCCTGAAATCATCCCCAGGTAGATTGTTGTAAGAGAACTCAAAAGCCTTGAAGAGTTCCTCAAATTGATCACCAAAGTTCTTTGGAGATTGCAACTCCCTCAACGTATCATACCAAACGGACTCCGGCTGATCTTTCAATCTTATGGCAACAGCTTTGATTGCAAGTGGGAGACCACCTAGTTGTTTGAGTATTTGCTCTTTTGTTCCTTTAAAGTGCGGATGATCTGCAATGTCACCCACAGTTTCCTTAAACAATTCCTCTGCATCACCATCAGACAACTTGCTCACTTTGAATACTCGATGAACATCCATTGCAGCACAGTCAGGTTTGTCACGGGATGCAACAATTACCTTTCCCTTGTGCTTGTGATGAATTCCCACATCTTCGAGATTGATATCTCCAGGACATTGATCGAGAAGCAATAAATAGTCAAGTTTCTCCAGGGCCTTGGATATTTTTCTTCCAACATGTTCTGTCGTGTCCTTGGGTTGAACATCTAGCTTTAACCATGCCGAAATATCTGATTGAATGTTGTTGACAGTACCTTCTTTCTGAACATTCACCCATATAATGGGATTGAACATACCCAATTGGTATGTTTTGTCGTTCAGGTGCTTTAAGATACGGGTTTTTCCTACTCCTGCCATTCCCCATATGCCAATCGTCCTCACCTCTTTATCTCCCAGCCACTTCAGCAGCACTTCTACCGTCTCAGACATTGACATAGGGATATGATCTCCATCTCCATCAAGCTTTATTTCCCCTGGCTCGAATTGCTTCTCCCTCAATGCATTCTGCAAGTCAATGTCCGCTTTTAACTCTTTCAGCTCATCTGTTTTCTCCATTAGATCTTCACTGAGCTTCATAAGCTTATAGAATGGCCACATCCCGCAAAGGCACTTATGGATATGAAGATATTTGTTTTTCAGTTCTTGGACTTCTTTTTCCCTCTTCTTTACCAGCTCAAGCCAAGCATTGGCTATTTCGGTTGGCTCCATATCAATACTGCGCCTTGTAATTGCTTCCTCCAATGTTGATTTGGTAGCATGAACCAAAGTCTCTTCGTTTTCGAGTTTATCGAAGTTCTCCTTAATCTTCTTCACTTTATCATATTTGTCTTTCAAACACGTGCTTGCATCTTTAATGGCTTGAACACCAGGCGCTATTATGGCCCCAATAATGTTTGGTAAACAGGACGGCATCCTGAAGAAACACTTGTTAAAGAAAAATTCAATTTGGAGTTAGGCATAAACTTTGAGTTGAAATAGTGCATAATGGATGTTAGTAAGTTGAATTGTGCTTAGATTTTGAGAAAGCGAGAGTATTGATTATAAACCAAAATCAAAGACACTATATATGTGATCGGTTAAATTATCAATTCAGTCAGAAGTTTTGGAATAGATTGATCATGGTTCTAATCTTTTTGTCTATTCTTTTAAAAGAAATTTAGTAATAGCACGTCAATTTTTGTTGAATGACTCCATGTTGTGGGACTTCTATGAGTTTAGTGGAGCTCGAAGACTGGCATGCTCGACCTCAAACTCAAGTTCGAATTGATGTACTCAAGCTTGAGCTCTCACTTGATAAACACTCATTATTGCTACTCGAGGTTGATTCAACAAAACTATGAGATGCTCAACCTCACTTGAGATAGCATATGAATCTTGGATTGAGCTCAAACTCGATATAAACTCGAGTTCAAGCTCGATTTTGAGCCGTTGCTTGAGTAACACATTTTGTTTATTATTAATAAAAAGACAAAACCCCAAAGTATTTCACATATAATTTGGTTGGACTTGCAATATACCCATGGACCTAAGATATATGAGTAATTCACAAGTGTAAAAAGATAAAGAAAAAGAATGTGTAAACTCAATGAGCTTCTCGAGCAGAATACTTTTGAATTTGAAATCAGCTCATTTATATATTCGGGCGACTCGAGCTTGACTTTGATCAAACTCAAGCCAAACTTTTGACTAAGCTATTTGTGAGCTGCCATCCGAGAAGGGTTTTGAACAAAGAATCGTAGGTCTTAGGTGTTGTTGGTGTGGTCATTGTACTTTTTTAATAATTTAATATACACTCAAATAACTTTGTTAAATTTCAAATAAGTGCACACTAAATCATGAAAAAAGTACAATAATTGTACCAATTGTGCCTGTAACTAACCGTACCTACCAATCCCGAACTTCCATTTACCTTTGTAATTTGTAAGGGATAATTTCAGAAACTCCCCTGAGAATTTTGACAGTTGCTCTGACCTCTTCTGAGGATTGGAAAATTTCATTGACCTTCTTTACTTTTCAATTTTTGGTAACAAATAAGTCCAAGTCAGAAAAAGTACCATTAAAAAGTATTTTGATGAATGAGGTAATAATTTTATTCCACAAATGCCCTTTTGCTTCCTTCCTTTAGTTTTATTCCACTACTAATTTGGACAACATTTTTTTAATCCATAGGCATAACAAATTACTAGGCTATATAAGCTGTTCAAACTTGATAATTGAGTTCGAATTCCCCTTTAGTAAGTTGGTCAATCTTATATGACCTCAGTCCCACAATCCTATTGTTTCGACAAAAAAAAAAAAAAAGACCTCAGTCCCGCTTTCCTTCATAATATTTTTAAAAAAAATTGGATTTCATGTGTTCCATTGTGAGACCAAAATCTACTGTAATTTGGTATCTGAACCTTCTGATTTTCATTCTATCTTTGTTATGTAAAAAAAATTGGATTTCATGTGATCCATTGTGAGACCAAAATATGCTGTAATTTGGTATCTGAACCTTCTGATTTTTCATTGTTTCTTTGTTATGCCTTTTTCTTCTTTCACTCCCTTCATCTTTTGTTTTTTCCTTTCACCCTCGACAAAAGAAACGTGACCATTATTTAGAGTGTCATACAAGAAAAAAAATTGCCAACATATTCACTTGACAGTCATTTTGTTTCATGACATTATAATTGTCATTAAGTTCCAAATCTTAGAACTCTCTAAATCTCACAATTTTTATCACTAAAAAAATCTTGAAATCTTTAGTTGAGCTGTGGGACAAAAAGGTTCAAATTCCAATTCCAACAGAATTATCAAGTTTGAACAACTTATGTGGCCTAATAATTTGTTGCAACCATGGAATTAAAAGCATTTTGTCTATATTAATTGTGCACATGTACTCTGAAACTTAACAAAATTCTCGCTTGATTAGTTTGTTTCTTTTAATTATTGCAAAGATTTTTTTTCTAAAAAAGTTCGGAATAAACCCTAAACGTTAGGGTAGAGTAGTAATTTCACGCCAAATGACGTAAGCAATGGACCCCATAATTCTAACATGGAAGATTAATGCAACCATTGGAAACCTCAAGAGAGGTTTCTGAAGTTATCCCAATTTGTAAACAAGGCGTAACATTTGCATTATTCCAGGGAACTCGTACACATTTTTGTGCTGATGTTTATTTTCACCACAATAATGATGTACATTCACCTATTGATGGAAATCAAGCAAAATATATGCCCCCTTTACCAGTTTTGAAACCTCCACAACCCTAATAGAAAATTGTCGACATCTTTAAGAAGGGCGTCACTCGAACCTTCTGTTTGCACCTTTCGTTTCCGAAATGTTGCAAAACTTAGCAACAGATTTTAATATGGTCGAAGTTGATGAGAAATGTCTTACATTTTACACGGATAGACTTGGGAGCTAACAGATCGACAAGGCTATCATGCACTTATAAGATCAAAACGGGTGACTGGGGAGGGGTAGGGTAGCATACAACTTCTGGTAAGGTTTAATAAGAGTACTAAAGTTGGTGAGTGATGGACAAAGAAGGAATGTGCTTCAGGTGATTAAATTTCGGTATCTCCAGTAGATCGGACACTGTGTTCAAATTGAATAGGTCTGAAATTGAACCACAACTTACCGTAATGTTGTTTAAGTTAAAATTTAAGCCACAAAATTTTATACATTTCAGAGATCCGCAACAACTGAGGAAAATATCCAATTATGTTGTTTGTCTAACTACTTACCGTGATTGTAATTGCGTGTAATTAATTTGGACACCATAGCTTGTGAATTAGAATTCATTACTATAATCTTAGTTGTAGTTTCGATGATTATGGAGTGTTTGAAAACTCCATTAAATACTTAAATTTAATGAATTAAATTTTATTAAAAGGTAAATTATGCTAACTTTCTCTCTAGTTTTTGGAAAATTATGGAACCGCCTCAATTGATTTCAAAATAACAAGGCAAATTATGAAACCACCTCAATTGATTTCAAAATAACAATGACCTCCCACTTTTTTGCTAGATAAAATAAAAGAACTCCCCATACTCTTATCAAAGGAGGGAAATTAACTAGTTTTGTCATAAATTCACTTTAGTGTCTCCAAAATGCTCTTTGAATGATATAAGTAATTAATTAAAAAAATTAAGAAAAGAGGATGGAGCTAGTATTTCTTTTCTTCAAAACGTTATAAATATTACTATTCTTAAACTAATAAAACAGTGGATATTACTATTCTTAAACTTATAGAACCAAATGATATTATAAATATATTAAACAATAGAGAAAAAACCTATAAAAATATCTCTTATAGTGTTCTTAAACTTTAAATCAAAATTGATGAGTTTATACTCCATATTTAGGACCTATTTGACAAAATATGGAAAGAAAGATTGTAATTAAAATTTAAAAGAAAAATTCATGAGAGCATTTATAATTGTCAATATTAGCCAAAGATTACAACTAAGTGCTACAAAAGTTTTGATTATAAAATAAAAGTTAATAGAAATTAATGGAAAGGTTGAAAAAGTATAAAGCAAAAAAAAAAAAGCATTAAAACCAAACTGATTGAAAATTTGTTTTTTTTTTTGAAATTTCCATTTTCTCCCAATTTTGACGAATCAAACTCCCTTTTGGGCCAGGTTTGACTGAGTAAATTGCTCCTCGATTTAGCTTGTTGACTTGAATTGAATTGGATTCAGTTTCCAGTTCAACCCACTAAACCAACCGGTCCAATTTGAGTTTAAAAATAATGGTTTAAGCAGGGGATTGAGACTCCTATAGTTACCAAAATTTCTAAAATTGCTAAAAGTAGTACATATACAGGCACTTGCAAGCACCTGTGCAATCTTTGTGGATTAATGTAAAAGTTTATTTACCTTTTTTTTTTTTAAACTTGCACGAGCACAAATCTTTTGCTAGTACAAAAGGTATTCAGGTATCGATTTCACAGGAAAGGGAAATTAATTACCTAAATTGGTTTATACATTATTTATACCTTATTTATACACACTGACCTACTTGCATCATTAATACATTTTCCAATCATCTTTTTATCTCACGTACATCATATCAAAAAAGTGTTACAATATTTTTTTTTAAAAAATTATCTCAAATAATCTCCTATCCAAACACACTCTTTATTATTTACACACTAAAAAATAACGAGACAAATTTTATGGAGTCTGGCTTGTTGATCCATTATCATAGTGATGACAAGATTGTCTGACCCAATCCTAAGAAATGTTTTCAAACTCTTTTGAAGCAGGGGTAATGCACGACCCCCCCTTGCTTCCAACGTGGTACTGGCACACCATCATGTGCATCTTTATTTAATAAGTGAACTTGTGGATCCACAGAAAGATAAGAATCTGATGTTGGATTTAAGATCATGAAATGAAATGGATGAAAATTTTTAGGGTAAATTACATTTTACCCCCTGTGATTTTCGCAAAAACCACATGACCCTCCATGACTGTAAAAGCTATACATAAACCCCCTGTGATTTAGGTTGAAGTGCCAAACAGATGGAAAGCACCCATCGTGACGATTCGTGGCTTAAACGCGCTTGTACTATTGGTAGCAGTAAGAAATATTCCCATATTACCCCTGACCATTTTAACGGATCCAATAAAGCCTAGATTTGTGCTCCTTATCTCTTTCAATGACGGCAGTGGATATGGCTCTGTAGATGGTAATGATGGTGGTTATGGGGCTGGAAGCGGAGGCAGCAATGACGGCAGTGGATATGGTTCTGTAGGTGGTAATGGTGGTGGTAGTGGGTCTGGATCGGGTGGAGGTGGTGGTCCAGGTGGCGGTGCTAATGGTGGTGGATGGAATGATGGTAGCTATGGTCCTGGTGCAAGCAGCAGGCAAGGGAGTCGGGGCAGTAGCTATGGCTATGGCAAGGGTTGGCGCAGGGGCCTGGCTCAGGATATGGTAGCAGTAGTACTGGTCATGGCAGCGGAGGTAACAATGGAGAAGGGCAGTATGGAATCAATGGTGGAGGCCTAGACAGGGACAAGCAGCAGCTCCCATGCAGCATGAAACCATGACTAGAGCTCTTGTTTTAAAATACTTTTTCGTGATACTCTTTCACAGCTACTTTCACAACAAAGACTAGAGTAAGGGAAAATTTGACTTCATCTGCTTCCTTTTTGTATTTATATTAGGGTAATTTGGACATGTCGCCCACGAATCGTCACGATGGGTGCCTCCGTCTGTTTGACACTTCAACCCAAATCACAGAGGGTTTATGTATAGTTTTTAGAATCATGAGGGGGTTATGTGGTTTTTGCGAAAACCACAGGGGGGTAAAATATAATTTGCCCAAATTTTTATTGCTATCTTTAGTAAGTGACATGAGTTTCGAGACAGACCTAAAAGCAACTGCATGACATATTCAATGAAATGGAAGGAATAACAAGTATTAAAAAGGATGTGGGATCCATAATAATGTTAAAAATATCTATTGTTGCTAGTTGTGCCAATATAAAATTTGAAATCCCTGAATTTAACATTATGTAATGCAATTTTGTAACGAATAAAAAAGAAAAGTATGATGGTTTCAACCAAACCGATGAAGGATGGTTTCGTTTACTAATGTTGTGAAAAGTTATCCACCAAAAAAAAGAAAAAGTGGTATGGAATCAAGTTGATTTAATTGGCTACCAATCGTTGAACTAACTCGGAACTGAAAGCTATATTTGCAAATTTGGTCAACAACGAGGGAACTTAACAGACCAGCATGCAATGGACTCAAAAGATCTTAATTTTGTGTCTTGATCGAAGTAGTCAAAACGATTATGTATGAGCCTAAAATGCTGGACGATCATCCATACCGACCATATAAAAACCTGTTAGCTAAGCAGCAATAATCAAGAAGACAAAATGACGCACATAAACCGCTTTGAATTAGAAGCAATAGGGACTGGAAATTTGTGGCTTTACTCGTTGACTAAAGGATTTGCATAAAGCAGTTGTAACAAAAGAAAACCCTGCAGCGTACATATCACAAAAAGCAGAAGAAAACAAAACTATAATAGCATAGAGATTTCAAAGATTGAACGTACCTTAATTGCTTAGTGTAGAAAAAGTTGTATGGAGATGGCACAGTTTGTTTGCTTGGCTCTTGATTGATTTCTTCTTAGAAAGGATTGTTGGCGAAGACAGACTATAAGATGTATCATGGGAGAGATGGACTCAGTAAAAGTCTTGTTAAACAATTACGTCAACTCTTCAAGATATGATCAAGATTTGGAGTGTTACTCTGAGTGTTAACCTGAGTTATTTAGCATATTTATTATTCTCGTACGTATGTTTATTTTAAGGAAAAGT
Organism: Coffea humblotiana; assembly: GCA_023065735.1. Classification (NCBI taxonomy): domain Eukaryota; kingdom Viridiplantae; phylum Streptophyta; class Magnoliopsida; order Gentianales; family Rubiaceae; genus Coffea; species Coffea humblotiana. The sequence continues at coordinate 24,290,056 of CM041210.1, forward strand.
TGCTTTCAGAAGACTTGCATGTAACTTACCCAATAAAAGACGAATTGATTGCATGTTTTATTGGGTGTTTTCTTCTGTAGAGAATTCAAAACTCATTTGGAACTTCTTAAGAGGACGGGGCCTTTCGATTTTGAAGTCACAATTGGTGCAAGGACAACATTTATCTATTTATGATGAAAATAAATGGAGCACGAAGATCTATGGAAGATACAAGTCAACTCTTATATGGTGAAAGCAAATTTATGCTTGCATTTTGAAATTGCTCGTGTCGAGTATTTTGGTCCTACAAAGGTTCAAATACCACGGAACTTTTTTCTTTTTCTTTTCTTTTTTTCAAGATCCGGTATTTAATGCAGAAGAATGTGAAATTTCACGAACCGGCATGTCATTTTTATCCTTATGTGTACATACATATATACATACATATATATATATATATGTGTCTATATATATATATATATATTTGTGTAACTTTGTTATAGGTTTGTGTCCTTGACTAGCATCTCTCCTTCTTGTGATCTAATAACCGGCCCTTTTGTTGTTTCACGGTATGAAGGCGCCGAGGTTGAAACTAGACAAGAGATGGAAATGGGGCCTTACAAGTTTCATTTGGCACAAGTTGATGTAAATTAATAATTTACTTTCAATCTACACTAAATTGTCCTCAACTTACGCTAAATACTAATAATCAACTTATACCAAAGTATATCTGATTTAGACCAAATAATAACAAATTACATCACTAAATTGCACTTGATTGGTTTATATTAAACTAGATCTGATTCACACCGAAATCCTACCGATTTACACAAGAAGTTAACTTGTGCGAAATTGTATGAAACACAAATTGTAACACCCCAAATCCACCAGAGATGAGTCAATCAAGTGACAATGAAGTGGGAAAGATGAGAAAAATGTGCAAATAAAATCCAATTAGGTGGTAAGTGCACGAGACTTGTGGGACTCCACCAATAGCAGCGGGATTACGGGCCAAGTTGAAATCAAATCAGTCACAAATCGATTGGTGTAATTTTTATCATATTTAATATAAACTCGTACAATTTTAATCAGCAACTTAGTTGTATTAGTTAACAAATTTAAATTCATATCCAAATTATACAGGCTTGCATTAAAATTTTTTAATAATTACATGAACTGGTTTGAACCTCAAATAAAATTTAACTTGTTAGACCCCTGATCCCAGCAGCCCGTTACATTTTGTACCATTGATCGTCTTCCCTTCTTCAGAGTTCTTCTTCAAGTACTGTATCCTACTGTTACAATTACTACTGGGGCAGTCTGGACATTGGGGAGGAACTCTTCTATGATCTTTATACCTCTGGTCGGCATTGTTAGAAAACTATATAGAATTTTTTTGAGCTAGGATTCTTCTATTTTATATCCTTAAGGTACAGAATAAGAGGTGGATCCAATATTGAGTTGTCTACAAAAGTTTAAATTCTGTAGGCAAAAGTTCACGTAATTAGGTGGTTAATATCGTTTGAATTTTATAATGAACCATCCCTTTATTTCTTATGCTAGAAAAAGCCAAAGGATTAATAGTGCAATATTTGGTTGAAATCAAAGGGAAACTTTCAGGAAAAGGTAAAAGAAAAAAGTGAAATCCAAAGTATTAGGAAAATTTGAAATAAAAAAATTTATTTCACAAATCCCAATCACCTTTTTATTTTTCCAATCACCTTTTTATCTCACATACATCACATCACAAAAAATGTTACAGTAATTATTTCAAATAAATCATCCAAATAAACTCTTATCCAAACAAATTCGTAAAATTTGTTAAACGGGAAAGTTACTGTTTAAAAGATTAACTATCTAAATTTGACTTCACTTACTAGAAACTAGCATAAAAATTCCACCTTAGCCGGCGCCGCTTTGACACCAGTAAGACAAAACCAAATGTTAATAACCTTTTCATCCCAAATTTAAAGCTCGTTAATCGGTCTCATTTAAGTCAAGTGGGAACCAACTGTCCAGCAATCATATACCCCTCAGTATTGATAAAGAAAAACAGTAGTTTTATTTGATTATTGCTACTGAAAAGGAAAAGGCCATGTTTCTATTGACCAAAAGTTATATGAATTGGACAAACACAAAGTGGAAGTTACTAACTTTACATGTTAATGTTCTCTACATTCTTAGTGTAAATATTTTCTGTAACACTAGTATGTGTATATATATCACATATGCAAAGAATAAATTGTAAATTTGCGTTGAAATTATAGGATATGTATCTAGGCGCTATTGTAAAAAAATTTTACACTGATAATGTGAAAAAGACTAATTCAACTTAAGGTTAATAATCATCTCCATACTAAGGAATAGAAAGTATCCTGCTTGAATATATGACCAAATAGATTCACCATAAAGAAAAAAAAGTACATCTGTAATTGCATTCAGATGGCATAGAGAGACACGGTACAGATTACAGAAAATTTCACGTTAATTGGCAGGAAGCTCCGCTTTAGGCATCAAAGATTACGCTCTCCACCCTTGAGGATTTCTATAACAAAAATCAGATTCCAATGAACTTCCAAGTGTCGATGCACATCCTTCATCCCATTTGACTATATTTTGTTTTTAAGTTTTTCATGTTACAAAATGTTCGTTATCATCAAAAGGTCAATATCATATAGCCATTTTTCCTTTTACATTTCTTGTTATTTTGTGATCGCCATGGAACATACCATTCAAAATATGGACGGCAAAATTGATACTAGTTGTTGTCCCTTGCATTTTGGCATTGCTAAATTTCTGTCCGTGACATACAAATTGAAGCATTCAACAGGGTAATACTACCAGAGCTTCTGATCGAGAATAGAAGAATCTAGATGGGCTCGAAAGGCCTGAAGTTTTCAGCCTAAGGTCTTGGTTGCAACCTGCATGGGGATGAGTTTGTCGCCATGGCCAGCCACAATCGGGGATAGATTTGATCAAGCGCATCCGCCATGCTATCAACCGTTGCACCATCATCTTGACACCTTTCGTTTTCATGGTCCCCATACTAATCAGTTCTCTATCCAAAATTAATTTATTTTTGTTCGCTTTGTTAAAGCAATTGTGTAAAAGAAGAAGGAATAGCCGTTTTCTTAAAAGTTCTGGTTAAGAATTGAGAATCTTATATTAGCTAACAATCTTGTATTTTTTTTTTCGGAAACGATAATTGATTTTATAGCATAAGATAATTTTTACAAAATCAAAGCAAAGGCTTGATAGACGGAGTACATCACAGTGCACAGTGGCACTAAGGAATCCAAAATTCCTCATCTTGAATGATATTCAACGCATAAGCGCTAATCCTATTACTCAAATGATTATCATCTCTAGTGACTAAACAAAAAGAGCACATTCGAAACAAGGCCTTCAAGCTAAGAATATCCTCCAGCAGTGTTTGTGACACGCATATCCTGCATTTTGATATGCTGAATGAGATGAAAAACTCATTTGTTGTCCAACTTCACCTCAATATTTTCGAATTGGTGTACAGCAGCTTTACTGAGAAGGAGTTTGAGAGCTGCTAATTCATCAATGAGGTGATTTCCTGAGCTTCTCTTATGCAGCGCCCACCCTTGAGCCTATTGTTGAACATTCCCAGAGCATGTGATTCCAATTCCAAGTTGGGAACTGACCTTATGCATCAAGTATTGCTAGCCTCAGTGTCATTGAATTGTCACTTTGTTTGTGTAGCTGCACTAGTGTCTGCCGAGTTCCTGTTTCTTCTATACCCAATGTTGATGACTTGTCATTAGCTTCCTTGAATTCAAGCCACCCTTCGTGAGCTTTCTGAGTAGTTTTCAATGGATGGTGTTGTTTCCCATTGAACTCTCTTGCGTTTCTGCTTTTCCATAGTTGCCAGAGAATGTTGGCTGTTAATGATAGGTGATCATTTCCTTTTGTTCGAGCTTTGGCTTCTATCATAGTGGTCCACCACCTCTTGAAGCAACCTTGTTGGTACAGAGCTGCCATCCCATTGGATTGGTGCTAACTTCCATACTTGTTTGGCATAGCTGCAGTGAAGCAAAACATGTTCAATTGTCTCACCATCCTCACCACACCTTCTGCATATTGGATCACTTTGCTTTGTCCTGCTCATTATTAATTGTATTACTGGGAGAGCTTGGCTAAGGCATTTCCACAGGAATATCTTCATTTTATGCTTGACATTGAGCTTCCACAGATACGTCCAGTTTCCTTGACTTTGGTTGCTCCAGCTTGTACTAGCTTCCTTCAATCCACCATTCTTTTTGTGTTGCAGTTTTCCTTGAGTTAGTTTCCTGTATGCTGAACCCACAGTGTAAATGCCATTGGTTCCATGAATCCAATAGTTGTAATCCTCTCTGTCCACTAAACTGATGGGGATGGACAAAATTCTTTCAGCATCCTGGTTGTTGAAGTTCGTAAATATCAGTTGTCTGTTCCATCTTCGTTGATGTATCAGGTCCTCAACCTTGTGGAGCGAGCTTCCCTATGATTTTTTTGAAACCACCTTACCAAGATGATCATCTGGAATCCAACAATGCTCCTATATATTGGTGCTTTTCCTATTCCCTATCCTCCTCCGAATTCCTTCCTCCACAAACGTCCTAGCCCCCATCAATCTTTTCTAGATCCACGAAGCATTTGTCGGAACCTTGCACTTGAAAATCGAATCCCTAGGAAAGTATCGAGCTTTAAGCACCTTACTAACAAGCAGGTTTGGTTGAGTGAGTAATCTCCACACTTGCTTACCTAGTAAGGCTGTATTAAAGGCCTCTAAGTCTTTAAATCCTAGTCCTCCAGATTTTCTGTCCAAAGAGATGTTACTCCAAGAGTTCCAATGCATTTTGTTTCTTCCATTTGCCTCTCCCCACCAATAATTTGTCATTATGGAGTTTATATCCTTACACAGCCTTTTGGGAATCTTGAAGCATGACATAGTGTATGTTGGCATAGCTAGAGCTACTGCTTTAAGCATGACCTTTTTCCCAGCCATACTCAGCAACTTGTTTTTCCACCTTTGTAGCTTGTGTTGGATATTATCCTTAATGTAACCCAAATAACTGATGTTTGGATCAAGTAACCACCATTGGAAGCCCTAAATATCTCCCTTTATTGACAATCTGAATGTCGCCCAGAGCTTGAGAAGTAGTCAGTTGTATGTCCTATCCCACATTCTACTAAAGAAAACCGAGGACTTTTCCAAGTTAATCATCTGTCCAGTACCCTTCTCATACACTTGAAGAATCCTTCTCAGTTCAATTGCATTCTTTGGGTCAGCTTTACAAAATATCAACGAGTCATCAGTAAAAAATAAATGAGACACACTAGGACCCTGTCTGCTGATTTTTAGACCCATTATTCTTTTCTCCTCAGTAGCTGTGTGGAAGTAGACTAGAAAGTCCTTCTGAACATAAGAGGAACAGGTATGGTGATAACAGATCACCCTGCCTAATTTCTCACTGGGGAGTCCACATATTCTCTGACTTCACCATTGATCGTGAATGAATAATTGATTGTTGATATACACTCCATGATCCACCTCCTCCATTTGTCATTGAATCCCATTTTGTTCATCACAGCTTCCAAAAACCTCCATTCAACTCTGTCATAAGCTTTTGACATGTCTAATTTCACAGCCAAAAAACCATCTTTGCCTAGCCTTTGTTATTAAGGTAATGAATGAACTCGTGGGAGAGCATGATATATCAAGGATTTGCCTTCCAGGAATGAAGGCTGACTGATTCTTACTAATGCAGTGATGAAGAACTTGCTTTAGTCTATTAGCAAGGACCTTGGCTATGATTTTGTACACAATGGTACAAAGGCTGATTGGTCTATAATGCTTAAGGGATGTAGGATTCATGACTTTGGAATAAGGGATATGATTGTATGGTTGACTGACTTAATGAGATGTCCAGCATGAAAGAAAGTTTGAATAGTCTTGACCAGAATCTTCTTAATGATTTTCCAAAACTTCTGAAAAAGATAGGAGGCATTCCATCTATTCCAGGAGCTTTGTCAGGACTCATGGAGAAAAGGGCAATCTTTAATCTCTAACTCATCAACAGGTTTTGTAAGTTTGTCATTCATAGTCCCTGAGATAGTGTGAGGTATACCATTCAACATTTCCTGCATGTCTCCTTCCTCAGAAGCATTGAAGAGGTCCGTATAATAAGCCTGCAATTTCAGTGCCTAGATCCTCTTCATTCCTAGTCCAGGTCCTATTCTCTCTCTGATGTCAGTAATTCTGTTCCTCCTCCTTCTATCCTTAACACAAGTATGAAAAAAACTTGGTATTTTTATCCCCTTCCTTAAGCCATTGCAATCTAGTCTTTTGGCTCCAATATGTTTCCTCCTCTTTGTAGGTCTCTCTTAAGCTACTTTTCAGAATTTTCCCCTTCTGTTTCTTGTCACTTATATCACATTCTTTGAGCTCCTGCAACTGTCCCTTGATCCTTTCAATCTTAAGCTTTGAATTACCTTGAAGCTTAATTTCTCCGCTTTAGTATAGCAGTTCTGCACATTTGGATCTTTTGGGTCACTTTATACATCCTGGTACCATCATTTCCTTGTCTCCAGCCTGTTCCACAACCTCTAAATCCTCTATGTTGAAGCCATCTTTTATCAAAGTAAAACCTTTTCTTCCTCCAGCACGACTTGTTTTGGTGTCGAAAATCAATATGCTGTGATCTGAAGCAAATAGTCCAAATGTTGGCAGCTAACCTGCTCAAAGAGTTGGTACCAAGGAAAGCTACAAAAACCTCTATCCAGACGCTGCTTAATCTCGCCTTCCCCTCCCAATTGTTGCACCAAGTCCATGATGACCCCTCAAATCCAATCTCCATAAGCCTGATTTTGATTGATGAAATCTTTAAAAGCCTTGAAACTACCTTCTTCTCTCCTATTCCCTCCCCAATTTTACAGCATTGGATAAAATATTATTGAAGTCACCTGCTATTAACCACTTATCCCCCCAAAGGTGCTTCCTAGACTGGATTACTTTCCATTGTTGTTTTCTAATTTGATCATCACAACTTGCATAAATCCCTATAAACCACCACTCACTCCTATTCTCGTGATCCTCAATCTGAACTTCAATGTAAAGGCTGTGCACAAAACTTGCTTGATCCTTACCTCCTCCTTCCACATAATTGCCATACCACCTGCCTTATTCATAGATTCCACAATAGCTATCTCATCAAACTTCAAGATGTTTTTTACCTTTTCCATAATTACTCCTATTTTGGTTTCACACAAAAACAACACACTTGGAGAGGAGAGGTTGTTCACCTCTCTCAGCTGGGGAATTGTCAGGAGCTCCCCACTCCTTGACAATTCCACACCAGCACTCTCATCTCTTCTTTGGGGTCCCATTTGGGTTGGACCCCTCCCCCTCAGTGACCATTGTTGTTGCTATTCCACTGAAGTTAGTTTTGTTCCTCTTTCCACTTTGCATACCAACTTCATCAGTTCCATCTCTATTTCCTCCGTAACACCTTTTCTTTTTTCCTGTTTTTCTCCCTCTAAAAGAATCTGAGATAGTCTCTCCCAGGGACTGTTTTTGTTTCTTGGGGATCTCAAGGCTCTTAGAATCCGTCTGTTCTGTCTACCTATTGCCTCATTCATCCTTGGTTCCAGTTGAGGTGTTATACTCACAAACTCCATTCGTTGCTTACTTTCTTCTGCGTATCCAAGTTTGGAGAGCTGAACCGTCATAGTAACACCTCCCTACTTCCATGCATCAAGACATCTGAGCTCCCTATTTCCTTTTCTTCATCCTCATATTGTTTCTCCTCCCCTACACTCCTATCTTGCTCAATTATTTTCTCATGTCCTTCATTGAGTTCCTCATAAAGCTAGTCACCTACACCTTCAACTCTAACACTCTCGCTAGGTCAGTTGGTTTACTAGCTGGGGTGACTAATATGTTCACTTAAAACTCTCCTCTGTTCTCCCTGATGTCGCCCTTCTTCCTCTTGAATTCTAATTCATATCTCCTAACTCTCTGGAGCTAGTACTAGTAATAGGTGACTAGTCCTTCTTCTTTCCTATCCTGCACAGCATTATTCCCTTTGTTCTTCCACACTCCATCTTGGAGTCTCCAATGTTGTTTTTGCAGGTTGTACACTATGTTGGTCTGTTTATCCTGTGAGGAGACCCTCAAATTTCCACCCCGCAACCATGGACCATACTGATTATCCTTTTTTTTCCTCCTCCAGAAGAGCCTGGCGTCGTTACAGGTCCTTTCACTATGCCCTATGATGCCACAATTATAGCAGAAATCCGGGCATCTCTCATATTTGAACTTGCCCACTTAGTTTACATCACCTACCTTAACAATTGTTCCTCTCAGCAGGGGTTGACTAATGTTAGCCGTTAGTAGAAGCTTCAAATGTCTACCTTCCTTACCTCTAGTTTGGGGAACTATAACTTCTCTAATCTGATGAAAAACTGAGCCTATTTTCTTTCCTGCCTCTTTCGACATCCAGTGAACCGGTAAATTCCAAACTTGAATCCAAAGTGGTGCCAAGCGAAATGCCCTTTTCATCATCCTCTATCCCTTCATACCAGCTATTCAGAACAAGCATTGATTATCCATTATCCAAGGTCCTCCCTTTAGGATCCTCTCTCTGTCACTTTCCACTGGCAAAATAAACTGAAACATATTCATCCTAGTTCCACCACTCTCATTTGTCTTGGATATCCCCACGCAGTGGTCACAAAATTCTTCACCCCAGTGTAGTTTGAGGCTTTCTCACCCATTACCTTTCCTATCAAATTGATTTTACACTCTTGACTCCTCCCCTATCTCATCACTGCCCAAGCTAGTCGCTTGAAGTTCTGTGCTAGAGAGATCGAAGTTATGCATGATCTCAGCAAGTTCATCCGTCATATTTACACCAGAGACTGTTGGTATACCACACACTTACCTTAGAGACTCGAAAACTCACTCCACAACCCAAGAGAAAGCAGATCTACACTATTTACCAGAAGCAAACTATATGAAAAGGGCTAATGTAAACAAGACAGAAACACAAGGCTGGTACAAGAAGTTATGACCTTGACCTTACCTATCGTAGCTTGGTCAGAATTGGCTTGGAGTTTTTTGGCTGGAGTTCAGAACTTCATTTTCGTCAGCTCTCTGCTTACTCCTGAGCTATAAGTGGTACGCAGATTGGTTACTGGTCTGCATAATGCCTTTTGACTATTTTCTCTTTTTTTATAATCTACTGAGTAAAACTAGGGTGCAATCTCACTCAATGTTTGGTGTTTTCCGACAAGGTTATGCTTACTGAGTAGTAAATGTTACCCGAAAAGCCAGAGTGGTCCTGGAAATAAAGGGCCCAATGTACTGAGATTGAGTGAGTTGGTTGGAGGATCTATAAGAAAGGCAACTTTTGGACTCGTCTGAGGGCTCCCACACTAGGAAAAAGAGCTCTCTGCTTAGAGAGAGAAACGGCCTCTACTAGAGAGAGGAACTTTTTCACCCCCACATGCATTCAGTGCTAGCTAACAATCTTGGTATGTTTGAAAATTTTCTTTTGTTCTTGGTTTTCTATATTGTTTTGGCTTAAAAAAAAAGTTAGTGAAAAGAACTTGCTGGCCTACTAATTAGAAATGAAAATCACACAGTTTTATGGTATTTGTAAATGATATTCTTGTGATTTCTTTTGGGTACTAATGCAATTTTCCCTTTGTTTTTATTTGGACATCTTATCATGGTAGTTTGTCTCGGCAATTTCTTAAATTAATGCTGAAAAATAAATTTTTCCCTAATTAAGGGAATTTTCAATCCTTTTTCAATCTAGTGGTGCCGCACATAGGATGTGCGGTACCAAATCTAAATTAATTTTTTTCATTTTTTTGAAACTGTTGGTTGTAGCACACATTTCAGCAAATTTCATTTTTTTCATTTCAGTGGTGCCACACATATTTTTTTTATTTCTTTTCATTGTATGTAGCATCTCTCACAAAATTTTATTTGCATTTTCAGTTTAGGGATTGAAATGCCAAATTTTTTTTAATAACTGTGAGATGTATCACACACCACCTCTCACAATTACAATCTTCAGAGGTGCCGCACATTAAAAAAATTATGAGCTGCTACACAATTGTGAGGTGCTGCACACCACCTCTCACAATTGTGATAAAAAATTCATTAGAGGTGTTGCACAACATAGGTGCGACACCTCTAAAGATTTAAAAAGAAAAAATATTGGCAAACACTAACTATTTTTACTCTAACCATTTGTAAACTTCGGTTAGCCCCATCGTCATGTTGAGGACTAGTCCTATTGTTCTTAGAGTTTGCAAACGAATCGAACCGCTCGCGAGTTGCTCGAGTTCGAACTCGACTCAAATTCGGTAGAATTGCAAACGAATCAAGTCGCTCGCGAGTTGCTGAGTCCTAGTTCGACTCGAACTCCGGTCAACATTGAGTTCAAGTCGAGGTTGGACTCGAGCAACTTCACGAGGGGTTCGATTTGTTTGCAACCCTAGGACAACAGGACTAGTCTCAACATAACTGTGGAATTAAGCTAACCAAGTTTGAACTCGAACTCAAACTCGATCTAAAAAAATATGTCAACTGTTAGGTCGCGAGCTAGCTCAATATTATATATATATATATATATTATTTAATAGTAAAATTACATAATATTCTAATATTTTATTATTTGTTAGAAAAATATTATTTTATTTATTTTAAAAATAAAATATTAATTTTTTTATTTTTTTAAGCTCGAGCTCATTGAGTGCTCGTCGAGTACAAACTTGAGTTTGAACTTCATAAAACTAAGTTGAAATTCCGCTCGATCAGACTAAAATTCGACTCGACTCAATTTTGGTTTGCACCCCTTGTTGTCTCGTAGTCATGTCCTTGTGCGGCCAAATTCTAGTTGCTATAGATTCAGATAATGACGATGAGGCACCACCACTCCACCTTGATCTCGGACCGAGAATTTCTTTTCAGCAACAGGCTCCATAATACACGCCGCACAAAAAAATGGACTGGAGATGCAACTACTTAAACTATTTCGAGGGATAGAGATAATTTTGAAAATAAATAATTGCCTCACAAATCCCAATCACCTTTTTTATTCTTTCCAATCACCTTTTTATCTCACATACATTAAATTACAAAAAGTGTTACAGTAATTATCTCAAATAAATCATCCAAATAAAACTCTTATCCAAACAAACTCACTAGTGATTTTTCATCCCTAGGAAACAATTACAATGAATCAAATATATATAAATTTTGTTTGTTAGATACAAAAAAACTTGTACAAAGTTTTCATGAAAGATTGTTGGCTTATATTTTTATAGTAATTTACAATACTTAGGTTGATTATGAGTAGTTATATTGGAAATATATGATTAAGTGATTAGGGTAAAATTTACCTTTTATTGAGGCAAAATTGGAAGTTTAAAAGATGACAAAAAGTGTTTACACCAACTACTGTTACTCAGTCATTATATATTGGCATACAATAGTGTTAAAGGCACAACCCATATATATGCAATTTAGAAATAGATATTAATTTTTTTCAAAATTAAATTTCATATAAATTGTTAATAAAAAATTGCCAATTTATCAGTAATTTTTATTTAATACAATTATAGTTAATTTGGTAGTTACAATATTTAAAAGAGTTATGGGAGATTTTATTAGCAAATGCTTAGGGTAAAAATTCAACTACTTTCAAATTTTTTTAAAAATATGTTGGAGATATTAGCAAATAGTTATTAGCAAATGATTAGGGTAAAAATGGTTAGCTTTACTATATATATATATTTTAAAAAATCACTAGAGTCACTGCATTTGTGTTATGTGGCACCTCTAATGGAAATTTGTTTTATATTGTGAGGTGTGACACCTCTAATGGATTGTAATTGTCAGGTAGTGTATGGCATCTCTCACAGTTATTAAAAAATTTTTTTGGCATTTCAATTCAATTTATGAGAGCTATTGCGTACAATGTGTATGGCACCACTGTTTCAAAAAAAATGAAAAAAAAAAAATAATGTAGGTTTGGTGTGTCACCGCTAGATTGAGAAACGGATAAAAAAAATTTCTTATTTGAGGGACAAATTTATTTTTCAGTATTAATTTAAGAAATTAGCCATTTGTCTAGGCTAGGATTTTTAGCTTTTTTTTTAATGAATTTTTACCACAACTTGGACAATCTTGTGAGCCACCTTAGGTAAATGCCCTTTAGACCTTTTTTTGGGCAAATTTCTTAAAATAATAGGAAAAAATATCCATCAAATGAATGATTTTTTCCACCTCTTGTCCATATATGGTAGCGTGCAGCAACTAAGAAAAATCAGTTTTTTATTTTTTTAATACAACAATGTTGCCAAACTGGTGCTTTGCGGGCAACTGTTGTAAAATTTTTTTGCAAGTTAGTCCCCCCACTTGGGGACTGCAATGGCAATTAAAATGATCTGTGTTGTCACATAGCTAGTTTGTGAGAACAGATGGACTTTCTTAAAAAAAAAATTAATGTATCTATTATTGCACCAAAGCTGTGTGAAAACATACTGATTTAACAAAAAAGAATAATGTTTAGAGTTGCCACACATGGGCTGTGTGCAACGCTAACAATAAACAAAAACAATAGGGAGTATAAAGTCAAGAAAGCAATCCGCATCCTTGGTTTGTTATTTGTAAGGGCTCACAACTCTACACCCTCATGTAGGAAGCAATATTCCGGAGCACACAAAGGTGTGGATGATCATAGACGAGTTGTCAGGAAAGTTTCGTGAATGACCATACTCGTGTTTGTGTAGCGCACACAAATGGACTATCGGCAGTTGAACTTTGACATCATAGACGAGTACATTCATCCACCACATCACTAATGGGCCATTGTTCCCGATCAAGTAAATTCAGGCAGAGGTGAAGGAGTATTTTCACACTGACGTTTCATACAAAAAGGCATGGTTATGTGCAGCGAAGATCCATCAATACAATGTATAGTGATTGACCTGGCTCCATAGTTGAGCTACCTAGCTTCATTACAGGAGTTGGTATTTACTGTTAAATTGCTTGTACATTAAGGTGCATTTCCACGTCAATACAGTGTATTGAGGTACATAAGCTGAACCACTAAGCATCCCAGGGTTACCACTCTAGGTTATTGTTGGCGTGCTATCACAATCAGTTGCCATTGCTGGAATAGTATGAGGTAATTAATTGAACTATGTATCATTTGATTTGACCATTTTACAGTAGATTGCTTATGGATGCACACTTGTGTTCGACATATGCTATTCAATAAAATATGTTTTTGAATATTCTTTCTATGTAGTTCATATGGGACATACACAAGTAATGTACTGGTGTTGTTATCCTCATATTGCATGTCGATTCAGGCATATGGTGAGTTTAGGTCCTATTGATATATTGGCACATTGTAGAGGCTTATCCCTAATTGGGTACTTTGATAGTTTGGCATAGCTTAGTGCCTTTCGGTGCCACTTGAGACACATACTTGGGTTGTTTGATTTGGTCGCAGCGGGATATCTCAGGTGAATTGGGATGCACTACCACTCCAGTTTGGTCCAGTATTGGAATGTACGGGCTCTTCCGTGGTTGATGGGTCTCATATGGATTCGTACTTGTCTGGGAATGCTTATACATGCATTGGTATACACTACATACCATCTGTTTCGATCTATCCAAGGTTTCAGACAAAAAGGAAATAGGATTTTTATCTAAATACCGTCTGTTAATCAATTTTTTTGGAAATTCTGTTTCCGATAATTGAATATCATTATAGGTACATTTATTATGCATTTCTCTATTCCATTCCTTTAGATCCTCAGACCATTCTGGAATTTGGAATAACATCATATGTACAATATTTTTGTCTATTATTAATATAGGCAAACGAATATATTTCTAAAAATAGTTTGACTTATTAACATGTAATCTCTTATAACTTGTTGCAAAAGGAATGGTATCCCAGGCTTCTGCTATCTCTATCCGTGCTTTCTATCCATGCTTGTTCCTCTCTTTTGTTCTCCTCTGTTTTTATCCTTTTTTTATCTTCCTTTTCTTCTTCATCTATATACTCCAAAATTTCAAATTCAACCCCCTTCCCTGCCCAATTTCTAAAAGGAAGTTTAATCAGTACGGATATATCAAAGGAAAAACGAGGGGATTCTTCTTATCTTGTCCAAAAAAAAGGGGAGAATGCATATTGTTTAAAAGAATTCCCAAATAACAATTTTACGTCTTTGAGAGCACATAGAACCTTTAATTATTCCTCTCAAAAATCTGATTGTTGCGAATAGCGTATCAAAGCCACTTCATTTCTTTGATCCGAAATATCATTATCCTTATTTGGATTGGTATTCTCCTTGTTTTCAATTAAAAATTACTACATGTTTGGCTTTTTTTGAGCGAATTTGATGATCAACCGGTACGTTTTCTTGATACTCTCCTGATTGTTGTTCTAAATCGGTGACTAATTTCTATGACTATCGAGGGACTTTTTTGATAATTTTTTTATTTCAACAAATTATTTTTTGAATTTTTTGATCAATAGTATAGGTTTGAATAACATTCAATAGAAATTTGAAAAATTTTCCTTTCTTTTTCCAAATCTATTTTTCTTGGTCTTAGTCTGAAAATAAAGAAAGACATGTCATATTTGAATTCGGTTTTTGTTCTTATACCAAAATTCACCAGCTAAAGGTAAAAAATTCCCTATTTTGTTGATAATCATTTTTTATCAAACAAATTTGCTTTCTGTTCAATTCTTGATAATCAATATTAATATCTAGAAGAAGAATACTATGAATTTGAAACAAAAGCAATGCAAGGGGTTCTTCTTTAGTTTTCTTTATATTGTTGCCACTTTTAAATTCTTTATGTTATTTATCGCAATCAAATTGCTGATAAAAGGTGTACATATCTATATAATAGAGAAAGGAAAGAGAGAAAAAACACTTCTTACTTTATACTTTATGTGTAATCCATCAGAGTAATTATCTTTTAAAATAAAATTGGGAGAGATTGCTGAGTGGACTAAAGCGGCGGATTGCTAATCCGTTTGTATGAGTTATTCATACTGAGGGTTCGAATCCCTCTCTTTCAGTTTCCGTTGATGACTTGATTTTTTCAAATTTTTGCAAATCTTTTCCTCTTAGTTAACTCCTAAGAAAAAGAAATATAAAAGAAAAACCTCTTTTATTCTTCACGCCCAGGATTACATCCAGGATCATTCGATTGGAATCCATAAAAAAGAGAGAAACAAAACATATCACTACTATGTAAATGAAAAGTTTGAGAGTAAGCATTACACATCTCTAAGATAATTTTTGTTAAAAGAAAGAAAATAGATCATCCATTTTTTCTAACACATGTACTATTTGGATTCCAAAGAAATGAGGTTTTTTTATGGAAATAGAAAATAATTTTCAAAATTCATTTGGAATAAGAGTTTTTCACTAACCACAAATTTTTTCACATCCACAATTAGACACTTGCGGGGCCCCTATTTTAATAACCTATAGGGTTAGGGCTTTTTTTTTTTTACTGAAAAGGTTTAAAAATGAGAAAAAAGAAAAAGGAGTAAGCCAAACTTTTCTCGATTATCAAAGAATTTCAATATTTGAATCAAGGGTTCATACTCTAAAACTTATTTGATTCATTCAATTGTTAGAACTTTTTTCGAGCATAAATCATGAATTTTCTTTGATATTATTAAATTAAAGATATCATAAAAAACTTATACCAGCTTGCCAAACAAAAGCTAGCAGAAAAAAGAAGATAACTATGACTAGCATAAATCTACAATTGGATTCAAGAAAGATAGGGACTTAGGCAATTTTTCGAAGAAAAAACTGCTTGAGTAAATGATAGAATTAAGATAGATCCAAATCAAACTAAAAATATTAAGCATAATAGACATTTTTCTCTTGGAGATAATTGCATTTTGATTGAGTTGTTGATATAAGTAAGGAAATAACTAAGGAAAAAAGAGAACAGTTAAGGTAGACAAAAAATCTTTCTTTTGAATCCACTCAATCAAAAATCCTCCACTTCTCAAAAGAGAATAGATGAAATCATACTTTTATACAATATCTTAATAGAATTCTATCTAATGATCAATATATTAAGTTGAAGTCTATCAATTCTTGAGAATCCTTCAAGATCTGTTCATTCTTTTTTCTCTTATAGATGGTTATAACTTCATCTAGGTTTGAATCCTACTGAGAGGTCCAGTAGAGATAAAAAATTGTTGAAGAAACAACAAGATCTTTCTTTGGTCCCTTCCAGGTGATCAGAAAGTAAAGAAATGGTTAATATATTCAAGATAATTATGTATTTACAAAATACCGCTTCAATTCATTCTATTTTATCATATCCGAGATATGATATGGTTCCAAATGATGAACCAGATATGGATAGTTCAAATAAGATTTCACTCTTGAACAAAAAGTTATTTTTTTATTTATTTCATCTATTCCATGCCTGGCATTGGGTGGATACACCTTATACCACAATTTTGAATTAGAAGAGAGATTTCAAGAAATGTCGGATCTGTTCACTCTATCAATAACCGAGCCGAATCTGGTGTATCATAAGAGATTTGCCTTTTCTGTCGATTCCTATGGATTGGATCAAAAATATTTCTTGAATGAGGTATTCAACTCCAGAGATGAATAAAAAAAAAACCTTTATTGGTTCTACCTCTTATTTTTTATGAAAAGAATGAATCTTTTTCTCGAAAGATAAAAAAAAAAATAGGTCTGGACTTCCCGCGGGAATGATTTGGAAAATCCACAACCAAAAAGTTAGTGATATTTGCTAGCAACAACATAATGGGGGTAATCAATCAATATAGATTGATCCGAAATCTGATTTAAATACAATCTAGTACCTATGGGTATGTAAGAAATGTATTGAATCGATTCTTTTTAATGAATCAATCTGATCGCAACTTCAAATATGGAATTCAAATTCAAAGGGAGCAAATTGGAAAAGATACTCTGAATCATAAAACTATAATGAAATATATGATTAACCAACATTTATTGAATTGGAAAAAAAGTCCTACAAGATCCATTTGTTCTTTTTAATGAATAATAATACATTAGTTATAACATGACAGGATCTACAGGGATGCAGATCGGCATCAATATTTGGTATTGTTCCGAAATTATACCTGTTGGTTAGGCTATTTCACTGCACTTAATTGTTTTTCAATCCTTTTCCTGTGGCATCCCTAATTCACAAAATTTATATCTCCTTTTGCAAGGATAGAATGGGCTCCAGTTGACTACTTTAATCAGGATTTGTTGTAGCACAGTATGCATGTATCTCTTAAATGCACATGGGATGGGACTTTTTTGAAGCATGCAGTACATCGGGAGGGATTTGGGCATTGGACTGGGCACCATCGATCGATAGGATGGTAGGTTCATCTATATATCACAATATGTCATACTAGTGACATGAGTTGCACCAGAACACGCGTGACCATGCGCGTTCGTCCCAAGTCGGGCAAACATGCACTACTGTATATAAGAGGAACAATAGAAAAATTAGGATTGTTAGTAGATCCACACCCCAAATCGTTGAAGTTAGGGACCAGCCATGGAGGCTTGGCCAAGGCATGGAGATTTCTCCAAACATTGCTGGAAAATGTGTAGCAAGACCTATAGCTTTCCGGAACACTCTAGATTGTTCAAGAGTTTAGTACATAAGAGTTGTAGAATTAGAATGGTGCGAAACCTTCTAGAGGTTCCCATTTGCAACATAGAGTAAGAGAACTTTCTAGACAGGCAAATAGAGTAAGGAAACATTCTAAACTAGCAAGTTGGTAGAACTTTCTACAATCATGTAAAGGATTCTTGGCTTGCCTATAAATAGGCCAAGCCCCTCATTTGTAAACCAACTTTGAAACTTTGGAACTTTTGAAAGCCTTAGTAATATAAAGCTCTCCAACGGTCTCTTTCTCTTCTCTTTTCATTTGTGCTTTCGCATAAATTCTATGCGTAACCGTTCAAAACTTAAGTCTTGGACGATGCTAGTGCCGCATGGTGCATTTGCTTATAGGACGATAGGCAGCCTGTGACAGTTGGTATCAGAGCTTGTGCTTGATACTATGGGTTTAAGGGATGTGTGAATGGCCACTGTATCGAACGCTAGTACGCAACGGGAGGTTGAAAGAGAACATGTCCTGCAAGAACCAGAGAGAGTTACTAGAGGCAAGGCCCGTCGGGCCAAGTTCGCTGCTCAAGAGCCGTTGGCCGCATTTAAGAAGAGGCTAGCTCGAGTGGAGCTAACCATTGCTAATCACCATGACTGTTGGCATGAGCTCGATGAACCATATGCAACCAGAGGTGAAAGAGTTGTGTGGGGACATGCAAGTCACGCTAAATAAGGCCGTAAGTAGATTTCTCGAAAAGGACGAGACAATTAAACTCATGGTGGAATCCTTCCAAGAGGAGATTTGCCAAGCTCAAGGTGGAGCTTGATGCGTATAGAGCATAGTTGGCCAAGTTCGCAAGTGCAATGGTCGAGAAGCCTTCATACATTCATGAGGAGCTACAAAACTTTCGCCTAGAGTTGGACGAATTAAGGACCACGGGGGCTGGTTTGTCTGTACCAAGGGTCGAGGTGCCATGACTGGATAGATACAGTGGAGTAAGAAACGCACGCGACATTGAAAACTTCCTTTATAGGTTAGAACGCTACTTTGATGCACTTGGCATCGTGGAGGATGCAGCCAAGTTATGAATAACCCCATTATACTTAAAGGATTCGACTTTAGTTTGGTGGAGGAGAAGGTGCGACAACATAAGGAGAGGGTCCAATGCCGTCACTACTTGGAATGCGTTCAAGAGTGAATTGAAGAAACAATTTCAGCCAGCAGACGCAGAAGATTAAGCTAGGGCCAAGTTTCATCCTTTACAGCATAGGGATGGGCATATCCACGAGTACATTAAAGGAGTTCTTTGAACTCTTGTTGGAAATACCGGATATGTCGCCAAAGGATGCCTTCTTCATGTTTATGGATGGTCTAAGACCGTGGACCAAGCTTCAACTTCAAAACCAGTACGTGAAGGACTTAACTGAAACAACGGCTGCAATTGAGCAGCTGCACGAGATCCCACGAAGGGATAGTGGAAGGGATATAGGAAAGAGACTTGACCAAAGCTTAAGTGGGGGAGACCGGCACTTGAGTCCTGCAAAATTGCGCGAAGGGGCCAAGAATTCTTTCGCACCAGATGAAACTAAATGGGCTCAAGGCAAGAAGGGTAAGACCGAGGATTTAAGTGCTACATATGACAAGATCCGTCACATTTTGCGAGAGATTGTCCAAATAGAAAGGTGCTGCACGCTATCATTCAAGAATGCCAGCACAAGAAGGATTAGCGGAAGCTCGCGAGTATGAGACTTAGCATGGTCAAAACCAAGGTGACCGACTAGGGGCAAAACCAAATGTACGTTGACACAAGGATTAATGGATGCAAAGTGAAGGATTTGGTTGATACGAGTGCGGACGTCAACTACATGAGTGACGACACCGCATGATCGTTGGGTCTAACGTGGGAACCATGCAAGGGCTAGTTCAAAAGTGTCAATGGGAAGTGGATTTCATTGAACGGGATAGCAACTAGCGTACCCGTCAAGTTGAGGCAATAGGAGGGGACAACAACCTCTACCATTGCTCTAACGGACGATTATACAGTAGTCTTTGGAATGAAGTTCATAGACTACCTAAGGCTGATCATGGTGCCGCATAAAAACACCATGCCAATTACGCAAGGAGGGGAATCTTGCATCGTGAACGTTTCTCGTGAGAACGAGGTAAACCCGCAACAACTCAAGGGCAAAGTTGTGAAGGGTCGAGGAACGTGTAAGGATAAGGTTGGGTTAGGGACTCCAACGCTTGAATCAGGTAGCAAGGCCACGGAATGCGAAGCGGATACATGGTAGAGGACACATGGGGTACCGCAGATTCATTGGTAGCAACATTCGCGAGCGTCTACGACCGTATACAAAAGAGGCAAGAAATCGACCCACAAGCCCAAACATTGAAAAAAGTTGGTGGCCCTTGATTTGACAAGAAATGTGTCTTTTCACAAAGAGCACGCTGTGTACGTGCCAGATTGGGGTAACGTGTGCCACGACATCATACGGGAGTATCGGGTTGAGGAATCCGGACCTAAGTACGCACTCAATGCAATATAACGTCGCTTCTTCTAACCAAAGCAAGAAGAAGACATTAACATGCATATGATACAGGTCAAATTTCGACGATTGCTGGGAGTGACGAAGCCATCAGGGATGATGCCTTGTTCAAGTGGGGGAGGGTAACATGGGTTGCACCTGATTGTGCATGACTGTCTGCATCCGTCCCAGGTCGGGCAAACATGCACTACTGTATATAAGAAGAACAGTAGAAAAATTAGAACTGTTAGTAGATTCACACTCCAAATCCCTCAAGTCAGGGGCCAGCCATGGAAGCTTGGCCAAGGCATGGAGATTTCTTTAAGCATTGCTGGAAATGTGTAGTAAGATCTAGAGTTTTCTAGAACACTCAAAATTGTTCAAGAGTTTTATACATAAGAGTTGTGGGATTAGAATGATGCGAAACCTTCTAAAGGTTCCCACTTGTAACATAGAGTAAGGGCATTTTCTAGACAAGCAAATAGAGTAAGGGAACATTCTAGGTTAGCAAGTTGGTAGAACTTTCTAGAACCATGTAAAGGATTCTTGGCTTACCTATAAATAGGCCAAATCTCCTCATTTGTAAACCAACTTTGGAACTTTTGAAAGCCTTAGTAGTACAAAACTCTGTAATGTTCTCTTTCTCTTCTCTTTTTATTTATGTTTCCACATAAATTCTGCGCATTAGGGGTAGACTGAACTAGTGACCCTTCACAGTTTAAGACCTAGACGATGTTAGTGCTGCATGGTGCGTTTGCTTATAGGACGATAGGCAGCCCGTGACACTAGGAGCCTAAACAACATGTCCCCAATTAAATACAAGGCATGTTCAACAAAAGAGGCAGATGTTGACCACAAATCTAGATGCCTTGGGATGATGATGCTAACATTCCACCTACTAGTGATGCTCAGTCAACGAGACTTGTTCGAAATTACTCCAGTTTATACACTCCTATCCCCCCTTAGGATGTATCCGCTGGACATTACCTTTGCCAAATCATCTAGAGATGCCATACAATCGTCATATGTTCCGATATATGTGTATAGTGTTTGCGATCCATTTAGCACTCCTACAGAGGTAATCAAGTATAGACATTTGGTGTCCCGACTCCCTTTTCCCTATTGACAACTAGTGTACATGTCGAAAACGATATCAATTTTAATTTCCTAACCAATCTGACTGAAAATTTGTTACCTGCTCCTTAGCTGCCCAAGGCTCACACAACCAGTCATGTTCATGCCAGTCTTATAGTCCCAAAATCATATTCACAGTATTGCTAAACTCTGATTGTTATAGATTCAGATTACGATGACAGACTACCACCACTCTAGCTTGATCTCAGACTGAGGAGATCTTTTCAGCAACAAGCTCAATAGTACATGCCACATAGGAGAAGGCACTGAAGATGCAGCTATTTAATCACCCTGTGGGATAGAGGCAAGAGGTTCGAACATATGTGAAAGATAGTGATATTTCACCACCACCAGGGGAACAATTACAATGAATCAATTTTATATAAATTTAGTTTATTACAACCAAAATATCTTTATAATAGTACCTTTTAGGTAATTTGGTAGTTATAATAGGTGATTACGAGTAGTACCAATTTACCGTTGCATATGTGAAACGAGATATCAACCTTTAGATGATTTTAGGAGTTTGAATTATTGAATTATATGGCAAGAGTTTATTGAATTAGAATCATTGTTATGGTACTCAAAAGGGATGGTAAATTTTTTAAGTACATGCTTAGTTTTTTAAAAATAATTCCTTGTTTTGTCACACATTTTAATTGGCAATATAGTTTTTATGGTATTTGGCTGGTGTAACGGTTTTTCTTTTTCTTTTTTTTGGAAAATGTTATTTGCACTCCCATTTTTCTTAATCACATTTTTCCTGTCATTCTAATTTGAAAATTATTTTTTATTCGTTGTTAAAGTTGCTGCACAACCCATGTGCGGCAACTCTGGCATTCTTTTTTTCAATCAGTGTGTTGTTGCACAACTTTCATGTGGCAAGTTGGCAATAGACACATTAAATTTTTTAAGATAGTCCATCTGTTGCCGCATACTAGTTGTGTAGCAACACAGATTTTTTTTTTAAAAAAAAGTTGCTATTTTAGTCCCTGCTGTGCAGCAGCACTATTGTATATATATAAAAAAATTTCTTCTTGGTGCCGCACACTTGGTATGTAGCAACCATGTACGGAGAAAAGGTGGAAAAATCCCTCATTTGAGCAATGATTTTTCCTATTATTTTAAAAAAAATTGCCTCTTTTTTTGGGGCATTTTTTATATTGAGATCTAGATTTGGGATTCAAATTTAATATTAAAATTATGAGAGGACAATTGGTGCAACCTTTCATATGTGAATTTCTTGAACATAATGTACTTGTGACTTTCTCTAGTCAAAATATGTCAAAACAATGTTAGGGACAAAATTGTGCATTTTTTATTGGGAAAATCGTTCAAAACGTCCTTCACATGTTACAAGATGACTTTTTTCGTCCCTCACTTTTAAAAGTGTAATTTTACGTCCGTTACAAATTCACATTGACCAAATTTGATCCCTACCTAGGTTTCCAACTAGTTTTTGGCTGGAATCCACCATGTGACTTGCATGTGATCATTTTTTAAGACAAAATTGTCAAATCAAATTTTTATATAATCTGATTCGTAGTCCCTCATATTTCACAAAATGAATTTTTTCGTCCCTAATATTTTACAAAATAAGTTGTTTCGTTCCTCACATTTTTCAAAATGAATTTTTTCATCTTTTATTGATCATGTGTGTGAATAATTTTTTTTAAATCCATATATATATTTATTTGATTTCACATGAACAGTACGAATAGCATGTGCAATCAAATAGAAATATATTACACACTATTCGTATTGCTCAAATGAAATCAAATAGATATATACATGGGTTTAAAAAAATTGTTAGTTTTTCACTTATATTCATTTTCTTTTACTCGAAATTTTGAAAATAAAGAAGATATTTAATCCTAAATATTATCGAGTGTTTATATCGAATTAGATTTGGATAGAAAAAGTAAACAAAAGAAAAGTATAACAAAAAGAAATAAGTGATTGGCACTTTCAAATTTTAACACAAACACAACGCAAGTAATTCAACTGTTGGTCTTAAAAGTGTCGAATAGAAATTTCAAATTTAAATTGAAATTTGTTAGCACAATTATAGAATTCGAGTTAGGACCCATTAATTAGATGACCTTATTATACAACTTAATAAATAAATTATTACCAAAAAAGAAATGTCACAAATATTGAATAACTTCAAATAGTGAAATCATATAAATATATACATGGGTTTCAAACAAAATTATTAGTTTTAAACCCCTATATATATCTATTGAATAGCATGTGTATAACTACGATTTGCATATTTAGATGAAATCCAATAGAGATAAAATTACATGTTATTTATACTGTTTAGGTAAAATCAAATAGACATATATGTGGGTTTATAGAAAAAAAGTTATTCGTATACATGATCAATGAGGGATGAAAAAATTCAGTTTGAAAAATATAAGGGATGGAAAAATTCATTTTTTTTGAAATGTGAGGAACGAAATAACTCATTTTGTAAAATGTTAGGGACGAAAAAAATTCATTTTGTGAAATGTGAGGGACTATGAATCAGATTATGTTGATTTGACAATTTTTGCCCCTTAGAAAATGATCACATGCAAGTCATGTGGTGGATTCCGGCCAAAAACTAGTCAGAAACCTAGGTAGGGACCAAATTTAGTCAATGTGAATTTGGAAGGGACATAAAATTATACTTTTAAAAGTAAGGGACGAAAAAAGTCATCTTGTAAAATGTGTGGGACGTTTTGAACGATTTTCCCTTTTTCATTTGTAGGGACTAAAATATTTCATTTTGTCCATTAAGAGCTAAAATTAAGCTAATATTTCATTTTCGTCTTCTTAACTAAGCTAATTCCCTCAATTACTAAAAGTGATCCATAAATTGAGCAATTAAAACTCCCTACCATAACGTCATTGCCCTCAAAGTATGATCAACAAACTCCTAACCACCGTGAGCGATGCATATGAATTGGTCAAGCATGTGTCTTAGCCAAATAGTAACCAAAGCAAACTAAGAAAGACACGCTTGGTTATTTAGCCTCATCAACATATGATGAAATCAACACGTGTGAGAAAGCCAAGTTTATCAAAATTGTGCTAGATGTAGCAAAAAAGTTAGAGTTAGATTTGGGGTGCAGCTGCCCATCAAATCAATTGGGTTACGGAATTTCCATTGATATTCAAAAATAGTAGGAAAATATTGGCATAGAAGTTTATGTAGACAAAAGACCAAGATTGGTGAAACGTTTCCATATGTCCTATGGTCAATGGCATTGGCAAGGAATGTACAGTTCTTTTTCATTAGTTGTTCAAAATGATCATGGACGACTCAAAATGTTGCCAATGGAAAACCACGAATGAAGAAATACAAATTTTAACAATTGATTCATGTTGATAAGATGGACAAAAGTTGACATCTAAGAAAATCAATGTTCTACTCAAGCACTTTATCAAAGATTATGAATGCATTAATAGAGTGCTTGGGACACCTATTGGTGTAATATTGGTAGGTTATAGATCGGTCAGTTAAAATTAACCAATGATGGATCTCATTTGTGATCTACTAATACTTTCCTTTTTTCTTCTTCGACCCCCACCTCAACCCACCACCATCTCTAGTGCCAATAAGCAACGACCGACACCTCTCTCGACATCGATGCCTAGTACTTCTCCTCAGGAAATGAATATTAATAGCCACTACTAGCACGTGAATTGGTATGACTAAGGCATGGCAGGAGGTTATCTCTTATAAGTGGGCCACTAACTAAGGCATTAGCCCACTGAACAAAGAAAAATAGGCTGATCAGCAATTAAGGGCTTTTTGATGACTCTATTCAATGTTGAAAATAAATTCAATCAAAACTTTTTGAATTTAACATGTTTGATAATAGAAATGTCTTACCACTTAATGTATATTAAGCATCGCTTAGTTTGTATACAAACTTTTAAGTAAAAACTTTCCCTAAATTTTCTGAATTGACAGCATATACTATAGCTCTCATACATATAACACACTCTCATACATGCTCTTGCACAAAATACATATTTATTCTTTTTTTTTGTTCACACATACACACACACATGCAAATATGTACTCTCCCACAAATATGCATACTTAAACACCACCTCTAAATTGTTTCATTATTTTCTATCTCTCTCAAATGCACACATACACATTTTTCTTTCTCTCTAAATACACAAATAAAGGCAATTTTTAAAGATAAAACTATAATATTTTTGCAATATTTCGATTCAACACTATAATTCAATTAGTTACCAAATAAACATAACTTGATCACCTCAATAGGCTAGGGAATCAACGTTTACCTCCTTGTTTTAGTTGGAGCAGAAAAAGACAAAAAAGTACAAGGGAGGCAATATGCACTTTAATACGCGACCTTAAGGGTGCGTATTCTGTAAACATGTGTGAAATTTGCCATAACTACTTGTTTTATTTTTTTTTATAACTTTTTATAGCTCAATTCCAGCAAGAATTTCAGCTGCAGCTGTAAAGAAGAGCATGGAGAGTTGTAGAAGAATGTTTTGGGAATCTCAAAAAGCATTTTACATCAACTTTGACAATTCATTTGGAGGTTGAATTCATTTATAAATAGGGGGTTTGAATACATATTTTCATAACTTTGGAAGACTAGAAACACTATCAAAAATGTAATCTTCACTAGTTTTTTTTTAATTCATTAGCATAGTATAGTTAATATAATTTATCCATCTTGTACTTGTAATTACATTTGGATGAAGAATTTTGAGAAGCAAAGATGGGAGAGTTGGAGCTTATGTGACAATGTGATCTCTCTCCTATCACTTTTTCTTTTGCATTTGATTTCTTGTTTATTTGAAATACAAGTTTGGATTTTATCACGTGTTACTAAAATTTATACCTAGAGTTAAGGATGAACTTTCTATATTTTGTTAGTAATATTTAATTGGTTATTTGATGGTATTGTTTTGAACAAGTTATTTAGGGCTTTTACTTGTCTAATCATGATTAATTGGCCATTAATTGTGATAATCTTAAGATGTTAAGTTTACAATGAAAAATTGGGATTTGACACTAATTCAAAGAAGTGCTAAACCTTGGAAGTACACTCACGAGAGTAGATGTGTATCTTTGTAATTTTGGTAGCTCGTTTCATATAATTTTATAGAAAAAATAAATTCGTAATTAATTTCATAATATGAGAGTAGGTATGGATTAGATACAAGTATAGTTGATTCATTACGAGAGTAGGTTTCACATACATTAGAAAATTATGCCATAACTGACCAAGATAATAGCATTCAATTAACTAGTAATTTCATTTGCAAAAGTAGTAAGGAATTCCATAACCCTAAGAGTTTTGTATTGTTATTTTTATTACTTTTATTTCATATTTGTAGTATAGATTTAATCTCTTGCATTTGCGGTAGTCTAAATAATAAAAGAGTTTGAAAATCATCGGTAATTAACAATCTTCCCTATAGGATTGATATCTAATATCCCTATACTCGATAAACAATCTGTATACTTGCAGAAAACGGGATATTTAGGTTTTATTAAAACTTGATGCATGATAGGACGTCGTCACGGGCTCGTAAATATGAAGTGAGAGAGATGAGATGAGAGAAAAATCAGAGTTTTGTGGGGACAGAGAGCCGAAAGTAGGAGGGGACAATGGGCCAAGCATGATGGATTTCGAATTACCCGGTTTTTGGAAGTGTTCGAAATCCCCAATTTTAAGGGGTTGAAATCCACTCTAGAATCCTCAGGATTTGAAATCCAACCCCATTAAAATTCACCCAAACAATGGAATGGATTTGGATAAGGATTTGAAATTCAAATCCACCCAAATCCATCCATCTGTACATTAGGGGAACTTTTTTGGGAGTCCTTGAAATTACAATTTCATCCTCCATATATTTGATTTAATTTGGTTGCAGCAATGATTTTGCGAGATATGACAATTCTGGAGTCAATTTTGTGGACTTCGTATGCAAATATTCTCAACAGATGGACATTATAGTTTAGATACCAAAATATCTTGGCTTGAATTTAAGAATGAAAGTGAAAATTGGAGTATAGATAAAAGATGCAAAGTAGAAAGTGGAATATATAGTTAAAGGGTGCAAATTAAAATCTATGCTTTTACAGTTACAAGTAACAACTCGTGTGTTTTACACGTGAATGTATTTTCCCAATATATAAAATCTTTAATATACTAAATTTCTAAGTAAAACTTTGATTATTGGTATAATATAATCTAAGAAATTATATAATAAACAAAATCTAGCAATTTGTAATTGTAGCAAAACGTTTATCGTATACAAAGTGATCAAAAGTTTATTGTGCATTCTACAATTAGAAAAACTCTGATGATGGAAAATTATCACATTTAAGCTAAATTGTTGGTATAATATTGACTAAAAAACAATATAATAAACAAAATTGAGTAATTGCTAGTAGTACAAAAAGTTTATTCTATACATAATGATTAAAGTTTATTGTGCATTTACAATTACAAAACTTTAAAAATGGAAGATTATCATATCTAAATTAAGCAATTGCATATTTTACTTGGACTGTGATAGTAAGAAGATGAAATTTTCTATAACATGTCAAACCAATGCATACAACAAAATCTGAGCAAAATATATGCTAAAATGCTCTCATTTAGATACAATAAATTTTTATAAATTTTAATAGTTGTAAACCTTTTTTGTTCTATTTTTATAATAATTGATAAACTTTTTCTGGAGTTTTCTAAATCAATATGACATAATATAGTGAATTTAATCATCAATTTAACCCTTTGTCTTCTTATTAACTGTTTATAATCTTTGTCTTCTTATTAATTATGATTTTCTTCTAAACCAATATGTACACAAAAGTATTTAGCTTTAGTTATCACGCAGAACAATATGATAATTGGAGATAATTTTGACACATATAATAATTGGAGATGAGGAAATGATATGTGAATATAGTTGTAAATGGACAGTTTTTAATTTTAATTACAAATATTTTTGAGATGTAATTTATTAAAGCTTTTGATTTTTTGGAGATAATTTTGACACATACAATAATTGGAGATGAGGAAATGATATATGAATATAGTTGTAAATGGACAGTTTTAAATTTAATTACAAATATTTTTGAGATGTAATTTATTAAAGCTTTTTATTTTTCTTATTAGTTTCATGATTGAGATGCAATAACTCTAATTAAAAGACATACTGGTAATTTAAGAATAATAAAAATTAATATCAAAATATGATTACACTCTTATACTCCATATTACCAAGACTCATATACTTTTTATATAGGAATGATAATAACATTGATGGATGACAAACGAGGCAAGTATGGGACCAAAGAGTCCTCCAAATCCACCCAATCCAGGGCACCGTCATCCAAAATTTCCCCCGCACTTGCCCCACATCACCTTTTCCCCTGCCGACCCCTCTTAATCCCATGGGTGGCCACAACCTTTCTTTTTTACTTTTTTTTTTGTACTTTACTTTATATATGTATATGACACTAATAATAGCTTTACTAATCATTATTTGAAATTTTTAATCATAATTTATAATAAAATGAAGTTTAAAAATTATTTTGATTCTTTTGAATTCGGTTATCCATATGTCACTGCACATAGAATACAAAGTAATTACCATTTATTTTTTTATAAATTACATGCCATACATAAAACAAAGATTAAGTTAACTAACATAACAAAATTGTTTTACCACAATAAATTGGCAAGAAAGATTATATCATTTTACCACAACTAAAATCATACTTCTAATTTCATACTACATATAAATAACCATATTGTATGATATATTTCACATTTTTATATATAGCATGAAATTATAAGGGTGTAAGAAAATTCTGTCACCCTTGTCCCAAAGACACCTATATTCTATTGCTATCCCTAATTACAATCACTAAAGTTAAGTAACAAAGTCCATAATATTCACATGAAAAATGCAGAAAAATGTCAAATTAAATTTTTGTTACAACAAAGACGAAATAAAGAAATTGTCAAGAAATTTATCATCTTGCAATGATATCAATTTCATCAAGATATACAGGAGTAGAATACCTGGACAAATGGCAATGCTTCATTTTGTTTTATATAGTAAGAAATTTAAGAAAACCATCGTGAGAAATTGAACCTGATTTGTTCGAACACCTGATGTTTAACCTCCATGCGTGTAATTTTGAATTTAATTTCGATATCTTTCAAATCATTTACAGTTTATTTTAGCGAATAGTATTTGATTGTTCCCGTACTAGTTTA
Source organism: Coffea humblotiana (assembly GCA_023065735.1). NCBI lineage: Eukaryota > Viridiplantae > Streptophyta > Magnoliopsida > Gentianales > Rubiaceae > Coffea > Coffea humblotiana. Next base: position 24,319,669 of record CM041210.1, read on the forward strand.
TTAAACCAACTAATCTTACTGTTGAGTTCGATTCATTCATTAAACAACAACTTCGAAACTCAAATAATCTTGAATGAACTGTGTACTCGGCTCATTAGAATTCCATGCACAAATTTGCCTTCGAACCAAAAGTGGCTCAATTTGCAGTTCCAATTTATTTCTACAGGATGTGTAACTTTTACAACAACGTTGAAGTACAAGTAACTCTTTATCAGCCTGATGAACGGGTGGATGGCCGTCAGAAGCCTAGCACCTCCAAGTGCTTGTTCCGATCGTCGGCCTTGCCTGCCACTGGCACCTTGTAAAAGTGTCCCTTGCTAGACTTGTTGCACATCCGAATTTCATTGCAGAGCAAGAAATCCTCGATCCTTGATCAGTACTGAGTTGGTCGCCAACCATGCCGTGGGATTCCTGCAGCATACAGATTCACTTGCTGGCCTGTTCTTGGGCTCTACAATACAAATTGAATTTAAAGCGAAATATCACTTAGAGATGGGCAGAAATCAGGTTTGGTAATTTCTATAAATAGCCACTAATCTATAAGAACCTAAAAAAAGCATTGAAAAGGCTAAAGATTTACCTCTAAATAAGAAGCATTTAACCATATATAATTCATCTACCTCAGAGTCACACTGAAGCGTCTTGTTTCTCTCACAAAATCTGGACCACCATGTTAAATAACTTGAAATTCCATCTCAAAACCAAGTGACAGTGAATATAGAGGTCCAAGATCTTAGATCTTATTAATGCTGCTGGAATTTCCTTGGCTAATCAAGATGGGATGTTGTCACCGAAGACCCCCTCTCAGGTATTGACAAGAGCCCGAATAGACTTGAACTTGAGGCATGCATGGACAGAGCTCTAGAAACTTAAAGCCACCGGCCTTTGGACTTGCAGTACCGGTGACTGGAGCTCTAGAATCCTCAAAGTTGAACAAAAAGGACTAAGTCTCAGGTGGAATTATAAATGGGTTGATAAATAAACTCAAAGCCCTATAATTCCTTGGTTAAATGGGACATTTTGTCTCTCAACAGACAACAGAAGCCGTTGTTCCCAAAAACTTTTCTAAATTCGGACATTCTTGGATGACAAATTTTGGAAGACTAGGAAGGTGAAGCATTCCCAATGGCAAAGATTTTAACAAAGGGCAAGCCGCAATTTTCATTTCTATCAAGGAAGAAAGATTTGACATAGTATCAGGAAAATAAGCCAGATCTTGACAGTCTGCAATACTCAGCTTCTGGAGTGTTGTAAGATATCCAACTCCTGGAGGCAGAGACTCAAGTCGGTCACAGTAAAGGACACGCAAATGCTTTAGAGAAGTAAAACCACGGATGCCCTCATTCAACCGAGAGATCAAATCACCACAATCATATATGGTCAATGTTGTGACAGAACTAAAACCAGCTTCTGCCTGTTGAAACTCAGGTTCGCGGAAAAGTCGAAATTTGTAAACGAGCAGAGACGAGAGGGATGTCAGATTAGAAATCGACCCCAATAGCTGCTCATTGCTGTTCCATAGAGCCAAACTCCTAAGATATGGAAGTGAAGGCAGGTTGATCAACTTGCTGCATCCCATAACTGTAAGAGTTTCAAGGCAATCAAAACTTTGGTTGTACCAATTGCTTGATGATTCTTGGACCGAGCTGAAGCGAAAGAGTTTATCTTTGCCACGACATTTCCATTCGGATAAATTAGGCATATCAAAAAGTTCAAGTTGCTTTAGAGAAGGGAAACTACTAGAATCACCGTGACCATAAAATTCATCCCCGATGCTATGAACTTCTGTCATGCCTTTGATGCTTAGGTCATTGAGGTATGGGAGATCTCCAAGTGGTGGAAGCTCTCTGCAACTACAATTTGCCAATGAAAGTTTCACCAAGTTAGGCAGGTCTTGGTTCCTCAACCATGTTGGAAATGTGTGCCCCTTGAATCCTATTATTTCCAAAACTTTCAGGTGAGGAGGTGGCTTGAGATTCTCCAATATATGGTCCAAAATTTTTGTAGTGACAGAATCGGTGTCTTCACCCCATGATAGTGTCAAAGAGATAAGACCTGCCTTTTCATGCAGTTTTGCTTTAGAAGCATCTGCTGCACTTTTAACATATTCAAGATTCTTGATCTCTAATCTTTCCCTTAGTTCCAAGCTCTGTAAATCACTCAGGTCAGCAGAGCTTTTCTTGTCATTTACTAGAAATATGGGTAACCTTTGCAGGAACTTCAACTTCCCTATCCCAAATGGTAGAGAAGTCAACAAAGGACAGGATTGGAAATCAAGATTCCTAAGGTTGGTTAACTCACAAATAGCTCTTGGTACTTCATGAAGATCATAGCACTCTACCAATTCCAGAGTCTGCAAGTTCCTTAGTTGACTGATTGTCTCTGGTAACGTTTTGATGTGTGTGTGTGAAAGATTCAGGTACCTAAGATGCTTTAAATTACCAATGGCTGCTGACAATTTTCGAATGCCACTCTGACTTAAATCCAACACTCTTAAGCAGGCAAGGTTTAGAAGCAGTTTAGGAATAGAGTCAAACTACAAGATAGTAAAAGCAGTGTTCTTAAGTTGGTGGCTTCATTCAGTGATTCAGGGACAGTTGATGTTTTAGATTTTCCCACTAAAGAGGAATACCGAAGTTCTTTGGGCACATCCTGCGAATCTTCAGCCTCTACAATTGAGCACCCGACACTGGCAACGGATTGGGCAAGATCATGCATTAGGTCATGCATTCCGCATTCTTGGATTTCCCCAAATTCATCTTTGGTTATCTCTATGGAAAAACGATCGCTCTAATAACTCCACGAAGTACTCGTTTGCAGCATCCTCTGGCCTTCTGCTTATCTTTCCTGATCTGACAAACCCTTCAGCAATCCACAGTTGGATCAGCTTCTCTCTATTGATCCTTTGATTTTTTGGGAATATGGAACAATAAGCGAAAACACTGCTTCAAATGTGACGGTAGGTGATTATAGCTCAGCTTTAAAATAGGGAAAAAATGATTCTCAATTTCAGGTAAATTCCCCATGTTCTCTTCCATGAAAGAGAGCCACTCATTCGCTTTCCTTTTGGATCGCATTAGGCCCGCCAAGCTCTTGATTGCAAGAGGTAATCCTCCACACCTTTGAACAATTCTTCTTCCAATGTCCTCCAATTCCTGATTCTCTGGATCTGGAATGGATTTAAATGCAACCCTCGTGAAAAGACTCCAGGAATCTTTTTCATCCAGAGGTCCTAGGTAGTAAGGTGGAATCGAGCCACTGAGTCTTGCAACCATCATGTTTCTTGTGGTGATGATAACTGCTGAACCAAGACCTGCTCCAAGAAATCCTCGTGACATCATGGACCATTTCCAGCTATCGTCATTCCAAACATCATCCAAGACAAGCAGGAATCTTTTTTCCCGATATGCTACGACAAAGGGTTTCTTGTAGAACCTCCAAGTTGGAAAGATTTTTGGCCTCGTGATTTATCTGTTCAATTATGGCCTGGGCAATTTTTATGAAGTCGAAATCCTCGCCAACTGAGACCCACATTTGCAAGTCAAAGTATTCAGATACTCCTTCATCATTATATATTACCTGTGCAAGAGTTGTCTTACCGACTCCCCCCATGCCGACAATAGGAATTACTGTGAGTTGATTCTCGTCACTTGACTTGAACAGGACAGACAAGATATTTTCTTTGTCGGATTCCCTCCCGACGACCTCAGAATCAATCATAAAAGAACTCGAGAGGCGCTGTACACCATGAACATGAGAAGAATAATTTTCTTCCGCTGCTCCTTTCAGAGTGCTTGCATCAGTAAAACCTCCCGAACTCGGCACTCCTCTTCAGAAGTGAATCCAGATTTTTTTCTATATTTTCCAGCTTGCTGCCTAGCTTGAAGCCATATATGAGATCCTTGAAGAAGAAGAAAAGCGAGAAATACCACGCGGCTTGTGCCTCATCATCCTGAGATTGTATTCATCGAAAATGTCATCAGCTTCATAGGCAGTGTTCTTGATTTCTGTGATCCATAACTTGAGTGTTTCATTATCCTCAGAATGCATCTCCGCTTCCTGGACCAGTGTTTGAACTCGAGGCAAAGTCAGGCGCAGATTCCTGAAAATTTCTTTGTTGGTAACGGGAGCCAGAGTATATAGCCGGTCAGACAGACGCTGGAGAAGAGGAGACGCAACAGTGTCTGCCATTGAAGACCTCTTCCAATTCTAAATCGCCCTTCTTTATTTTGCTTTCTGTTTCTCTCTTTCTTTGGGTTTCTTAATTTGTGCACAATGGAAACTTTGTCCATGCTTGTAACCTCTTTGAAGCTGTATTAGTCAGCAATCAGCATGCCGTAAATTACTAGATACTTCACAATCACAATGCGTTGAAAAGACAAATTCATTAAATTATGGGCAAATTACACTTTACCCTATGTGGTATAACTAATTTTTACATAATCCTCTTGTAGTTTTAAAAGCTATATATAACCCTCTCATAGTTTGGATTAAAGTGTCAAAGTGACGGAAATAATCATCTGTAACGGAATCTATGAAAATATCGAAATTACCCTTGTTTAAAAACTAAAATGGTTGAAGTGACCAAAATATACAAACATAATATGCATGACATTCTAACCCTGTATGATTTTATATTTTACCATATAATCCCCTTATAGTTTAGTGTTTTACCGTATAAACCCCTTATGGTTTTCAATATATATACATAACCGTCTTGTAGTTAATAAATAATTTTCAACTTTACATAAGGGTATTTTTGATATTTTAGTTGACTCCGTTGTGGATTGCAAATTTCACCACATTGACAGTTTAATCCAAACCATGAGAGGGTTATGTATAACTTTTAAAACTATAGGGAGGATATATAAATAAACACTAAACCACAGGAGGGGTAAAGTATAATTTGCCCTAAAATTATTATGTAGGGTTAACTTTCCTTTGCATCCTTAACTTGTTTTGAACTTCCACTTTCGTTATATTTCAAGGTGTTACAATTTATTTGCAACCGATCTTCTGTCCACTTTTTGTGCCACTATCTATTTCACTTTTTACTATATTACTATTTCTCCTTTGTAAATATCATATTTTAATTTTTTTTATTTTCTTTTAATCCAATTACTATAAATTGATTAAAAATTAAATATAACAGTCTCAAAAAAGTAATATATAATAGAAAATTAAAAATACAACAGAAAATTCATAAAAAATTTCATTTTTTTTATGCATTTTGATGTTTTGAGTTTGTTAAATTTTGTATATTACTCAGTTAGTAGTTATTGGATCTTAAGGAAATAAAAAAACTAAAATATGATATCTATGAAGGAAAATAGCAATATAATAGAAAGTAAAATAGATAGTGGCACAGAAAGTGGGATAGAAGATTCGTTGCTCAATTTAGTCCATAGAATATAAACATGTCCCATGTGAATAAAATTATTCCCCATTAATTCTTAAAATATAAAATTTATCTCATTTTAGTTCCTAAAATATAAAACGTGTCCCACTTAGTTATCAAGTTTATGGCACTCAAGTATGAAATTTGTCCCACTTCCATTAACGATTTTGTTTAATTGGGATAAATGTTATACTTTAGTAATTAAAGCATCCCACTTTAAAAATTAACAGACCAAAATAAGAATTTGAGTACAATTGAAGGATGCAAACTGAAATTAACCCAAATATAGGAGTATCGATCAAAGGTCAATTTGCCAGTTAAGCAACTCACGTACCTGGGGCCTGGGCGGTATATCTTCAATCGGTAAAATATTAAAAACCATGTGGTAGTTGGGTATGCATAGTTGGAATATGTACATGGGAAAGAACTGTTCAAAGTCAACAAAAGCTACATTTTTTCCCAAAAAAAATAATAATAAGGCTATAGACCTCAATAGGACGGGAAACTTGAGCTAGACAAAGTTATCGTTTCTTCCGTCCGTCGTTGGAAAGATACTGGTGGTTTTTATAGTTGTACGGTAATGGACTTTGCTTCTTTGTGAATTCTTTTTCAGTTGTATCTATTGTCAGGTGGGCTTGAGAGAAAAAGAGAAATGCTTTGGCAATTAATTGTGGAGTGTGATCGTTAGATAAGGTCTTACAAATCAAAATTCTCTCTTTTTTTTTTTTTAACAAAAAATATAGACCCGGTGTATAGATGTGCCATGAAACAAACATACATACGGGATCTATTATAGATTCTCTCCAATTTAAAAGCTATGTTTTTTTTTTTAGAATTTAGCTTGAATGAGTTTGACTTTGATCACTGGTGTGGATTAGAATATGCTTCCAAAACATAGATTGCTTATAATGAATTTTACATATTGTCAATCAATACAATATTTACATTGGAATTTTTTTGTAAGAAAGTAATCTGTTTTTTACTCGAGCTAATTTGTATTGGCCTTTAAAGCTATGCTAAGACTTGGGAGTAGGGGTGCAATCAAGTCAAGCCACTCGCAAGTAGCTTGCGAGCGGCTTGGTAAACGCTTGGTTCGAGCTCGGTCAAATCTCGTTACATTCAACGAGTCGAGTTCAAGTTCAAAAAATAAATACTCGAGTGCTCGACGAGCTTAATCGAGTTTTCATATTATATTTATATTATATATTTTGAGAAAAAATTTATAGGTTTATTTCAAAACTCGAACTCGAACTCGAGTAGATCGGGCTTGATATTTACTTGAGCTTAATCGAGCTCAAACGAGTCGAGTTCGAGTTTAATTTTATTTTATCGAATTGAGATCGAGTCCAAATTTTTTTACTCGTTCGAGCTCAAGCTCGAGCTTGAGTAGCACTGATTCTGATCGAATTCGAGCTCGAGTATGGTGCTATTCGAGCTCGACTCGGCTCGATAGTACCTCTACTTGGGAGTGATATGGTAAAACTAGAGGGCATGGCGAAAGATTCGAATCAATATGACGCATACATCAATAATAATAACTGTATTCCTATTATCATAGTGAAATTAAAAAAAAAAAGGTATCCCTTTTGTTTCTCCATCTTTGATTCTCCCACTTCTTAAAATAAAAATTCTTAGAATCCGTTTCCAATTGACGGGTGTATAAACGAAGGCTGCAAATGCAAATTAGAAAATGTTTGTGGGACAATCCATAGTTATTATCCAAAATAGTAAGGGGGCAAAACAAAGCAGTAGAAAGTTTTGGTGATAAATGCTTAAATCTTATAGCTTGTTTCCTCTTCTTGAGAAAAGCTTGCTGCGCCTTTTTTTTATTAGTAATAATGGATCACGCGCTTTGCACGTGAACATGATACTTTTAAGTTTTTTCTTTAAAATGTTTGGAAGATCAATTGTTTTGAAAGAATAAATGTCATGGAGACAAAAAAAAAAGTGATATTTAATAATTATATTATTTTATATATTTTTTAACTTGGTTTGTCCTAACCAACACAAATGCACAAGCAATAAAACATATGTCCCAAGAGTACTTTTATTTGTAATAGTATCAATGTTTTTGTCTTTTCGTTAAATTTGGATGACCTGAATGTTCTACTTTATGTAATTTGAATTAAAAATTTTAACTTGTTGAATAATTCGCTGTTCTCCTTTAACTCATTCTATGAATGTTTTATTAGTTTTAGTGAGCTATTATTATTATTATTATTATTATTATTTTGCTAATGGTGGATTGTAAAATGATCTATAGTGCTATAGTAATTATAATAGTATTTAAATATATTGAAATTCCATTGTTTGAATTTAAATAGCTTAACTTTGAAGAGAAATGTTTTGATTTTGTGAAACTTATTTGTATTTCTCATTGATGACATACTTTATGATTATAGATTTTATATGATTAAAAATTATAAGCATTAAGATTCTTTATTATTTGATAGACAAAATGAACTTGGATATATTTTTATTCAACTTTGAACTACTCTTTGAAATTGGATATTTTATTTAAAATATATTTTTTTGATCTAATTCACCATAACTCAAAGAGATGTTTCACCTTTATAGTTATTATTATGATTGGCATTGATGTATATAATATTCATTAATTGTACTTTAATGCAATCAGTTGTTAAAAGAATACAATTAATAAAGTTCATTAAATTTAATTTTTGTTGCAATTTAAATAAATAAATTCCCAAAATAAAACTCTATACCTACCCTTGTGCTCCATTTCCTATCATATTTTGTGTTAAAGTTTCTTATTCAATACTAATATATGCATACTAAAAGCTGCTCTTAAGACTTAGGCTCTGTTTGATAACCCAATTCAGCATTTGAATTTAATGGAATCAGATCTTAAAATATTCAGACCGTTTGATAACAAAAAATTAAATATCTGAATTAATTAATTGGCACTGAATTTTCTAGACAAAATTTACTCTCAAAATTAAATGATAAACTATTTATTTATCACTGAATATGATATGCACTCAAATGTATTAGATTTAATACTTAACAATTCAATAATTTAATGAATTTAGACTTAAAATTTCAGATTTCAAACTTCAGTTTTCATATTTGAATTTTATCAAACACGCCTTTAATTTATTTGTATCCAAAAAGTAAAAAGACTTGTGGTACTTTTTGAGTAACTCATGGTATCAATTTGTTATGTTTTGTTTCATGTTTGATTTTGGATATTTTGCAAATAAAATTCCTTCTTTTTTTTTTGGTAAATAAAAAGATAAGAAATCTTTCATTTTTATAACTACTAGCATGTTTGATATTATTTATTAATGCAATGCAATGCAATTTATCCATTTATCAGAGAGGAGTGTAATTTTAGCATCACTAAAACTAATATTATTTTTTTGCTTACACTATAACCATTAAGATTCACCATTTTTTTTATAATTTGTTTCTTCATTTTTATTTAATTCATCATAACTGATGGGAATGTTTTTCATTTTTGTAACTATTGCTATAATTGATATTAATTATTGATGAAATGCAATGAATTGATTGTTCTTTTTTTGAGTTTACTTCACCATAACTTACGGAATGTTTCTTTGTAATTGTTAGCGTAATTCTTATTACTTATTAAGGAAATGAAATGCAATTTGTCTATTTATTAGTGTTGAGGGCAATTTTGGTATATCAAAAACTAAGATCAACTTTTGCTTATGCTTTTACACACCAACACTCATCATACTTTTTATAGGGTAATAGATAGATAGATAATAGATAGATAGATGGAATGCAAACTTATCCAGTCCTTTATGTTTCTATGTTACAATTCTTTTTTCTTATATTCAGCTTCTTTTTCATCATAAATTTAAACAAATAGATAAATTGTGCCACCAGTTCTTAATTTTTTCAAAATCCCATTTAGCCTGTTATACTTTTTTTGTCAATTAAGAAAATGCAATGCAATTTGTCTATTTATTAGTATTGAGGGCAATTTGGTATATCAAAAACTAAGATCAACTTTTACTTACGCTTTTACACACCAACACTCATCATACTTTTTGTTTCTATGTTACAATTAGATAGATGGAATGCAAACTTATCCAGTTCTTTATGTTTCTATGTTACAATTCTTTTTTCTTATATTCGGCTTCTTTTTCATCATAAATTTAAACAAATAGATAAATTGTGCCACGAGTTCTTAATTTTTTCAAAACCTCATTTAGCCTATTATACTTTTTTTGTCAATTAACGGACTAAATTTCTAAAAGTCATCAATCGAGCCATTCGATTTATTTGCTTGGTCAAAAGGGACAGAAATTCATCGCATGTTAGCCACACACTATATATATGAGGGCATATTCATTTTGAAACAAAATAATAGTTGATATTTGTTAGAAAAGAAAAAGCAATATGACAAATGATTCTTGAGTATATAAACGTCTGGAGGCACAGCGCAGCGGCAACGGAAACGAGATCAATTAGGTTATAAAAGATAGAACTTTTATAGTAGTGTTCAAAACTTCTTCACTATTTGATCTTAGCCCATAGATGTTTCATATAACTATAAAAACTCCGACAAACTTTTTGTTATTTGTATTTGCGTCCTTATATTTCATATTTCTACAATTTTGTCTTAATAACTTAGTTTCAGAGTCACCAATGTGTATTTGAAGTTTTATAAATATCAAAATTGGAAATAAATTTAAAAGATCTAGAATCAATAATATCGTCAAAGGTGACAAAAACACAAAAGTAACATTTTTCATCATATTAGTAAGTACTTACATAATATTTTGTATGTTAACTAATTAAAATTTTACTAATATATTTATGACATTCTACTGACTTCACCCAATTTTTAAATTCTGGTTCAACCAGCCGGACCGCTTGACCCTTGACCCTTGAGCTGCACCGGTTTGTCTTCCAATCCAAGTTTAAAAACATAGGTTCAAGGAGGATTTCCCGAGCAAGGCTTTTTCATCCTTTTAGGACGGATAAAATGTTATTGATACTACATCTAGGGTTGGAAGATAAATCAAACTACTCAATATTCAAATTGAACTCGACTTGATAAAAGTTCATTCAAGTTTGGTTCATCAATTAGTCAGACCAAGATTGAACAACGTTTTATACTCGATAACATTCAAATTCAATAAAAAAAAAACTCATTTAAACTCGATTCAACAAATAAATAAACCAAATTTAAACAAAATTTCAAATTCGTTAAACTAATCAAATAAACTTGAACAGGCCTAACTACATCCTAGATTATCTTGAATTCCATAATCATCCATATGTACTTGTAGAGTAACTTGTCCTTCAGCTATTTTCGGATATAATGTAATTATTTGAATATTAATATGATCATGATCCCTACATATGATAAGTATTCAACTATTCCCCCTCTTGGATAAATGACGATATAAAATTGATAAAGTGTATTAACGATAACAATAATAATACTGCATCATGCATGCTATGAGAAGTCATCAGAATGGATCGAATAGGGCCTCGCAAGTAAAATTTTCAGTTCAAATCGGTTAGTGTAAAACCTATAAATTCTGGTGTGAACTTTTATTATTTCAGAGTAAACTTCTATTTGTCAACTCACACAATTAATTTGGTGGTTATGCTAAAAGTCCGAGTTTACACCAGTAGTTGTAGGTTTTACACCAATTGATCTGAATTGAAAATATTTTAACTTCTGAGGCTTCTGATCCGGATCGAATGATGGACATTATTTATCAATATAGTGAACATACTTCTTTTCACTTACACCATATTTTTTTAATTTAGTGCTTAATATATATATATATATATATATATATGTATATATATATATATGTATATGTATACACACATATTTCCTGTAGTAATTTCAGTACTTTAATGCACATCACATGTACAAATTTAAACTGCATATCATGTATAACATTACACTATTATTTGATATAATATCGTTGTTTTTGATAGTTTTACAAATTTACAAGAAATATGACTTTATTTTGAGAAAGTAAATGAATCACTTGACTAGAGCGATCAGATGGATAAACTCGAGAACCAGTCAACTGATTGGTTTACTAGCTGGGTTTGGTTTAAAAACATTGTTTTAACATTGAGAACACTTGACTTTAAAAGTCGGTCAAGTGTCATCTGCTGTCCATATCCAGTGTAATTTGTTTAATTAAAGCCCGTTGGTGCAAGTTCTCAATCCACAATATACATTTATTTCCCGTCATTGTAATAAAACATTTTTCTCGTACATGTGATGTGTGCAAAGTAAAAAAATAATTAAAAAATGTGTTAAAAGAATATTCTAAATATTTATTTCTAAAAAGGCTCGCAATCCAAACCCGATAATATGTGATACGTAATAGCTACAAACTGAAGCAAGGGGACCAGGAAAAGGAATTATTGTTCTCATGATGAAGATATAGCTATATCTTTTGGTTGCGAGTTCTTCAAAATCCAATGTTTGACGTCCAAACCCGCCAGATAAACCTGTGTTAATAGTATATATAATCAGCTACAAATTGAAGGGAGGGCGGCCAAGAATAGTAATTATTGTTCTCACAATGAAGAATTTGCCGTATTTTATGAGACCTCTTACTTTCAGTAAAATAAAAGAATGAAAAAAAAATCAGCCATATCTTTTGGTTGCGGGGCCATCAAATCCAATGAAACTGATTGCCGTCTTTATTTATTCGTCTAAGAAACAATTAAGCTGATAAGAATGTATACCAAACTTGAATTACTAAAAATCATCGTAGATGGAATCCGAGGTGATTAGCTACCTACCCCCAGTCAAAATGGTATACACCCTAGATAGAGTAGGTATTGTGATGGTGTGCATTTATATAATAAATTAGGTATAATTAAATATAATTTAAGTATGTTAATGAGTGTCTACTGTGCAGTAATTGAAAAAAATCCTCGTCCCGAACATATTTATTAATTTATCTTTGAATGCAACACAAACATATTTATTGACCAATTCTAATGTTCTCTATTAAAAAAAAAAAAAAAAACCTAACATCTGGTCCCATCCCAACCAATTGTGTTTGGTACCAGTTACATAAATCAGTATTGAAGTTACCCGTTATCGGTTAAATACAAGGAAAATAAAAATTTCCAAGATACTACAAGGAATAAAGAAAAAACAAAGAAGTAATGGTTCCTAAATCAAACAATTTTACATTGCCGGTCCAACAACTTATATCGTTCTGAACACCCATTAACCAATGAAAATGGTTGCCGACTTCGTGATTTCAATCATTCGTTTCGATGGAGGGAAACAATGAAGGGAGATTATATATTATTTGGACTGTAAACCATTGGCACGGTCATATCGAAGTACGTTTTAATACTCTTAAGTGTCCGTTTCAATAGGAGGATTTGAATTTAATGGCGCATTTCAATTGAATGAATTTAAAATGAATGGTTTTGAAATCCATACAGTCTAGATACCTTGTTTGGTTAAGAATTTTCAAAGGAAGGAGGATCTGAATTCAATGGAGGATTTCAATTGAATGAATTTAAAATGAACGGTTAATAATTTTTCTAGAACAGGAAGAATTTAGTATTAACCAAAACTAGGTAGACAAAATATTGAAATGTTCTAGGGCTAAACGTTGAATTGCATGTCTTTACTAGGTAGACAAACCGCTGTTACTGTACCCACTCTTTTCTCCGACGATAGCACCAATCACGGTGCCCAACATCAATTCTCCCTCATAGTCACAAACTCCAGGATTCCTAGATAACAAGGCCAGAAAATAAAACAAACTTTGAACAATAGTTGATTTCCTCTATCCACTCATTTGGCATGCGGGTATGTCTAGGACGGAAGGGTATTTTCACTCACTAGCGTAGCTATGCTGTTCAGAGTGGTTCAAAGGACCCCACTCTTTTACTGTACCCACTCTTTTCTCCGACGATAGCACCAATCACGGTGCCCAACATCAATTCTCCCTCATAGTCACAAACTCGAGGATTCCTAGATAACAAGGCCAGAAAATAAAACAAACTTTGAACAATAGTTGATTTCCTCTATCCACTCATTTGGCATGCGGGTATGTCTAGGACGGAAGGGTATTTTCACTCACTAGCGTAGCTATGTTGTTCAGAGTGGTTCAAAGGACTCCACTAAATTTTTAAAAACTACACTGCACATACATATATATATATATACACACACATATGTGGGTATCCTATACTAGTAAGGCCTAACTATGCTACGCATAGCCAATGCCCACCCTAAAGCTTTTAAGGGTAACAAAATTTGAAAGATTGTTTATGAATTGAGTGTGATGTGTAAATATATTATAAAGAGTATCATAATGCATTGCTGGTTAATAAAGGGAAAACATTCGTTGTAATAAAAAGAAAGTATTAATGCATAAATAAAATAAAATAAAATAAAATAAAATAGATAGAAAAAGTGTATATTATGTTTGGTGGCAATTCCTGTTGATTTATACAGATTTAACTGGTGCTGAATAAAATAAGTGAAGTGATTAACTTGGAGTACAGTGATAGACAAAGCAAAAATTCTGAGAACTGAATGTAATGCTGCAAAAGGAAAACACAAAACGTGCAATAGAAAGTATATGCTACTACAATAAGATATAAAATGCATAGATTTGTTGAAGTAAAAAGTAAGAAAAATTGTATTACCAAATGTGAGAAAATAAGAAAGTGAAGGAAGCTTTCTCTCTGCTGTGTGAGAACGAGAAGGAAATAACATAAGAAGAAAATGAAGCACAATAAAGGTTGGTAATATATGTAAGGGTATGTACTATACTATTTAACATTAGTTTGTTGATAATAATTTCTTCTAAAAAGGCAGTTTATGAAAGTTAAACTAAGCTAGTACTTTGTCTTTCAATCTAATGGTTATAAACAAATGAAGTACAATTGATAATTCATCAAAAAGTTGACCTTCTTGTGAAGAACAAGATAACTTGGAAGAAAAACGTAAGCATCTAATCTGGTTAGGTAATTGAGAAAAAATTGAGTAGTTGAAAAATGATAGCATTATTTGACTTACGACTTATTATAACCAAAGCAGAGGAAAAATAGGAGAACCAAATAATTTGTAAGCTGACTTGTTGAATAATCAAATAATGCAATAAGTTTGGAAAAATATTTTTCTCTGCAAATTAGAACTTATAATAAATAAGCTTTTTTGAATAATTTAATAATCGACAGCATAGAAAATTAGAAATTATGCAAATCTACCATAAAAACAACAAAAAAGAGCATTTTAATGAAATATAATAGAGATACACATATTTTTGCCATTTAGACATTAATGCATTCGTTTGATTAAGAAAGGAAAAAATTAATTGTAATAAAAAACTCATATTAAGGTATAAATGAATTAAAATAGAATTGACAACAAAAATATATGAACATAAAGTCAAATGCTATGAACAAATTAAAATAAATTTGATACAGAAAAATGCACACTACATTAAGCAGCGATAATAATCTTTTTCTTTATAATAAGATGAAATTAATTTTAAATAATTTTTTTGTTACATTAACAAAATAACAAAATGTCAAAGAATATAACAATTTGCAAAAATTCATGCAATTCGATGATTTTTAACAAATGCAACTTGATTTGTCAAATATAACTTTAAATGATAATTCATATTGAAATAAATATAAATATAAATTCAAATAATAATAATGATAATAACGTTGTAATCCGATTAAAACTTAAGTTAATTTGTCAAATATAAGTTGAAATGATCATATAATGATACTCCAATTGAATTATATCTCTCCAAAATCTAGACTTTGAAAACTCTATTTAAAATATTTCAACCTTATAACCGTAGGCAAAGGACCTTACTCCCTTAATCAACCTTATAAAGCAATGCCAAGTCCATAGAGAAAACAAAAGAGAAATCTCAAAATTCACCCATAGTGCCACGTGTTAGCAAGGGGAGTTGCTACAGTGAATTTGGACCTTTGCTTATCTTATAGTAAGATATATATAAAAAAGAGTTGTAGTTTGTCTGTTGGGTGATTTTCATCCGATATTTTAAGGGGCAATTTTGGGATTGTATAAGCATCATACAAGTAATCCACCTTAGAGTACAAGTAGGCCATGCTTATTGGAGTATGAGTTTACTACAGTGCCCTTTGTAAGATGATGATTACATTCGCAAATGGTACTTATGTGTTGTTGGTGACAGTTTCACCCTTTTAACTACCCATTTAGTACATTGGTAAGACAAAAAGGAAGTGGGGTAAAGCCATCCGATTGAATTAAATGTGTTTAAGACAATATTAATGGGCCAAAGTAGAAGAACCATTTGAAAACTATTTGCGAATTGTAACCGTATGAAGTTTTGTACCCTTCATTGTTAAAACTCAAGAAACATTAATTGAGTTCTTCCAACAAAACACACTCATTTGAACCAGTAATTGCAGCATGTTGAATAGCTCATTAAAGTGTGGGAGATTAAGAATCATTTGAGCTCAATGTTACAACTGTAACTGAAAACCCCCTATCTTCCCCACCATTTGTAGATTAGTTTCTAAACTAAGTGGCAATAATGGTAGTCATTAATTTATAAAATTGTGGGTTCAGATGTTTCTATTTCACACCATTAGAGTCCGATTTGTAGAGGTATACTCATTATCACTCGTGCTTCTCGTTTTGTGAACTATATAGCTTTGTTTGCACAACAAAATTCTCGAATTAGCTTTTGTCATAAATATTGCCAGTGGGTGAAGTGTGGGCAGATTTTCTTGTTAGATTGCATTTTGCTCCTCAAGGTACAAGGTAATTGTGTATTTTCACTTGATACATGTAATTTATTGTTTAAATGTGATTACAATTTTATTGCATTGATTACAACTATGTGGCGTCTTTAACAAGTGTGTGGATGATTGATCAAATTTTAGAACTATATTACGGGTGATGCAATTTTTTATTTCAATAGTGAAGTGCATGAGTTGGTATGTGTGGATTGAAATTGCTATTTGAATAGATAAGTCTCTATATTCACATGCTATGTTATTTTCTTATTGAATTTAGTTGAACTCATGAAACATAAGTCTTTAGAAGTAACAACAAAACCAAGCTCCATTCCAGAAGCTCCAACCACAATTAGTAAACTCAAAACTCTGCAGAAGGCGCTGAGCCACCAACTAAGAAGCACCATACCTAGAGAAGGAGAAATCTAATCGTGTCCTTTCTCATTCCTATGTCACCTACTCTTCAATAGAAATGATTGTGAGACTGCTACCTCAGCTATTTACCTATTTACATCTCAGGACTACTACTTTATCTATCTATCTATGTGAATAATATGAGGTTGGATAGTAGAATTATGCAGCATCAACCCTCAATTTGAACTACAACTATGTCTATTATCCCTTCACTATGGTTGCATAAACTTTTATAATTCTCTCAACTGATTATCTACTATAATAGTATGCAATATTTTATCTACACATGGTATGACCATTTTGGTTACCATTAACAGTATGCCTTGCCTAAGGTTAAAACAAATTATCCAATATTACCAAATTATTTAACAACATCACAAGTAAAAACTCCCATGCTTTGCATGGGTCTTCTCCCTAGTGTGTGTGTGTATGTATGCGTGCGTGCATGTAATATTTTGGATCTTCGTCTCATTCTAAAATAAATATATTGGGGTCAACATCTAATAATAAAAAAGTTGAGGTGGGCTCCACAATTCAATAAATAATTAAGACTCAATTTAGACAAATAAGTTTCTACAAAGTCAAAGTGCCTCTTACCTTTCTCCAGTTTTCTTAAAGTTCATTAAGTAAAACATAATTTTTAAGGCGAGTAAAACTGAAATAATTTAGTCCTACTCTTGACCAACCGATTGTTTACGTAGGCTTCCATGTTAAAGGCCAATGTGGCATTAGAAGAGTTTATGAACGAGGGGTTAATATATAGGCTCATTGGTATTTAGTCCAAATGGCATAGTAAGGTGTAACAAAAAACACCTCTATCAGTGATGAAGGCATTTTTTTCTTGATCTTCTTCGTTCATGTCGATTTGTTGATACATCTTGAAGGCATCTAGGAAGCATAGGCCCTCATTGCTAGTCGCCGAGTCAACAAGGGCATCAATTCTCAGCAAGGGATAGCAATTCTTAGGGCAGGCTTTGTTGAGATCAGTGAAGTATGCATATATTCTCCACCTATTCCCTTCCTTTCTCACCACTATTGGATTGGATAGTCACGTAGGATACCACACCTTTGCATCATTTTAATGGCTAGTAATTTATCAACCTCATTCGAAATGGCTTGGAAACAATTGATCAACACTTCAAACACTTTGACGCATTTTTCAAGCTAATTAAAAGGAATGGATTACCTTTTGTCTCAATCAACAGTGAAACTGCAATATATATATATATATACACACACATTTTTAGTACATGATACGCAAGAAGGCAAATATTAACCCATATGTAAATCTCTCAAGTTTTCAAAGAAATTTCCTGACATTATCAAAGGCAGGAATCAATTACAAATATTTTTAGGTTCAAATAATGTTCCTGATTTTGTACAAAACATTTGAGAAAACTCATGAGCGATTATATCAAAGGTTTAGGAAAAATCTACCTATATGGTCTAACGAACATACCCAAGTTGTGAAAGTAAATATGAATAATTGAATTTCGTACAGATAATGAGAGCAATTGGAAATGTGAATATGAATCTTGACTTCATGTAACCTCATACTTACTAATTATTATTGCTATGACGAATACGACAAATTAAAATAACAATCTATACGGTGGAATTGATTTAATGTAATAATTAAAGTATTTTGATATTAACTCTTCATTATTTTTAAAGTATAAAAATATCAAAATCTATGCATATACACAAATAATTCAATAGTAACAAATAAGACATGTTATGTTGTACGATAATCTAGAGCAATTAAGTCAAATTTTTACGTATTGTCTTATATTCTGATTTCTTATATGAAACATTGAGAAAAGGAATAAATATTTTATTCTGACTTGTGTAACGGATATTAGAAGGCTGATTTTTTTTTCTTTTTTTGCTAACCATTCTAGTGGCAAAAGTATTACGGGTGGAAATAATGGTGAAACCAAGACTCTATAATATAAAAAAAGAACACAAAGAGCATTATAATTGTAATATTACATACGTATTATAATTGTCCTCTACGAGCACTCATCTTTTGAAAACATTGTAAAGTTAACTCATTGTCAATTTTGTTAAATACATCTTTTACAATGTAATTAACCAAACAAGCATTCATCCATTGATCTCCCATGTGATTACTTCATTTCATTGTAGAGCTTCTACGAAACCAAAAAAAAGCAAAAAAAAAAAAAGAACAAACCAATCACATTGATTATCAATTAATTATATGTAAAAAACCCTAAATCCTAATTATTAACCACATAATTAATCATCACATAATATTAATTAAAACAAGATGACACTCAACTAAGCAACAAAGCAATGGGGGTTACTAAAACCTTATAAATTTATTATTAAAAACTCAAATAAATAAATAAGCTTTGAGTTCTAAGTTTCACTAATCTCAAAGTTCAAAATTTTGAGATGAAATCCGAACCAAGATGAGAGTTGAGAATTTTTCTTCTTTCTCTTGGCAAGTTGTTCTACAATCTATCGTCTTAGTTTTGAACCCATAGTTGAATCTTGATAATTTTCCAACTTGTTGCTTCCTCTATTTTTGCTTCATGTTTCTAAAGTTTCTAACTTTTGTTGGGTTAATTACATTTACCTCCCTTGAGGTTTCGCCAAATTACAAATCACACCCTCAGGTTTTGCCAAACTACGAAAAGGTACCTCAAAACCAAAACTACATAATCAAATTACCCTGGCATTAGTCAACTAATGTTGACAACCTAACCTTGAGTGATGTCAGCACAAAATTAGCAATGAAATCCCTAAAATGCCCAACCAAAACCCTAGTCCTCTTTTTCCTTCTCTCACAAACTTCAAATGCTTTGTTTGCAACTAAACTTTGGTAACTTTCACAACACATGCCCAAAAATAATAAGGCTAGATCTTCATAAAGTGACAATATTTCCCCAATCTCGTGACAGCTACCCTAATCTCATTAGCCATCAAATTCCAACAAAAATTCCATTAGGCCTATCTATTTTTTGGTACCGTATGAATATGAAAGAAAGAAAATAAATAGAGAATATGGGGGACCAACATCCCAGCATAACATCAGCCAAGCTCCTTTGTAATCCCGATCCATGTTCTTTCCTTCGAGGATTCGTGAAGCTTTTGAGATGGCATGAAACCGAGAGCTGCCACCTCATGCAATGCTTGGAAGGAAGAGCCTGGTCTAACTGACCTATCAGGTGCGACTTGACATGATAAGGTCCAGGCTTGACCCTAATATTGCTGGACTATCTCAAGCTAGGGTGTCAGAGGTCTCTCCCACCTTTCGGTCTCTCTTGTATAAATGCCTTGTGCCTTGCCTTCTTAAAAGTACTCGATTACCTTCCTTTTTACTCATTCTTCTTATTCCAAACTTCTCTAAGTTAAGCATTGGAGTGAGACTAGCAGGACTAGCCTCGCCGACATTCCTTTTTATGTTCTGCAGGCGTTGGTTCTGAATCCACCTTGTTACAAGATCTCAACTCTCTAGATCTTGCTGACACAATTGGTGTTGTCTATGGGAACGATAGTTCCTGGTTACTTTGTTGGATTGTTCATTCTTAAAGCTTACGAGGAGTTTCATGGCACAAGGACATTCTACCCGGATACTTGTCGGTTTCCTGCACTCGAAGGCCCTATAGGGCCATAAGGTGGCAACTGTCAAGACCACATGGAGCAACCCACTATGAATGCAGAATCTCACCCAGATGGTAGAGTTTGTGTCCAAGTACCCGAGCATCTTGGATGAGCTTTCTTAATTCATTAAAGGGAAGGAGAAGGCCGAGGCTTTTAAAGCCCAACCGGAGGCTTTCCCGGAAAGGTCCTCTAAGATTGATGCTAATGATCATCCAATGATAGGGACTGATCCTCCAAGATCAAAGGAGAAATAGGTTTCAAAATTGGCCTTCGACACTAGGCTGCTCACTTGGAACCTCTTCAAGTGAAAGGAAGCTGGTAAGTCTTCCCATTGTGGCCAAGATAAGGGGTTCCTCTTCAATTTTTTATGGGTTCCCCCGTTTGCATATGAGATCAATGATGACCCCACCCCATCCTTTTGGTTTTCAAGTTGCCAAGAATCCTGTATTATGATGGATAAGGATACTTCGAGGATCATGTTCACATTTTAATTTTAACTTTTCAGCTCTACTGTGTCCCCAAGTCGGTAATGTGATGGGCCTTCCCTATTTTCCTATAGGACAATAAGCGCAAATGGTTCTGGAAACTCCAGCCCGATAGTATCTCATCTTTTTTCCAGTTTGATGGAAAGTTTATTTGGTGCTTCATATCTTCTAGGCTGATCACTAAGGTTTTACCCTATCTCATGAATATCGAGCAACAACCTAACAACAGCTTGAGATCTTATTTGGCATGGTTCTCCGAAGAAAGCTTGCAGATTCCTAACATTAACTAATAGGCCACTATTGCTACCTTCATCCATGGGCTTAGGCCTGAGAAATTTAATACTAAGCTACACGAGGTTATTCCTTGAACATTAGATGATCTCTTCTTGAGGACGGATAAGAGCATTCGAGAAAAGAATGCCAACCGAATGAAGAGAGAAGCTTTCGTCACCTGAACTACCTGTGACAGGAATAGAAATAAGGACTGAGATCAAGAGAAAAAGGTTCTAATACCTTGATGAGCTCATGAGATAATCGTTGGAGTTTTTTTTTTCTTTTTACCGGGATTGCGAAGGGCAAACCCCCTATCCTTTACAAGAATTTGACATCACTTACAACTACCCACTCTCATATTTTGGCCATCATGAAAGAACAGAATCTTGAGAGACTAGCTTGTCAGATGATAGGCAAAAAGAAAGAGAGGAATGCCAACCTTTACTGTGCCTATTACCGAAACATTAATTATGAAACTGAAAATTGTAACAATCTCAAGAAGGAGATCGAGAACTTATTCAAGCAAGGACATTTCTAATAGTTCGTAAGAAATGACCACTAGAATGGTTACTGAGACAATCGTCGAGAAGACCAATGAGATGACTAGCGTGATAGTCAAAGAAATGACCGATGAGACCAAAGTGATTAGAATAGGCTACCCTGGGACCGGTCACCTGGTTTAGGCCATAGTATAGATGGAGTCATCAGCCCATCTATGGCGCTCCGATGGGAAGGATAATCAAAACTTTCAAAAGAGAACCTGCTGCCAAGTAAGACTTGATGTGATAGAACTGAGTCCTTGGCTTAGATAGGCGGTCATTTATAGCCCCAATGACCTTGTGCCTACTGCATCCAACAATCATGAGCCCTTCGTCACTAAGGTCTTTGTTAATAATTATCTGGTCAAGAAAATTTATGATAACGCCTGGAGCTCTATAGACATTCTTTATTACCTGCCTTTTGAACAGATGGGGTTCAAGGATAAATAGCTGGCCTTGTCTAGACCTCTCTTAGATTTGGGGTGCATGTAAATTTATCCTCAAGGAATGATCATTTTGACCATTACTATTGGCAAAGTGCCAAAGTGCCAAACTGTACCTGTAAACTTTGTGACAATGAAAGCCAACTTGTCATATAACATACTCATGGGTTGGTCTATTTTGAACGCCTTAAGAGCTTCAAATTTCCTTTCCCTATAGGAGTCACAAGATATCTAGCGATCTCGGCATTGCCTAGAAATGCTATCTAGTAGCCCTCTAAGCAGCGCGTCTAGAAGGCTATTCGAGGCCCTCCACCTCAGCATCTGGACCCTGCATGCCTTCAATTCTCACGTTGGATGTGATTGAAGCTCAAGAATCCAAGAAGCCTTAGAGGCTAGAGACTAGTGATGAGGTAGAAGAGATAACTCTGATATCTGAACACTCTGACTGAACCGTCCGAATTAGCTCCGCTTTTCTCTCGCCCATATGAGATTTATTGGTTAACCTCTTACAAGAGTTTCATGGAATCTTCACTTGGAATGCCGAAGATGTGCTTGACATTCCTCATGAATTGTATGGATAGAGTATTATTTGAAATATTATTTGGAATAATTACTGTAACATTTTTTGTGATGTGATGTATGTGAGATAAAAAGGTAATTGAGAGTATAAAAAAGTAGGTTGAAAAATGTGTTTATGATGCAAACGAAATATTATTTGAGATATTTGTGCTATCCAAACACACAGACTCAACGTGGGTCTCAGAGCTAAGCTCGTCAAGAAAAAAAGGAGATGTTTTGGCCCAGAAAGGAATCAAGCCATTTTGAAATGTTTTGGCCCAGAAAGGAATCAAGCCATTTTGAAAAATGCGACAAAGTGTTTGAAGTGTTGATCAATTGTTTCCAAGAAAAATGTCAATGTAAGAGATTTGAAACAGCAAAATATGAATTTGAAAACAATATTCATAATGTTTTGAAATTCCAAAAGAGAAGTTTTAGACCCAAGGGCACATAGCATTCCTTTCATAATGTCCAACAAGAAAAACAAGTACAATTTTTATCTATCTCCTACAATTTGAACCTGTCCAAACCTACTCTTCATGTCAAATCTAGAATAAATAGTTGAATTATATATTCTTTTAAGTAATTCTGTTGTATTAGAAATTGGATATGCAATCCTTTGAAATTTAAAATGCTTTAATGAGAGATTTATAGCTTATGATAAGTCTTGGAGCTACTCACCCTATTTCTACTTGATTGTGAACATAGAAAGTAGAACAACTCCGCGAAGATTTTAAAGGTCTAATTAATCTTTTATCTAAAACGACTAGAATTTCTAGTTTGCAGTACTCTAACAAATCTTGCTCTTTTGAATGACTATAGCCTTAGTAGGAATTATTTTCTCATTAGATGCATTAATATGAGCTAAATTAACTATACATTGTTTTCTTTCCCAAAGATGTTTTTCGTAGATCTGAACATGTTTCTTTTTGAAGTAACTTTTCTAATGCTAAATTTTTCATATAATTGGATGTTCTTATTACTATCTAATTTTGTGATTCTTAATTTCTTCTTTTAAGAATAAGAATTGTGTTGTAAGTGGATGTACTACGTTTTCTTCCAATATTTTGGATTTTTGCAATGAAATTTAGGCTTCAATTAAAATGTTGATCTAAATTTTATTTATAAGTCCTTGTGAATTCACGTAAAAATAGAAAACTTGAGCTAGAAAGCAGATCCCAGAGTTATTTCTTGATTATAATCTCTTATAAAGATGAACAAGTTTTGAAAACAAAGCTTCAAGATCACAAACATGAGCTTTTGACAACTAATAATTGATTTGTAGGTTTGAACCATCAGCAAAATCTAACCTTTTTACTTTTTTTTTAACCATATCAACTTTTTCATTGGATTCGAGAACGTAATCAGGCTCTTTGGACTTTGTTTTGAAATCAATTATTTGCTCTTTTTGTAATTGAAATTCGGATTGTAAAGCTAAAAGTTGATATGTAATATCCAAATCATCATATTAAAGCCATTTTAACTATTGTTTAATTGATTAACCTATTTTTTGTAAATTTTAAATTGTAATAGGAGCTTCTGGTTTAGAAATTCTAGAGAGAACTTCACTGAGATTAAAAGGCTCTATGGTTTACTCTTAAGTACATAATCTTTTTTAATCTCTTGATTATTTATTTTATTTTGAAAAGAATTTTTTTCTATATTTATAGCAGAATATAACCAACTGCAAGTTCCTAATCAATTACAATCATCATCAGAAGAACTACCCGAAGGAATTCCCTTGCACTTCATGTATTTGATCTACTTCTTCTATTATTTTAGTATGGATATTGTTAGTCAGCTTCTTTTTGTAAAATATGAAAAAAGTTGATTCTTAATTTCATCATCGAATTAAAGATTAGATATTTTGTCTTTGAATTTGAAATACTTTGGCATTACATCCTACTTTACCACTATTATAACATTCAATAGTAGAAGCCAGATTTTTTAATGGAGTAAAATGTAGTTTTGGCACTCAAATGCGTCGATTATCCATACTTTGGATGAAAGCAAACCTGGTACCTAGTGTTATAAATATTAAAGCACAATTGATAATCTTAATAGACTTTTTCAAATTTACTGCAAAAATCACTTGCTATCACCTGTCCGGCATTAAATTGAAAAAATTCATGTTTATACATAATTGAAGGATCTTCAAATTGTTGTTTCAAACTCTTCATGTGAAACCAAATTTCATAAATTTATTTTTACAATTGCATATCTGAATCCATAAAGGTTCGATTAAAATAATGTTTTTTTTGTTTAAATCTATTAGGGTGTATGGAGAGCAGAAAGGAGTTTTGAGTGTGTATGATTAGTTCAATTGGCTAGTTTCAACTTAAAAAAGGTATTTTCTTAAGATAAGTTATAATATTTTCCAAATGAGTGACCAACGTTCTGTTAATCCCCAAACTCGTTGTTAGGCTAGCATGTTATTTTTAGTTTGCTTTCTGGGAAGCTTTTCAAAATTTCGTTGCAGGTTATGTGACTGCACATGATTTGACAACACATGATTTCTCTGCCGTACTAAATGTGCTTAATATTGGTACCAAATCTTCTTTGTTCAAAGTTTGGGTACCAAAATTACTCAAAGGTCAAAGTTTAGGTACTAAAATTACATTTCACTCTATTAGGGAGATACCCTTAAACTATTAATAATCTTTTGAAATCATAATTTAAAAGTTATGTTGTTAGAAACGCTTTTTGAAGATCATTTTGAGCAACTATAAGAACAATATTGCCTAAAAAAAATATAAGAATGTTATGAAACAACTAAAAGTGTGGATGTCTCTTTGTATTCTCAAGAGGATTTATTCATGATTTATGGTTACATTATGTATAGAAGTTACAATCCATAATGATGTTCATGTAGTGGAGAAACCGTTTCATAAGTTTCTTCATGTTCTTGTAGTAGTGGGTGTTTAATAGGATTAATGTATCTTTAATCTTGTAGTACCTATAAATAGAGGTACATTGGCACCATTTGAGAGGACTTTTGTACTAGTTGATATAATAAGAAAATCACTCTCCATTTCTCTCCACTTTCTCCAATATTTCACTTGATATTATATTAGTTTATTTTATTAGTTTTACAACACGTTATCAGCACGAGTCTCTACTTTTGAGCAAAAGGTGAAGACGGAAGCTTTACCTTGAACAAAGGTGAAGCACAAGATTTTGTCGAAATTCTGCCCAAATTTCTTCAAGTTTCTTTTTCTAACTCAAAACTTATTTCAATTTCTTATGGCTAATCTTACAAAACAAGAGTTCGTACCTCTTGATATTTCTGGAAAAAATTATTTATCATGGGTTTTGGATGTTGAAATTCACCTTGAGGCAATGGGTCTTGGCAATACTATTGTGGAAAAAAATGAATCCTCAAACTAAGACTGTGCCAAAGCTATGATTTTCCTTCGTCATCATTTAGATGAAGGATTAAAAATTGAGTATCTTACTGTTAAAGATCCTCTTGTCCTTTGGCGAGACTTGAAAGAAAGATTCGACCACCTGAAGTTGGTCGTTCTTCCAAAAGCCCGATATGATTGGCTTCACTTACGGCTACAAGATTTTAAATCTGTCAATGAATATAATTCAGCCATGTTCAGAATTACTTCTCAATTAGCATTATGTGGCGAAAAAGTCACTGATGAAGATATGTTAGAAAAGACATTTTCTACTTTTCATGTCTCTAACATGCTCCTGCAGCAGCAATATCGAGAGAAAGGATTTAAAAAATATTCTAAACTTATTACATGTCTTCTCTGGACTGAACAAAATAATGAATTATTGCTGAAAAATCATGAGTCCCGACCAATTGGTGCAAGTCCATTCCCTGAAGCGAATGCGACCCAATTTCAAAATTCTGGTCAAGGTCGTGGACGTGGCCGTAGAGGAGGCTGTGGAGGAGGCCGTGAACGTGGCCGTAGCCATGGACGTGATCGTAGTAAATTTGTGCCCCGTGAAATTTATAATCGTGGCAAACAACAAAATATTTCTCAAAAGAGGAAAAATAACTACGATCAGAAAAATGGAGAAAAGAAAGTTTATGAAAAAAAATGCTACCGATGTGGTATGGAAGGTCATTGGTCCCGTACCTGTCGTACAGTTGAACATCTTGTTGACCTCTATCAAGTATCATTGAAAAAGAAAGACAAAGGTGTTCAAACAAATTTCATTGATCAAAAAATGATTATGATGATGGTGATGATGCTGATATGACACACCTCGATGTTGCTGATTTTTTTGAGCATCCTGAAGATGTCAACAAATACCCCATGATTATTTAGATATTTTATGATACTTTTTATTTTTCATGTAATTTTCTTTCTATTTAATATTTATTTTCACATCTTTATTAATATTTATTTTTGTTTGAAATTTTCTTCCTGAAGAAGAAATGGATGCCAAATATTTGGGATTAAATAATGGTGATGATGATATTTGTCTCATTGATAGTGCTACTACGCACACCACATTGAAAAATAAAAAATATTTTTCTTGTTTGAAAATGGGAGAGACAAACGTTAATACCATTAGTGGTAGTGCAAAATTGATTGAAAACTCCGGAAGAGCCACTATATTTCTCCCTGAATGGACTAAAATTATCGTAAATAATGCACTATTCTCTCCCAAGTCTCGAAGAAACTTATTGAGTTTTAAAAATATCCGCGAAAATGGATATCATATCGAGACAATGATTGAGACAAATGGTGAATTTTTATTAATCACAAGTATCATTTCTGGGCAAAAATGCGTAGTAGAAAAACTACCTTCTTTTTCTTCTGGATTATATTATGCACAAATTAGTGCAATTGAAATTCATCACCTAGTAGATCAGAAGTCTACTCTCCCTAATGATTTTATGGTTTGGCATGATCGTCTCGGACATCCCGGATCTATAATGATGAGACGAATAATTGAGAATTTACATGGCCACTCATTGAAAAATCAAAAAGTATTAAGAGCCAATGAATTCTCTTGTGTTGCTTGTTCTCAAGAAAAATTAATTATTAGACCATCACAAGTTAAAGTTGGGACAGAATCCCCTGCATTTCTAGAACGAATTCATGGTGATATATGTGGGCCTGTAGATCCACCATGTGGACCATTTCGATATTTTATGGTGCTAATTGATGCATCAACTAGATGGTCACATGTATGTTTATTATCTACTCGCAACCTGGCGTTTGCGAGATTGCTTGCTCAAATAATTAAATTGCGAGCACAATTTTCAGATTATCCAATAAAGAAAATTCGTCTAGATAATGCTGGTGAATATTCGTCACATGCTTTTGACGAATATTGTATGTCCATTGGAATAACTGTTGAACATCCTGTAGCTTATGTTCACACACAAAATGGTCTAGCCGAATCATTTATCAAACGATTACAATTAATTGCTAGACCATTGTTGATGAGGTCTAAACTTCCTTCATCTGCTTGGGGACATGCTATTTTACATGCTGCAACACTTGTGAGAATTAGGTCGACAAGTTATTATACTTATTCTCCCCTACAATTAACTTTTGATTATGAGTCCAATATTTCTCATTTACGAATATTTGGCTGTGCGGTTTATGTTCCAATTGCACCGCCCCAACGTCGTAAATTGGGCTCCCAAAGAAGATTGGGGATATATGTCGGATATGAATCACTTTCAATTATTAAATACATGAAACCATTAACAGGTGATTTATTTACTGTGAGATTTTCAGATTGTCATTTTGATGAATCACATTTTCCGACATTAGGGGGAGATAAAAATCAACCGAGAAAGGAAATTACTTGAAAAATATCATTGAATTTTCTTGATTCTCGTACTAAAGAATGTGAACTAGAAGTTCAAAGGATCATACATTTGCAAAAAATTGTAAATCAATTACCGGATGCATTTAATGACTCCAGAAGAGTTACTAAATCACATATTCCTGCTGAAAATGTTCCGATTAAAATTGATGTTCCTGAAGGACAAATTACAAGTGCTAATGAGTCTAAAACACGCCTGAACCGTGGGAGACCTCTTGGTTCCAAAGATAAAAATTCTCGAAAGAAAAGAGAAGTAGATGAATCAACAATTAGTGACAAAATTCAACCTCCTGAAGAGGTCGCTCCTAAAGAGCCAATTCTTGAAGAAAATGAAATTATAGAAAATTCAATAAATTTTGTCACTTCAAGAAAAAGTTGGAACCGAAAAGAAATAATTATTGATAGTATTTTTGCATATAATGTAGCACTTGATATTATGAAAGAGGACGAAGATCATGAGCCTAGATCGGTTGATGAATGTCGACGTAAAGATGATTGACCAAAATGGAAAGATACGATCCAATCTGAATTGGATTCACTGGCTAAAAGAAAAGTTTTTGGGCCTGTAGTCCAAACACCTGAAGGTGTAAAGCCAATAGGATATAAATGGGTATTTGTGAGAAAAAAAATGAGAAAAATGAAATTGTGAGGTATAAAGTAAGACTTGTAACCCAAGGATTTTCACAAAGACCTGAATTTGATTATGATGAAACGTATTCACCTGTAGTAGATGCTATCACATTTAGATATCTTATGAGTTTTGCAGTACATAAAAAATTGGATATGCGTCTAATAGACGTCGTTACTGCATATCTATATGGAAATCTTGAAAATGATATTTATATGAAAATCCCCGAAGGATTCAACATGCCTGAAGCATGTAAATCAAATTCTAAAAATATTTATTCTATTAAATTACAAAAGTTTTTGTATGGGTTCAAACAATCTGGACGTATGTGGTATAACCGCCTCAATGAATGTTTAACTAAAGAAGGTTATACCAATGATCCAATATGTCAATGTGTTTTTATCAAGAAAAATGTATCAAATTTTGTGATAATTGCTGTATATATTGATGATCTAAATTTGATTGGAACTCTTGAAGAGATTCAAAATAGTGCTGAATATTTGAAGAAAGAATTTGAGATCAAAGATTTTGGAAAGACAAAATTCTGCCTTGGTTTACAAATTGAGCATTTGGAAGGTGGAATTTTTGTCCACCAAACTGCTTATACCCGAAAGGTATTAAAGCTATTTTATATGGATAAGGCACATACATTAAGTATCCCAATGGTCGTCAGATCATTAGATCCTAATAAGGATCCTTTTAGACCACTAGAGGAAAATGAAGAGATACTTGGTCCTAAAGTACCATATCTCAGTGCAATTGGTGCACTGATGTATCTTGCTAATTGTACAAGACCTGATATATCATTTGCAGTGAATTTATTAGCAAGATTTAGTTCCTCACCTACAAGACGACATTGAAATGGTATTAAACATATTTTTCGCTATCTCCAAAGAACAATTGATCTTGGTTTATTTTATTCAAATAAATCCAAATCTGGATTGGTTGGTTATGCTGATGCTGGGTATTTATCTGACCCGCATAAAGCAAGATTTCAGACTGGTTATCTATTTACATATGGAGGTACTGCTATTTTTTGGCGATCTACAAAACAATCATTAGCTGCTACTTCATTGAATCATGCTGAAATAATAGCAATTCATGAAGCCAGACGAGAATGTGTTTGGTTAAGGCCAATGACCAATTACATCCAGAAGAGTTGTGGGTTATCCTCCGAAAAAGAAAATCCTCCAACTATATTATATGAAGATAATGCAGCTTGTATAGCCCAATTGAAAGGAGAATATATTAAAGGAGATAGGACAAAACACATTTCACCAAAATTCTTTTTTACTCATGATTTGCAAAAGAATGGTGAAATTGATGTGTAACAAATCCGATCAGATAATAATTTGGCGGATTTATTTACCAAGGCATTGCCAACTACAACATTTGAGAAATTGGTGAAGAGTATTGGTATGCGACGATTAAAAGATCTCAAATGATATTTGTATCAGGGGGAGAAATTGATACACAGGAATACTGTACTCTTTTTCCTTCATTAGGGTTTTTGTCCCGATGGATTTTTCCCTAGTAAGGTTTTAACGAGGCATATTCTTTGTGTAATAGACATCCAAGGGGGAGTGTTATGAAACAACTAAAAGTGTGGATGTTTCTTTGTATTCTCAAGAGGATTTATTCATGATTTATGGTTACATTATGTATAGAAGTTACAATTCATAATGATGTTCATGTAGTGGAGAAACCGTTTCATAAGTTTCTTCATGTTCTTGTAGTAGTGGGTGTTTAATAGGATTAATGTATCTTTAATCTTGTAGTACCTATAAATAGAGGTACATTGGCACCCTTTGAGAGGACTTTTGTACTAGTTGATATAATAAGAAAATCACTCTCCATTTCTCTCCACTTTCTCCAATATTTCACTTGATATTATATTAGTTTATTTTATTAGTTTTACAACAAAGAAGAATATTTTAGAAATCTAGTGGATTTAGACATAGACTTAGGCTCTAAATTTTTCAGGTAAAATTTGTTCCAAAATATAAGTGATAAACTATTTATTTATTATTTGATATGATATACACTCAAATGTATCAGATATACTGTTTAACAATTTAGTAATTAATTGGATTCAGACTTTAATATTCAGATTTCATATTTCAATTTTTAGATCTCGGTTTTATCAAATGCACTCTTAGTCTTTCTTTTGGAGGTTATTAATTTTGAAGAAGAGGGGTCCTTAATTTTTGCATAGCCATATTTAGTACGTAATGTTCCTAATTCCTTACCATCATCCTGACCTTCACATTTAAGCTAAGATTTATTTTGAGATTCATACAAAAAAACTAAACCTTAAGTAGTAACATAATTAACTAACCTCTAAAGTCAATTTTGAATAAGGAATTGTGATCATCTTGATGGGCATTTCATATTCTTTGCCTTAATTATTTTGATAAGAGTATATTTTATGTGTTTTTAGTGTGCTTTATTAGTGAATTTTGGTATATTTTAGTTAGTTTTATAGTTAATTAATTAGGATTCTAGTGAAAATATGCATTTTGTGGTTAAAATGGTAAAAATTGCATTTCTATTAAATTTTATGGTGAAAACTTCATGTTTTTGTAGGTTTAAGAATTCAATTATCAAAGGAAGTGAATTGAAAACATATTTGGATGATTTGATTTGAAGTGGTTTAAAGAGAATATGAAGTGCAAAGATGAAATGCAAGCAAGAACAAAAGAATGCAAGTGAAGACAGCTTTGACACCTTGTGGTATTTTGGCTACATCTTGAGTTACAAGTATCGGATTGAGATGATTCTTATACCTTTTTGAAGATAAGAGATATATCTATGGTATGAAGATATTGGAGTCCGTTTCAGTCGTTTTCCTTGTCAAAAAGTTGAAATACAAAAGTACAATTTCATGGTCGAAAGCTGAAACAGAGTTCTAACTAGGTGTAGGTATTTTGGTCATATCTCGGTCTAAAGAGCTCCAAATTAGATGATTCTTGAGGATTGGAAAGCTAATTTAAAGGGTTTCAACTTTTATGTTTTGCACAAGAGTTAATTCGGCCTCTATCATCAAGAAAATATCAGTTAAAATAGTTCAGAAGTGAAAACGCAACTATCCAATATGCGAGTAGAAGTCGCGTATTTCTGATGTTGCGTATTCTCTTCTATTTTCTGCAGCTTGTTTATCAACTTGCTCTGTTTTCACACAACTTTTCCATCTTAATTCTAGCCAGCAATTCCGGTTGTATCTTATCAAGAAAATGGTGAAAAGTTGGAAAAACAACTCATGGGAGTTTCAAGAGTCAAAAATGACAACTAGAAATAACTTATTTGACTCTTGAATCCTATATAAATAGCAGCCTTTGGAAACCATTTTCACAACTTTGGAAGGTTAGAGAAACTCACAAAAAATATGACTTCCATTAGAGTTTTCTTAGTTCATTAGTTAGGGTAGTATAGAGTAGTTAGTGTAGTTTACCCATCTTGTATTTGTAGTTAGATTTGGATGAAGATTTGAGGAGCAAAGATGGAGAGTTTAAAACTCATGTGACAAGGGTGACTTCTCTCTTATCACTTTTTTTTTTTGTATTTGATTTCATGTTTAGTTATAATACAAGTTTGGATTTACTTTTCTTTATGTTTAGTTAAAGTTTATGTCTAAAGTATGGATGAACTTGTTATCGCTTGTTAGTGATGTTTACTTGGTTATTTGATGATATTATTTTGAGCAAGTTATTTATCACTTTTCCTTATCTAATCATGATTAACTGACCATTAGTTATGATTATTTAAAAGTGTTAAGTTTGCAATGACAATTGAAATTTAACACTAGTTCAAGAAAGTGATAAATCTAGAGAGTTCACTCACGAGAGTAGAAGAGCACCTTTATGGTTTTATTGACTTATTTCATGTAATTTCATAAAAGAAATGAACTTGTAGTTAATTCATAATCACGAGAGTAGGTATGGTTTAGCTACAAGTATAGTTGATTTACTATGAGAGTAAGTTTCACATACCTTATGAAATTACGCCATAACTAACCAAGATAATAGCATTCACTTAACTGGTATTCTCATTTACAAGAGTAGTAAGAAATTCCATACCTCTAGGAGATTTCTAGTGTTATTTTCATTACTTTTACGTTTATGGTAGTCTAGATAATAAAGGAGTTTGAAAATCACCGGTAATTGAAAATCTTCCCTGTGAGTTCGACCCTTAATACCCTAAACTCGCTCACGACTTGTATACTTGCAAAAAAGTCGCGTGTGGGGTATTTAGGATTTATAAATGTAAAACTTGATTGTGGATGAATTTAATTGTTATATACATACCCCGTGCTCATCATATTTATCCAACAATATTTGGAAGGAAATTAATATTTGCACTCCCATTTTAACTTTTTGCACATCAATCACTCATTGAATAATATGTTTCCAAGAAGTGCAAGAGACTAATTTAGAAGTGCAAATATTACTTCTTTTCGGAAGCGTTGTAGTAAATCTTTCTTTCAAACATGATTGATTGCAATTAATTATTAAGGAAACAATGTGATCCACAAGAAATCAAAATTTAGAAAATATTAACAAATGTCAAATTTTGAATTGAACGGAGAATCGACCGCGTCGAATGTGCAATGTTACCTGTATATCATCCATCAAATTATTTTATCACCCCAATAACGGGGTCCCATCATATCTTATGTTTCACGCTTTCAGTCTCACCTGGCCTGTATCCATTTTCTACAGCAAGCGAGTTTCCAGTTCTGCCCATCTATTTTTCTCAATTACAGGCCCCACATCAATTTGGAATGTATTTCCAAAGATGCACTTCCAACACACGACCTAAAAGATTAAAGATTAATCTTTCCTACACTATCAGTATATATATTGATGGGATTGGATGAATGTCACATCATCTGAATTTAAATTTAAACATCAAATTTTATATATGTGATATGCATCTAGATCTGTTAGTATATATACTGTCAATGTATAAAACATTTATCCAAAAATTAACTCTTTTTTTTTTTGGCAAGACTCCGCCCAGTCTGTGAAGTTTCTAATTTTTTTTTAATATAGACATAGCGTACGAATGCATCATCTCGGGCTTCGGGTAAAGACAGCCATCGGAATGACTATTCCTAAAAGGTTTACATCCATAATTGGCAAAAAAAAAAAAAATTTGAAGATTCAAATTTTATGTTCAAACTTCAAAGTGAATTACGCCTTAAAAAAATGATCTTGTAGAATTGGACAAAACAAACAGAAGCAGCTGGTTTGACAATCATATATGCCCTGTTCCACATCATCTCGGACACGCGTGTGAACCACATACCAACCCACAGAAGAAAGTTTTATAAGTATTCACTAGGTCCCATGGAGATTATTGATTACAAGCTTACCAGGAATATGTTGAACACGTCAAACGTTTGCTCCGCTGGTTTCACAAAGGATGAACTTGGAAATATAGTATCTACCAAGCGAAATCAGCAAAAGTGACAGACAAAAGAATTCAGGATTTGAGGTCAACGTACATTATCGCAGCTACATCCATCGTTGCACGTCTCCTATGATCTGGATCTGATCTTCGAGCAACATCTCTTCATCCGCAAACTTGAAACGTCTATTTAAGCGTAAGCCACTCGGTTTCCAAGCTTTTAATTCTGAGGTTTTGCTGTCTAAAATCTCGGTTACATAAAGCTTAACTCCTCCTTAATATCGTAATTTTCACTCTAAAATCAGGGTGCAACAACGGAAGTTGAAGGAAGATAAATTTCAGCTTAAGTTCTTGCATATTTTTACTATCTATTACAGGTAAGCAGCTTTTGCTATTCAAAGCCAGAAAGTCTTCCTGCCTTCTTCTGCCGAAGTCACTTTTTCCATTTTCTGTGTTATTTGTTTCTTCATAATACACGAAAGTCGAAATCGTTTTTTCTTGAGCATCACCTCCATGTTACTTAGTTCAACCATATTATTATTTCTCTTTTTTGGAGAGCTAGCGAAAAACAGAAAATATAGAATTCTCTTGATGTCTTATATATAATTCTGCTAATATATGCTTTCCCTGATTGTACATGCTAGTTAAATATAAACCGCTTCGTGAACCTTCGTTAAACTAATGTCCTTCGACTATAACATGACTAGATTAGGAAAACTTCGTTAAATTGAGATCTCATCCGGACAGTTGACTGCTAGACATGCCCAAATCGACAAAGTGCATCTTCATTGATACTAGTCCGCCTAAAGAAAAGGGTGTCCTTCAACTATAGCACAATTGTAGGGATGGCAAGGGAGGTGGGTGTTAGAGGGTGCCCACCTTGCAAGAGGAGGAATGGGATGGGGTTTGGAGCAGTATCACCCCCACCAGATCTATATAAATAGAAAGAAATTAAATCAAATAAAAAATAATAATGATAATAGGGCAAGGTGGGTGCACCCGCGGGAGTAGCGTAGTGGGGATGAGGGTCGGGGTAATGGGGGATAGGGCGGAAACTTTTGTAGAACAGGGTAGGGGAAGACCGCCCCATTCCATCCCAAACAATTTGATATGATTGATTTCAACATGACAGTTGAATGCTTGGTTAGCGAATAGTTGTGATGCAGTGAATAGTAGAAGAAAGATAGCAGCTCTGCTTACATTGGATTGTGGAATTTTTCACAAACTTGTATTTTGTTTTTGGAGTGTACAATAAAGCAATTCCAGAAACACTCCAAATATATACAATTTCAAATACACCTTAAAAAAAACTATCACCACTTTCTTCTTCCACCCATCGCTACCACCGCCTTTTTCTCCTCTCTCCTTCCTTCCCTCTCCCATCCCCTCCTTCCTCCTCTTCCTCTCCTTCTTCCCTTCCCTTCTCCTCCCTTTTGGTAGTAACTTGCAACCAAATTGAGAAGCTGGAGAGGGAGGGAGCGGGGGAGAGGAGCTGTAGGGAAGGCAGCTATTGAAGAATTGGTGAGGTTACAAGAATTTGGAACCTATTACAAAACTTTTACAAGTGTAATTCAAGAACTCGACCAAACTAACAATGGGGGATTCAAGAGATTTTTTGTGTGATCTTTCTCTTTAAAGTGTTATTTGCTCCCACTTAACTTTCTAACTAAGTTGAAGTGGCAAGTTACCTCTAGAATACAATGGAAAATAAGAAACTAGCCTATAGCAAGTCTAAGCATAGTTTCTACAAGATGGAGATTCAAGTAGCTAGTTGTATTTGCAAGCTCAAGACACTTTATTTATAAAGTCTTGAGCATCTCCAAGTACGTTTCAAGTTCTAATTGATTTTCCATGATTCACACTTGATTAGACATCAATTTGAGTCTTTTGGGAGTTATGCGACTGAAGTATCATAACACAAATCATTATGCAATTGAAGAGCCATAACACAAATTATAAGTTGTAGAATTGAGGAGTTATGTCACAACCATAAGTTATGGAATTGAAGAGCTATGTCACAAACCATGAAGTCGTAACTAAGCACTTGTCACACTGCAAACTAATTTTCCAACAACAGCGACCCGCAACTAGATCGAGGAGGGGTGAGGGGGGTTGTGGAGAACGGAGAAGAGAGAGGACCGAAAGGTAGTGAGGGAAGGAGGAAGGAAGAGGAAAGAAGGAGGAAAGAAAGAGGAAGGAGGAGGAGAGAGAGGGAGGAGAAAGGACAGGATTGGTGGTGGTGTGGGAGAGAGGTGAGGAAGGGTGGTGGATGGTTTGGAAATTTTTAAAAAATACCCCAATAAAATTTTAAATTTTAAAACACCATAAAATATATTTCAAATAAAAGAATAAATCTTATATATACTGACAGCGTATACAATATCACAGTTGAATGTATGACATATATATAAAATTTGGATTTTAAATTTAAATTCAAATTATATGTCATACATCAAATGGTGAAAGTATATACACTGTCAGTATATAGAAAATTAATTTTTAAAAAAATAATATTTACTTATTAGTGTGTGTACAATCAATATTTCACAGACCAATTTCTTAAGTTGGCATTAGCTTATAAATAGAAGAGGACATGAAATACGCACAGTTTCTCATATTTCTTTGTTGGTTGTTCAATGAGCCACTTTAGTGGAGGTTTTGCAAAATATTATGGCCTTTTTCTTTTTTCTCTCTACAATTATTTGCATCTTGACTTGTTACATTAAGGCCGCCATATGACTAGTTCAATAAGTCAATTTGATATATCTGGCAAGGTTAACTTTCGCTTCTCTCAATCTTCTGGTCAGTAGGAGAGAATTTCTTGGCTAAATTGCACAAATTCAACTAATTCCAAACTATATGCAACATAACAATTACCATGCATGTATGCAAAAAATTGAAAAAAGCTCATGACATCATATTGTTGCCCATGTCACAGGTGAAAGGGAAATCATGAAGATGAAATTTTGGTTCCATGCAAGAGACAATCCCCCCAAAAATAATTTACAGGAGCTCAAGTTAAAGTCTGATTCCTTATTTGATAAGAGAGACGTCATCATCAATGATTTAGTGCGAGAGCTCAAAAAGGGAAAGATTCCCACAAGAGAGTGCCATATATGGCTGAAGAAGGTGGAAGATATCAAATATGAGGTGTGTGATTTGCTGAAATCTAAGGCACATGATTCTGAGTTCGAAATTTCTACAATCCGTTCCCGCCTGGATGCTGTGATGAACGAGATATCTGAATATTTGGACAAATCACCAAATAAAAATGACACAGTGGATGACGCAATGATTGGAAGATCCAAGAGAATAAAGGGATATTCAAAGGTTGGGGGCGATGAATATCGTACCGTGGAAGTGGGCAAAACACATAAAATCCGAAGAAAAGCTGTTCATGTTAATGCTGCTGCAGGGGAATCATCCCCAGCAAGCAAAAAACCAATTTTGGGAAACAGAATGGAGCAGAGTAAAGATAAAGAGACGATTTCTGCACCATTAGCTGCTGTTTCTGAAACTGCAGAAACTTGTAGAATGGAAGATGGACGTGTAAAAGCCGAAAACAAAATCTCATTGCAGAATGAAGGGATATCACTATCAGCTATTGATCAAAAAGCTGGAGAAACTCCTGAAAAATTAGGTCCTGAAGGATTAAGGTTGGAAAAGTCAGGCTCATCAAAGCTGCTGTCACCATTATCCAGCATGGCACACCTGGAGCTGAATGAATATGAGACAAGGCGAGATACAGTATCTCTTGAAAGGGCAGAGACTCAATCCAATCTAGTAGAAAAAAGTGAACTTACTTTTTCGGAGGTAAAAGAGATGTCGAATACAAATGAAATAAAGGATTCAGTAACAGGAAGATCCATTCCTGAAACAGAAAATTTGATCTCTGAAGCGGAAGGAATTGAACCAATAGAAACACGAGAAAAGCAACATGGATATTGTAAACCTGAAGGCAAAATCCCAGTGCAAAAAGAGGCCAAGGAAAAGCTAGCTCTGGATGTTGAAGCAGGGATGACTCCAAATAAAACGGTTGTTGAAGTAGTCAGAATTTCAGAGATAGAAGAGATTTCGCCAACAGGTGAAATGGGGGATTTTAGAATTGAGAGATCCATCCCTGGACCAGAAAGGTCTATTTCTGATCCCGAAGGAATAATTCACGACTATCAAAGTATGTCCTCCGAATCTGGCGATAAAAGAGGTAATCCAATGAAGACTAAACCACTTATGAATCTGAAAAGACGTCTGTTTGCCAAGTCTTCTTCAAGAAGTGTTACTGTTCTGGGAGCTCCAAAAGTGGATTCATCAAGAAAAGATGATATAAGTATGACTCGGGGTGATGAAGAACCGAGAATTAGCTGCATGGTACAGAAGATAATTGAATGCATGAAAGATGATAGATACAGAAGAATTGGCATCTACGGAAATGGTGGAATTGGCAAGACAACCGTACTTAAGGCTTTGTTATCCGCTCCTGAAATTAAAGATAAATTTGATTTTCTTATTCAGGTGACCGTCTCAAGATATTGGAGCAGGAAAAAGATTCAGCTTGAGATTGCAAGGCAGATAGAGCTCAGCATAGAAGGCATTCAATCAGCAGATGAACTTGCAAGCAAGTTATTTCATGCACTACAAAGCAGGAAATATTTGCTGCTACTTGATGACGTATGGGACAGTATTAATTTGGCGGCATTAGGTATTAATTTGGAGAGCCATTCCAGATTAGTGGTGGCAACAAGATCAGTTCATATTTGCAAAAATGTGGCCTCAGATCGACAGATAGAAGTAGGTGCCCTTTCTTGGAAAGAAGCTTGGAATCTATTCCAGGAACAGGTAGGAGGTGTCATTAACTCCCCCAGTATAAGGCCTCGTGCAGAAGCAATAGTTTCAGAATGTGGTGGTTTGCCATTGATGATCATTGTTATTGGAAGAGCCTTGGCTAAGGAAATTGATGTCTCGGGCTGGAGGCTTGTGCTGAGTAATCTTTTATCAGTTACTGGATTAGAATCTGGTGACGTTGAAAATTGTGATGAAGCTCTACTCCAGAAGCTAAAAGTTGGTTACGACAAATTGCCTGACTATGATTTGAAATGCTGCTTCCTATACTGTGTCTTGTTTCCAGAGGATCATAACATTCAAATAATTGAGCTTATCAATTATTGGATCCAGGAGGGCCTTGTCACGGGGAATTCAGCAGATGCATCAAGGAAAGGGTTCAGAATTGTTCGGCATCTTACTGAAGCCTCTCTAGTGGAACCTGTTGATGGTGTTTCAATTAAAATGCATGACTTGATAAGGGATTTGGCATCATGGATCATCTTATCGGAAGAAGGATCCTTGGATTTCTTGGTGGGAAGGAAATTTAACAAAGTTGGGAACCAAGAGCTGATGTTAGAACCAAGGACAATGTCAATAGCAAAGAGCCCCCAAAAGTTGCCCAGGGTAGAAAATTGCTTCCTGTCAAGAGCTGGGGCAGGTTTACTATTGCCACCAAAAGAAAGTGAATGGGAAGAAGCCGAGATGATATTTCTCATGGATAATGACATTTCAAAGCTACCCGAGGAGCTAAATTGCCGCAAGTTAAAGATGTTGTTCCTTCAAAGAAACAGACGTCTTACAACTATACCTGCATCATTTTTCAACAGCATGCCTCGTCTACAAGTTGTGAATCTATCCAAGACAAATATAAGATCCTTACCAGCATCACTTTACAGATTAAGTGGGCTCCAAGCGCTGATTCTTCGCCATTGCCCATGCTTATCTGAAATTTCTCCCAGAATTGGGGATGTAAAGTCCATAGAGATTCTTGATCTGACGGGTACTGAGATTTATAGCCTACCTGATAGCATTGGCAAGTTATCATCTCTCAAGCATCTTCATGTATCTTTTTATGCATACGTGGATGACAAGAAGTCTCATAATAACCACAAAAATTTGGTTCCTTGTGGTATAATTTCTAAGCTTCAGTCACTGGAAGAATTGAGCATTGAAGTGCAATCCGGGGATACTCAGTGGAATACAGATGCAGAATTTGTAGCAAAGGAATTGAGCAATCTGAACAAATTGGATACTCTTTGTATCTGTTTCCCCGAAATAAAGTTTCTACGGACTTTCCTTGGATCCAGTCCTGCTTGGAAAGCTGATAATTTGAGGAAGTTCAAATTTGTCATTGGCCATGACATCAAAAGGTCGGCATCTCGTGTCCCAAGACATACAGAGCAGGATTATGATCAGCAGCACAAGTGCTTGAGATATGTCAGTACTGATATTGATCACATACCTAATGAAGTTAAGGAAGTCCTCAAGCGGGCCACAGCCTTCTATCTTGATCACCAATCTAGGATCAGAAGCTTAACAGAGTTTGGCATTCAAATTATCAGACAACTGAAGTTCTGTACTGTAAGCGAATGTTCTGACATGGAGTCCATTGTAGATGGTGGCAGTATCATTGATGAAATTACATTACCAAATCTATCTCACCTAAGTCTTCATTACTTGTGGAACTTGAACAAAATCTGGAAAGGTGAGATAACTGCTGAAAGTTTCAAGGCTTTAAAAGTTTTGTCGGTTCACACATGTCCGAGGTTGGAATTTGTTCTTTCATGCTCTATGGTACAATATTTTCCTAGCCTTGAAGACCTTACGGTAGAAGATTGCGCATCTATGACAGATATCATACCATGTGAGATGCAGACCGAGGTTTGTTCTGCTGAAATTCCAAAACTGAAGAAGTTGGAACTTCGTTATCTGCCTCAATTGCTTAGAATCTGCCATCAATCTTATCTGCATATTGAGCATCTCAATATTAAATACTGCCCAAAGTTTGAGTCCAACTAGCCTACTTGCAGTGAGTAGGCAT
Source organism: Coffea humblotiana (assembly GCA_023065735.1). Classification (NCBI taxonomy): domain Eukaryota; kingdom Viridiplantae; phylum Streptophyta; class Magnoliopsida; order Gentianales; family Rubiaceae; genus Coffea; species Coffea humblotiana. Next base: position 24,360,871 of record CM041210.1, read on the forward strand.
GCACAGTGAAACCCTTTCTAGGGACCTCATCGATTTATGAATAGTGTGTGAGAAACAACTCAGTTTAATCAGTACAAGCTGATTGCTGAATAAAAATGTGTATCAAGCGGTGTTAAAGTGTGCTCCTTTCTTTCTTCGTTGTACTTTGTGATCTGTTGTAGTTGTATATATATGGACCCCTTGTCTAAAATTATTGCAATATGTTGTGGACATTTTGTAATATTATTTATTTATTTTACCTCCCACCCCTCTCCACACCCTTTTCAGTCCCAATTGTTAGGTCCAAAATTCGAACCCAAACGTAACAGTGAAATCCTTCTTGACCATTGGACCAACTCTAATAGTTATCATATTGTCGACATCATTTAAGAGGAATAATATTCATTCAATTATATGATTGTATAAGCATATTTTTGCAAGATGTAGAGTTGACTTTAGTCTATTTAAACCAAAAGGAATTCGTTTATTATGATACATTTACTGAGAAACAGTTACAACCAGTTTTACAACTTGCCATGACTCATTAAACCTTTATAGGTGAAACACGTACTCTTTTCTCTGATAACATAATTGCAGGGCTTTTGTAATTCATATCAAACTATTAAAGTCTTTGGCAGAAAGCCACTTCAAGATTTATCAGTAGGCATGGTTGTATACGATTATCATTAAGAATCAAAAGAAGATTAACGTTCTATATTCTAAGCTGACATCTCTGTAAAAGATCTATTAGTAGAAAATGTTGCAACTAATAGTGGTCGATCCAAAGGCACTGACCATAAGGCCATAATCCGACAAAAATGCACTGCTAAATTCAGCAAATCACGCAAACGTAAATGTTCTGCTAATTATATTCGTGTGCAAATAATCATCGATACACCCAAAAAGTACATATCTAAAATAAATACAGTAAAACGTGTGCAAAGGCATCTAGAGAAATCAAATGACTCTTTTGAAATAGTTTAGGCGGTGGATGTGAAGGTAAAGTTGGCGCATGTGGTTTGAGATCCCAAAAGCGTAAAGGTGAAGCCCAACATTGAAGTTGCCAGATCAAATTGGTGGAGTAAATCTTCCAACTGAAAACCACCAATCACAATTGAGGTTCTGGGATTCAAAAAATGTTAATAAAGGTTCACCCCAAAATTCTTGGCTTAGGCTAAAATTTGACAAATGTGCATCAACCATTTGAGTTAACTTGTGATTTTTCCTTTCAACTACACCATTTTATTATGGTGCATAAGGAGTAGCAATTTTATGTTTTATCCTGGTAGACTAAAAATAGTTAATATCAAAATATTCTCCACCTCTATCAGACCATAAGCATTTCACAAATGTTTCATGATAAAATTCAACTTCACCCTTATATGTTTTAAATTTATGCATGACTTCACATTTTAAATGCAGCAAATAAATATGACAATATCTAGAGAAATCATTTATAAAAAGTGACAAAATTATTTATTTCCTACTAAAGTAGGTGTGCCATGTAAGTCACATGCATCACTATGAATCAAGTCCAAAACTTTGAAACTTCTTTCAACTTCAAGAAATGGAATTCTTGTGATTTTTTGTTAGCATGCATGTATTGCACTTTTCTTCATTTTTGTCACAATATGGCAATAGATCAAGTTTTATCCTTTCATGCATTCTTTTATAATTAACATAACCAAGTCTATTATACTCTAAAGTAGAAGAAAACTTAACCAAATATGCAGAAACAATATTATTCTTATTATTACCAGCAGCAAGTACATTTAACTTAAATATCCTATTACGAAGATAACCCTTACCTACATACACACCAAACTTGGATCAGATGAACTTCTTAGCTTCAAAAACAAATTTAAAACCAAACTTGTTTAACAAACTACCCGACACTAAGTTCTTCTAACTTCCAGCACATAGAGTACATTAGTCAAAGTTACTCCATTTTTGGAAGTGAACTTTAATTGTATTTCACTAACCCCTTGAACAGAAATGGTAGTAGAATTTTCCATATAAACCGCGGTGTCTTCATCCATCAGTTTCACGATCATGAAAACCTCCTTTCTGTTGCAAATGTGATATGTAGCACCGAAATTAATCCACCAAGCAAAATCATTTTCAACCATATTGATTTCAAAAATCGTAGCAACTAGATTTTTGCTTACATTGCTGCAAGAGTCTTGCTTCTCCTTTTTATTCTTAAGAATCTTGCACTTGGACTTGTAGTGTCCTTTCTTTTTGCAGTAGAAGCACTTGCCTTTCTTCCTTTTCTTGTTGTTGGACTAATTCTTGCATTGTTGGCCTCTCTTGCTTCCTTGGGACTTGCTTGTTTGTTCCTCTTCTATCACATGCACTTTGGTTCTCTTCAAGGAATTGTGTATTCTTATATTCTTGGGTGTGAATTTCTTCTTCTACTCGAAGAGACTTAGCAAAGATCTCAAGAGAGATATCCTTCTTTCTATGTTTGAGGTCTCTTTTGAAATCTTTCCGATATGGTGGTAACTTATTTATTATAGAACATATAGTAACGGCTTCATTCATGTGCAATTTGTGTTGTGTAAAGTGATTAAGAAGCCGTTCAATCTCAGCAAATCGTTTCGTAATAGACCTATTATCTACCATTTTATAACTATTAAAACAATAGATAAGAAACTTCTTATTTGTTGCATCTTCTTGCAGATATTTGGATTCCAATTGATCCCAAAGTTCCGTGATAGTTGGAATTGAATGGTAGACATTGAACAAATCATCGCTCATGTGTTGAGGCTATGACCGTGGCAAGTCTCATTATCATTCTGCCATTTTTGGCGTTTGTGGATGTTCTCAAGAGCTCCATCAGGATTGACAATCAAGGGTTTTGGAGTGCCCAAAACATATACAACTTGAAGAGCATAACGAGGAAAAGAACACATTTTTGCCATCTAATAAAGTTCCTTCCATCAAACCTTTGTAACTTGATAATGTTGGATGCTAATTCTTTTTATGTACCAGCGATTGCAAAAGAAAAAATTTAAGCCTACAGATTGTTGAGGATATTACAAAAGAAATGGCTAAATATTGCAAAGTATAAGATACAAAAAATGGGTTCAAATCATGATTCTAAATCACTTTCGTTTGGCCTTTATTTGTGCAGTATTGTGTGCAATAGAAATTAGACAAATATCCTTTAGGTTAATTTAAAGTTTGCTTATCTTCAACTCTTGTATAAAGTAAGACAAACCTACTTGAACAATGGTGTATTTTACAAAGAATTCAAGTAAGTAGGAAAGTAATTTTCTGCAAAAAACCACCCTTTTACTTGTTCTTATATAGATGAGATTGTTATAAACTAAGAGTTGTAACTTTTGTCCAACGATTTGATGTCTATTCCTTGATTTTACTAACACAAGTGGTCTGAAGTTTTACACAAGTTTTAGACACCATTTGGAGGGGTATAAATCGCCAAAATATGAAAAGGTGTCAAAATAGAAAAATTGACCATTACTAAGGATCCGCCCATAGATCCAACTAGATGGAATTTCACAACTCTCTTAACAGAATCCGGTCCACGAATCCAGTTCAATTACAATTGAATTCGTGGCAGGATTATGGATCCATGGAGGAATCAACAAGGATCCGTCCACAGATCCTTTATAAATTTTGGAAATTTCTAACACTATGTACTTAGACTTTGTTGTATTCAGGTTTATATAAGTCTGACCATTGTGCAAGTGTGGTTAAATATCGAGTTTTATGCTTAAAATTTGTTGCAGTTATTTTTTAAGCATGTTTTCAAACCAATAGTGAAATTGGTAAAGTGAATTTAGATAATAAATCAAACTGCAAGTCCGTTAATATGATGGAAAAGTGTTATGGAAAAGTCACAATGTTTGATTGAATTGTTTTGCAATGTTTTTTGTTGAACATTTGCTGAAATAATGGTAATTTATATATGCAAAATAGACTGAATGGGTTGCTCATTATTGTAAGTTGATGCAGACTTTTTATCCTGTGCTCGTCCACAAAAAAGTTGCACTATTAACGGTAATATTGGCCATTACAACCAAATTTATGAGGCTTATTTATTCTTGACTTTTCTACTTTGTTTATTCCATTTTTGAGTAAAATATTTTTGGCATAATTTTTTTGTAATAACTCTAAGGATAACTTCAGAATAATGTTTATTGTCAGACTTTTCTTTTAATAATTTAAGTCATTTATCTTGACAAGGGTTGATTTTGTAACCATAAACTTAAAGTAAGGGACGTCAGTGTAATCCTTAGAATTGGAGGGCTACTAAGTGAAATTTGTAGAAACTGTAGGGGAGTTTTAAGCTTTCTGAAATTATGCCAAGGTGGAAGGACGCTTTTTTTCCAATGCCGCATGTACTTCACCTCACAAGGCACCGCAAGCGTGCAAGGGCCACAACTACTAAGCAGTTTAGAGACACATATTTTTGTATTTTCATACCAAAACTTTTTAATTTTTGTGAATTTGCCACGTAAAATTGACAAACACTATGTTAATCAAATTGATTGGTATCTGTGAAATCCATTACGAATATATTTTCATGTCCATGTGAATTCTTTATGTGAAAAATTTTTACTATAGATGATTGATTTGGATTCGGTGTTTTTTAAGTTGTACTTTGGGATATTTTTAGAATTTAAAATTTTTTTGTATTTTTTTGTAAATTTGTTAAAGAATTTCTATCACCCAACATCACCAATAGCTATCCTCCCCTCTCTTTTTTTTTTTTTCCCTCTCTCTCTTTCCCATCCTTTTCTCTTCCCTCTTTGCCCTAGCAAAGTGAGGAAAAGAGGGTAGAGGGGATGGCAGGGGAAGGAGGGAGGAGGAGAGGGTTGAGAGAGAGAGAGAGGGGAGGGTAGGAGTTAGCAGTGGCTATTACCAGTGATGACCGGTGGTGGTGGTATATGGAAGAAAAAAGAAGTTCAAAGTTTATTTTATTTTATTTTTTGTGTATTTGAGATTGTGTATTATTGAAGTTGTTTTGGAGTTTGTTACTATGGATCCATAAACAAAAATAATTTGTGAGAAAAATGATAAATTTAAATAGAGCCTTTGGTATCATATCCCACCGAAAGACACAATCCATCACACTTGTAGAACAAAAAATAAATGAAACACACGAGTAAAGAATTAAACAAACTAAAAATGATAAAAAAAAATACAATACAACAATGAACAACGTTTGATATAAAGTTGCATTCTCGAGAATGATCAACTACAAGCTTTCTTTCACTAATTAATTGACTTTTAATCGGACTAAACTAGACCTATGCTGAAAATAGTACTATGTCTTGGAAAACTTAGCTAATGCATTGACACGTTAAAGAAAAGGGATAATTTTAGAAACCTCCCTTAAGGTCTCTAACAATTTTAGGAAGCTCCCCTTAGTTTTTAAAAATTACATTCACCTCCCTTACTTTCACTATTTATGCTTCAAAATAAGCCCAGTAGGCCACCAATTCCTTCAAATATCCTAAACTACCCTTTTTGTCAAAATTCAAAAAGATAAAAAGGAAAAATAAAAAGAGTTTTTTTTTATTGCCTTTCTTCCAATACCAAAGCCAACAGACTCTTTCTACGAAAAATAAACGTTTAGGAAAAAATTCAACTATGATGATTGCTTTCTTCCAAGCAACGCCAGCACAAAAGCCAAACAAACACCCCAATTTAAATCAAAATAAATTCCAATAATTCTAGCACTCAAAACACTACAATCTAATTTATGTTCAGTAACCCCAACCCCTACATTTACTACACAAGTCAATTAAATCCGTCACTTGGTGCTAAACTAGATAAAATTTGACCTCAAATTTTACTCAAAACTAACACTTCATCAACAATCAATAGCGCAGCTCTTTCGTCTTCCTCTCTTTGTAGCCTCCTTTATTTTTTTTTCAACACCCATTTCTAAAGCCCATCCATCCCTCAAATTCTTGACTTTTGACATCACTAAGTTTTATCATCCATAATCAACCAACATTGGATAAAATAAATAGGCGTAGAAAAATCAAACCCATTACACTTAGAATTAAAAAAATAAAAAAGATGAAATTAATCATATTTGCAAAAAAGAGATGAGAATAGAGATTAAAAAAAAAGAAAAAAAAAGAAGGGAAGGATGGGGATAAATACAGACAAGGGATGATAGATAGAATTTGGTCTTAAATTGGAGGAAGAATATTAGGTAGAGAGGAATGAGTGGCAGGAATTTAGCAAAAAAGAAAATGAAAGAAAGAGTAAGGTAGAAAGGAGGAAGTGTCAGAGAGGGCGAGATAAAATAAGTCAATTTTGATTTTTCTTGGAATTTCTGAAATTTTCCAAAAAAAATGTCATTAACTATCCTATGTAGAGTACTTTTGCAGCAATAGGGGAGGTATGTATAATTTTGAAATATTTAAGGAGAGCTTTGTGAAATTGTTAGAAACCTCAGGGAAGGTTTCTGAAATTATCCCTAAAGAAAAGGAAATAAAACTGATGTTTTTTTGGCTGGGGAGAGTTGTGTGTTCCTTAATCACACTTCTTATTTTTGCTGCCTCAATTGCCAGATATTTCGCCTTTTACCCTTTCTTCTGGGATGAAGTTCCCATCTCTTCAACAACTGTTTTGAGTTCGCCGATCCGCTTATCTATCTTCCAACCTCCACCAATTTATTGACCAGCATTTGTACCTTATCAAGTTATTTGGGCCTTCTTGCATGCCCTTGCCTTCCTTTCTTTGCGTCGCTCTATTTTATGGCCCAACGAGTACGACTGGTAACTCTAAATTTTGAGTAGGATAGCAATTTGCAGCCTTTTTATTTTTTATTTAAAAAAATGATCGATTTCATCCCTCACATCTCACAAAAATATTCTTTTCATTCTTCACTTTTAAAACAAAACAAATTCATTCTTGACATTTAAAAATTGAATCTATCACATTCCTGAACTCAACTTTCAATTTGAATTAAACCATTTAGCAACCCAGTAATAAATTTCGGGGATAAAATTGATAGATCATTCGGTTAACTCTATCACATTCACATGATATTTATTGAACCAAAAAAAAGAAAAAATAAAAATTATGACATAAAAGGCCATTGTTTGTCTTGGAATAGTAAGGTTTTTTTTAGATAAATCTTTTTATGCACCATTAGTATATACGTTTGTGAGTCTATATGTATACCGTACGTACAAAGTTTAGGGTTTAAATTTAAATTGAAATAATGTGGCAGGTATCTAGACCCGTCAGTATATACAATGTCAATGTAAGAAAAATTATGCCTTCTTTTTTATGTTATAATTTTATATTTTTCCTTTTTGGGTTCATTAAATTTCAAGTGACTATCAAGTTGAGTTAACCAAGTGATCTACCAATTATATCCCTGAAATTTGTAATCAGTTTAATTGGTTGTTGGATTTAGAATGAAAGTTGACTTCAGGAATGTAATAGTTTCAATTTTAAATGTCAAGAACGAATTTGCTTCATTTTAAGAGTAAGAGACGAAAAGAATATTTTTATGAAATGTAAAAGATGAAATTGATCATTTTCCCTTTTGATTTTCGTTGTCAATTTGTCATATTAAATGCACTTTATAGTATAGGCATTCAATTGAATAATCACCCACCGGACCACTGGTCCAACAGCCACTAGGAAGGACTTCAAGTCCCCATTGGGGTGCTAATTGGGGCATCTAATCTCTTGCCTTCCAAAAATTTAAAATTCAATGATTTTTATAGTGCACCTGTGACCCATTTGGTCTGTAGATGATAGAGTTCTCGAGTCCTTTCCTGGGGGTTCAACAATGCACATGCACCCGTGGCTGGTTTGGTTTGGACATGATCGAATCCTCTCCGGGTTAATCTTCATGTGATTTAGTTTTGTGTACTCAATAGGTGATCAAAATTGTATTTTTAAAATATGGAATTAAAAATTTAATTTTACAAACAATAAGATTATGGATTTCATAAAAACAGTAATAAATCTGATTACTATTTTCAAGTAACAGAATTAGCATTCAGTAAAGTTGCATCATAAGGAATATGAGCTAAAAGTATGAAATCTATTGTTTAATTATATATTCTTGAAATATTATAGCCTAATATTGTGTTTGTGTAGGGTTTAGGTTTGGGTCTAAACCATGGATCTATTCAAACCAATATTCTTTTATAGGGTCTCTTATGAGGCCTGGATCTGAATAGGATATCTATTTTAAAATTTTGGATAAAAAACATAGGAGCTTGAACTGGAAGTTGACCTAACTCGTTAAAAATGATGGGCATGAGTTGGGTTTAGATAAGACCAAATTTACTGGCCTACCTAAATTTAAATATGTAGTGCCAATCACCATTAAGCACTTTGATGGTTCAAGACATTGATGATTTGAAGCCTCACCAGTTAGTTTGTCCTAGCAAAGTCCTTTTGCTAGGTCCATACAAGCAAGGTAACCGAACTCATACCTTCCATAAGGAACTTGATATAACTAATATTTTTGGTTATAACCAATATTTTGAAACTTGGAACAGGTAATGACTCGACAGAGTTTAGAGGTTAGGGGTTAATCTGTTCAACCGATTAAGCTCGAGGTCGAATCGAATGATGCCATAAAAATATTTTTGTATATAAAATAAAATAAATAGAATAAATACGTACTCATAGTGATTTCAATCTTTCCTCATATGTCTTACATATCAAGGGGTCAAATTAATGATAAAATATACAAAGTACTTTGATAGAATATTTTTAGGTAATACATAATAATATTAATGAGACTCTAATTCTATAAGATAATGAATCTAGAATGAAAATATGCATCATTGTAGAAATGCAAAAAGTAAGGCTTCAACTGAGTAATAAAAGAATTCTATGCATGTAATTATGATTATTTAAAATATTGAAGGGTCAAAGTATAATATGAGAAAAACATTTTAACTTATAAAGGATTCCTTCTTGTTTCTTCTTCTCGGCCTGTCCGCCGTCAAAGCTTTCCACCTTCCAGTCCTGCAGCATACTGTTTCCGGGTCATGTGTTTGGTTTGTGTTTTGTTCTTTTTTCTAACGGTTTATTTTTTTTTTTTTTTTTTACACTCTCTTCTTCTTCTCTTTCTCTTATATTCCCTTTCTACAATTCTTGATTTTTTTTATTTTAGATCTTTTACCCATTTTCATGTGAGATTTCTTGACTTCTTTTTCTTCTCATCCTTTCATACATTTTTTTTATTTTTTGTTTGATTTCATATTTGTTAAAAATTTGACCAAATCTCAAGGTTTGAGAGTTGTTGTGTTATTGTTAGTCGTTTAGGAAAATAAAAAAAGGTCCAAGAAAAAAATAAAAATTCAGCAAAACAAAAAATAGCAAAAACCTGATTTTTTGGTTTTGATCGAGTTTTGACCGGTTTTGACCAAGTCTCCTTCACATGATTTTTTATACTAAATCGAACTAGAGAACTAGTCAAACCAGCCTGTCTGATTCGAGTTTAAAATACAAGTTATAACTCCAATAGACATGTTGAGTAAATTTTTTTTTGTTTGAAAGTATAAATTCTTTCCTATTTTTATTGTCATTTATTCTCTTCCTATTTTTTGTTGTTTAAATTACTAAAAAGCCCACAATATTGTCCAAAAATTTTTAAGTCCAAGAAAATATTCAAACGAGTTGTTTTAGTCACTAAAATGATAAAAAGACTAATTATTCTAAACTGCCAATATAAAGTTTTTTTAAACCTTTTTTCATAGATGCATGTCACGTAAAATTAATTCAAATTTGTAATTCTATCTTTGTTTGTGTGTCATGCATCTAACCTAATTAGTATTTTAAAAAAAAAAATCAACTGTTCAATTTTATTATAGGAAACATGAACTCATAGTATCAAATGACCAAAATGAATGATGTTTCAACGAGAGTAATTTTTTTTCATTTATTTCAGTATTATTACAATGAGAGATAAGGACTAATCCCTTACCTCAAGCCAAAGACTGCGAAAACTAACGTTGTCATGTGGTATGCTGCTCTTTAGTTTCCTGAAAGAACAACATTTTTTTTAACCCCTAAAACATTGACTATATCCTTATACAGTTATACTATATAAGAATGAGTTTAGGGCTTGAATTTCAACCGCAATGGTGGGGCTTTTTTGGAAATGTGAGAGTGTTTGAAATGCAATTAGAGTATTGAATATGAGTCATTATAACTAATTTAGTTTTGTTGTAATTACTTGGATGTCCTTTTAAACATTTAACGCTAGGGGTAAGTTTGATATGTGACGGTGTTTGATATCCGATTAAACATTGGGTACAATTGAATTCAACTTGTGTTTTAGTGAAATTACATAAAAGCCCTTCTAATCATTTAATTGTATTAACATCTAAGTCTTTTAATTTCTTAAAGCCTTTCTCATCAGTTATTTACAAAGTTATGATATATAGATGTTAAGACACAATTATTGTCAATTAGTAGAGAAGTCTAGTTTCTTAGCCGTTACGATAGTAACCCCATCTATTCAAATTCATTTCATTTACTTATAAGTTTTGTTCCACCACAATCATGCAGCGTATTGAATTCAGATGTTGCTACATTAGCTGCTACTCTTCCCCATTTTGCAACACCTTTCTCAATAGGTATGTTTTCTTTAACCAATCTACTTTTTGGTTGTAAAAAATCTGTAATATTGCAAGTTGTATGTGCAATAATTTTTTAGCATTTTAATTCAATTTTCCATGTTAGACAAGCTTGATAAGGAAGAGACCACATTTGTTAATTATTATTTATGGTTTCAAATAAATTTATCATCATAAATTTTCCCATTTATAAATTGCATCTACTTCTTTTGTTGTTTTAACTATTAGTTAGGGTAATTTTCAAATCGTTAGCTACTTTATTGACTATTCCATTTAGACAATTTTTCACTTCATCTGATTTGCCAATATGTTTAACTATCTACTTAAAACTATTTGGCTACAAATCTAAAGTATGTACCTCATTACTTTTAATTGTTTTTCTTGAATTGAGTGGATTAAGATGCTTTAGTACTTTTTTTAAGTAATTATTCCTCTAAATTAGCATGTTAGTTGTTGTATATCTTTGCAACTAACACAAAACTGATATATCGTGATTGTAACCCCTATCGAGAAGGAGATGGTTTGCTATATGTCCTAAATCATACAATAAATTATAATTAATTGTTTGCTCATGTGAAGGCCTCGTGATGATATATCCTTGGAATCAATATAAATTCAAGTATTTTGGCTTGCAAGAACCGAAATTCCACTAGCAATGATTTCTTCAAGTATGCTAATTGTTCAAATCTCACTTATATAACAAGATAATGTGGTGGATTGCCCTCATATCAAAATCAAATTCAAACTAAATAACAAATTTTAATATCCCTAAAGTGCATGAGTAGATATAAATAGGTCTTTTATTATACTAGGTTAGATGCAAAGTAGTTGATCGTATCTTATAATTATGTTTTATTGTATATTATATTTTTTAACTCAATATGTAACTTATGATTTTTTTTTATTTAATATCACATAATAAAATTGTCATACTTCAATTCTTATACTATAAAATGCCAAATAATAATTATTAACCATCTTTAATTATAGGCACTAAACACCCACGCGTTGCGTGGGTTTTTCCCCCTAGTATTGATGAAAAGCAACTGTACAGAGGTTGGGCAACTGCCATTACACAAAACTGCGATCATCTAAACAATTCACAGGCGAGATTAACTCTTCCATTTGACATCGTTCCTGATCTGACTTCTGAGTTGCAATGTTAGCAACAAACTGACTAGTACTATGAGATCCTTACAATTAAAGGAAAATCCACATTGCAAGAATAGAGATCTTAAAGCCGAAATATCCTCCAGTAGCACTTTCCCTTCTGCATCCTTGAGGCTCCTGCTGTTTATCTTGTCAATTACTGGTTTACTTTTTGATTCAATGATGATGTTCCGGTAGCCTTCTTCTGCAGCTTCAATCATGGTTAACTTGATCTCTGTGGCTGCTACAACATCTTTGTTTATTATTCTGTATTCAGCCATTGCCCATGCCAGTTAAATCTTCCCTCTCCAATTCCTACCCACTGCAACAACTCCAGTTTTCCCAGAAGACAGATTGCGTTTTGCAAGTGTATGTTGAGTTTTCAGAGTTTTCCAGAAGTTCTTTCTATCTTCTTCAAGTCCGTCCCACCTGATTGGTGCATATTTCCACACCTCTTCAGCCACCTTGCAGAAGAAGAGAGAGCGTTCTATTGTTTCTACCTCCTCTCCACAACGTCTACAAATTACATCTCCCTTTTTCATCCTTCTAATATCTACTTCGTTCACTTGAAGTACTAGATGTAAACATTTCTAAATAAAGTGTTTAATCTTATGTTTGATGTTCAGATGCCACAAAGATTACGCAACATCTTCAGTCCTACTTCATATGTCATTCTCTATCCCACTTTTTAATATAATGCTATTTTTCCTTCATAAATATCATGTTTAAGTTCTTTTTTATTTCTTTAAAATCCAATAACTATTAAATGAGTAAAAAATAAATACAACAGTTTCAAAGAAGTAATATGTAATAAAATTAAAAAATACAAACAGAAAATTCATTAAAAAATCTCATTTTTTATGCATTTTGATTTTTTTTAGTTTGCTGAATTTTGTATATTACTCATTTAATAGTTAATGGATTTCAAAAAAATAAAAAAGAGCTAAAATATGATATTTATGAAGAATAAATATCAATATAACAAAGAGTGCGATAGAGAGAAAGGCACAGAGAATGAAATAGAAGATCTGTTGCTCAAAAATTTCCAGACTCTACTTCTCATAGGCATCCAGCTTGATTCTTTCCCCCGTCTTTGCCCTGTTTTCTCTGCTTTGTCCATCTCTTTTGTTGCATTGTACCCAGATTCTGCTGCGTAACAACCATAACTTTTGTGCTTCCAATAAGTATGATCCTTTCTTCCACTGAGATTGATAGAAATTTGTATAGTTCTCTCTTCATCCTCCATAAAGAGCAGCTGTGAGTCAAAAACATTCGACCCACCAGTTGTATAATCACTGTGCAATTTCCATGTTTTCATTTTATACTTGCTCCAATTTGCATTTTCAACAACCTTTGAAGGCTGAATAGCATGTAACCAACAAAGGCTTTTCACTCGTTCTTTTTTTTTTAATTGTCTTTATTTCCTCCAAAGCTGTTTAACACAATTTTTTTAGGTACTTAGTCAGTTTTTTCCTCCAAAGGTATAACTTCCATTTGAATTAACTAATATAGAAAATCCTGCTTACCAAAATTTTTTTTTTTTAAAAAAAGCCTATCCCATTGTGCTACTAACGTCAATGAGTGCAAGATTCATTTCACATTCCACATATGTATTTAGGCATGTGTCACGTGCATACCAGAAATACAAACTTGATCGACCGATAACTTAAACTTTTTGTACAATGAATATCCGTCAAGGTTATCACTATAAATTTCAGCCAAAATGTGTTCCAAAGCATTCCACGGTTTTCCTCAGAGATCACTAGCAGGAAACATGTTGAAGGCTTCAGCCAAGTTCATTCTCATGATGGTGCTATTTGCCCTGGCAATTTGTCAGTTTTTTCTTTTTTGATATTAAAATGATTAGACATGTCTCAAGGGCTAAGCTAAGATCTTTTCTATTTTTCATTTTTTTGATGGTCTTGGGGAAAATTGTTGATCTTGTTTTCTTCGCTTCCAAGAAATAGAAATGGGCTACAAGGAAGCAAAATTCGATTCTTATATGCTCTTTTTGGATGTGTTAATCTATACGCAGCTATGTCGATGGCAACGATGGAAGCAACAGAAGCAAAAACGCTGAAGGCAACAATCTCCAAGAAAATTATGCAACGAATCCAGTGCTGCCAAATTATGTGAGGTTTGGATAGAGATTGCCAATTTTGTGGATGTTTCGGGTACAAATGTAAGGGGGATTGGTACAAAAGCTGCACTTGGATAGGTGCAAATGAGGACAGTCGAGTTGTAGTGATGTAATAAACTTGTTCTACTACTTCTTTAGTTGATTTTTTCCAATAAGACGTTTGTGCTCCCTCATGGCGAAGGTCACACATGTTTAATGGTTGTAAATTGATTTTGAATGGTTTTGAAATTCTGTTTATTTTGCATTGAAAGGTTTTCAAAGTATTTAAGTTTTCTTAACATCCAAAGCTGCCTTTGTTTAATTTAATGTTTATCATTTGTTTCTTTTTTTGTTTTTACATTGTAATGGCACAGATTTCCTTCACTTTAATTTTGAATATTGAAGTCGGATTTGAAATCAGTCTAGAAGACTAGAACTTCCTTTTCTAGCCTCTTGCCATTTATTTTCCATATCAAGTTCTTGCACAAAAATTATAAGTCCTCGAGGTTTCAAGTTACTGTAGTAATTGTCTTATCATTTCAATCAATTTCAACTTAAATTTCTTACAAGTCCAGTATACTTTTTCTGTTGAAAGCCACGCTTGGCTCTTTAATTAATATTTTAATTTAGTCAATACTCTTTTTTTATTGTCAAAAGTCATTTTTTTTAAGTTAATCAGCGCTCTGGGAACAAAAATATGCCAATTTAACGAGTTTGGACACTCTGGTGCGCTATTACTGTATGTTAAAACTTGGTGCCATAAACATACAAATTGAAACTTATATGTGTATATTGTAACTGTTCGAGCACAGCTTGAATTCCTTTCAAATTTATTTAAAGAAGAGCAAATTCCCCAAATAGTGCTTCAACATTTTTACTAATTCATGTTTGGTCTTTCATCTTAAAAATGGGACATAATGGTCATCGAATAAAATATTTTGGGCCAAATTGATCCTTATGTGGCATAAAAGCCAAGAAAATTCCAATCTCACCACCACTTTGATCCAACGTTTTCTTGGCTGCTCTGTCATATAAGGACCAATTTGAGCCAAAAAATTTTGTTGAAGGACTGTTTTATCCTATTTTTAAGATAAAGGACTAAATGCGGATTAGTAAAAAAGTTGAAGGACTATTTGGGGAATTTGCTCTTTAAAGAATAAGCAATCCAAAGATGAATGCAGTTACTTTAAAATTTTTTATTTTTAGAGAACTTAATTAGATTTGCACTTAACAAAATTTTGTTAACACAGTTTGACAGTAGCTCGATTCATATTGTGGGATATATTTGCTAATGATGATGATGAATCGTTATATCAGTGTGCTACAAAAATAATATTTTACTAGCATGTGGTATTTGCGTACGAAATTTCAGAGGTAAATCAAATGCTTTTACTTATACTCTATATAATTTGAATAATTTTTGAGTGAATATAACCATACTATGTAGGATCATCACTTTTTACAATTGGAGCGAGCAAATTGTATATCAATCACAATTTAGATTTTGCTCGAGACTTGCGCAGTTGGTGAGTTCCATCAGTAACACTATATCAAACTATTAATGTTGTTTCAAGCTCTTATCAACATGTATTTCAAAAAATTGTGGGTTTGAAAATGATACATGTACCTGAAAGTTAGTTACGTGGTTGAGGTCAAGCAATTTTACAACATCACAAGCATTGTTGACAGCAAATTCAAAGAGAATATGGATATCCAAATATACAATCATGCCTACGGTAAACTTACTCTATTTTAGTTAATTACTGAACAAATTTTTTTAATTTATAATCATAACCTATATTTTCTTTCATTCTTACTAGATTAAATATTTTCGAATACTTGCTTACATTCAGAGCATTAACATAGAAAACATGTTCTATGAGCTATGCAAAAATTGTGGACAACTATGTGAAGTTCTTTTCAAAAATAGTGTGTATGTATTGTAATGACGTCGTTGACATTATTGTTAGGTAATTAATTTCATGTACCTTTAATTTCAACATATTATTCTGTATTGTATATAATATTTTATTTGTCAAACAGGTACAATGTTAAAATACAAATCAGATATTCCAGTGGTAACATGCATCTTAATCTACAAGACAAACATGCACAATTCGTATTTTGTTGTGATGCTTCTTATCTCAAAGAATTACAAAGGAAGATAGAAATTCTTGATATATATTTATTTTTTATAATACTATTTATAAACTATGTCAAAAATACACTAATTTTGAATTTCGTACGTACTTAATTCTCAAGAAAATGGTGATAAGTTGTTCAACCAACGAATCAATTCATGCAAAAATCGTGCATTTTCATTTGTAGTACGCACTCCACAAAATTCAAAAGAGTTAATTAAATTACCAATTTTGGCTTTCGTACTAAAAGTTGATTGGTGTGAAGAGTGTTTGCACCTTCATACAAATTTATCAAATCAAATGCATAATATTTGTAAGTATTTCATTTTAACAACATTCAATTACATTCATTTTTATTCATATATCATTCATTTTCTAATATAAATTTCTATTAGTTTTTCAGGATCTATCTTCCGAAAAAAGGCAGTTCTTGAATGATATACACATTCTATCATATTTCAAGTTATTGTTAGACAGATATTACATTTTAATTATGTTGGTACAATTTTTTAACCTTTTTTTATTCACCCTTTTATTTTCATATTTTTCAATAATGTCAGCACCGTGCGTAGCACGGGTATTCACACTAGTTTTTAAAGTAATCAAGATACATTATTATATGGCAAGGCATCAAGGTTGCCATAACAGTACTGCCATAATATGATAAAAAATTATGAAGTAAAAAAGGGGTAATTGGTTGTTACTAAAAATAGTATAATGGTTAGATATGTACACGTTGTGCCAAGAGAGCACGTTCACTTGGAAGAACATGAGGATATCCAACTCACCAACTTACCATATGGGGAATTTATTATATACTAGTTTCTTTCCCATGCATTTGCATGAGTACTTTTTATGTTTTATAATTTTTATTTTTGAACAATAGTTATTCTAAAAGAACTTAAAATCCTATTTTATAAAATCTAATATACTAATTGTGAGACAAACATTAAAATTAAACATATTAAAAATGGTTAATTTATAACAACTTAATAATTAGTTTCAATTGAATCTAATCCTGTAGTTCAATTATGTTTACTCTAATTAATGGTAGCAAGTCAACATATGAGTGAAAGAGATATATTAAGAAATAATTGCAGTTAATATTTGATTCTTTCACGACTAAAAAGAATTTTAAAAGCAAACTAATAGATGATGAAATTATTGTTTGCTCAAGTTATTAAAATTAAGAAAGGCAATTTGAGAGAACTTTTACAGCCCCATGTTTATATTAATACTACTTTGGCCTAAATTGAATTTGAATTGAAAGACTATAAAAATTAATAGAATATTTTAGGAAATAATGACTTTTTAAAATTAAAATGGACTTGTATGAGTAATATGCCAAAATTGTGTAATATAGATTCATTAAAAATGAAAATTGTCAAAACTTTAGAATTAAAAATGAATAATCAAGCATAATAATAGAGATAGAGTGAACATAATGGAAGAACTTTAAGAAAATAAAAATCATGCGTTGATTGATAAAAAAAAAAGCAAGATATAATCACGTATATAAAGTAGGGAATTGATAGACTAAAATTTACTACAAATAAAGAAGTATAGAATGATAAAAAATAAAAGTTTTCCATATTTTAGCAATGGTAATAAATAATCAATGTAATCGTATACAAAGTAGAGAATCAATAAATCAAAATTTATTACAAATAAGGAAGTATAGAATAATAGGAAAAAAAGAAAGTTTTTCTAAATTTTAGTAATGGTAATAAATTATCAATATAATAATAGGAATAGAGAATGTGATTGTAGAGAATTAAAATAGGATAACTATTGACAAAAAATAAATTAAGGCATAAATTATAAAAAATGTATATAAAATATGTAATTAATAGATTTTTTAAATTTATTATAAATAAGGGAGTAACAAGAACTCTAATTTATTGTTATGAAAACAAATAAAAAATAAAATCCATTGAGAAACATAAGCAAACATAATCTCTTTTAACATGCAACAATAAAACTAAAATTTTCATTTGACAAAATATAGCTAACTCAGTAACTTACCAGAACAGGGAATGAATATATATATATATATATATATATATATATGTATGTATGTATGTATGTATGTATGTATATGTATTTGTGTTAAGAAAAAATTAATGAGGCATACTTTTTTTTAGTAATACCAATAAATAATCAAAATAATTAATACAAATTTATATAAGGTAGGTTACTAGTAAAATTGTTAAAATTGATTATAAATAAGAAACCATGCTATAAATAAGGGGAAAAAAAGGAAGGGAGTTAATTGTTACCAAAAAAATAGGAAAAAAATAAAAAATAAAAAGCACAAACATTAAACACGTCCATGTGGGAAAATGATATATATGTGTATGGGTATATATGTATGTATGTATGTATGTATATATGTGTGTGTGTGTATATGTATATATGAAAAATATCTACATGAGCATTAACGTGGCATACATTATCGAAATTTTAGTAATAGAAATAAATAATCAAACAAATTAATACACATTTACATAAGGTAGGTCATTAATAGATTTGTTGAAATTGACTATAAACAAGAAACCGTGCTATAAATAAGGAAGTAAAAAAAGAAGGGAGTTGATTCTTACCAAAAATAATTGAAAAATAATAAAACACAAACATTAAAGACTTCCATGGCGAAAAGGAGTGTAAGATCATGAATCGGAATGATATGATATGATATCTATAGATTACAGTTACATTAGCGGCTTTAGTAGTGTCCTCTAAATCTGCCGAACCTCAAGTACTTTGTTTTGTTCCAAATTCCTGGAAGTCCTCATTTTTCAACTCCATCGCATTCTTTTTTCTTTTTTTTTAACGAAAGTCATACAAGTTTCAGTGCATCTTTCATCCTCTTCCGATTGATGATCACAGAAAGTTGAACCAAAAAAGGGAAAAACAATTTCTTGACAGACAATTTCTTGACAGCCGTTTAGCAGCAATCATCTCTGATGCCGAAAGATCGTAAAAAGCCCAAGCCCTCATCTTCTTCACATGGCGCAAGGTTCGCTCCTTATATTTCCAACTCAAAGAATCACAAAAATTGCAAGAAAGACCAGAAGGATTGCTGTGATGAAAAGGACCGGTGGCAAGAAGCAAGATGTACAATCTGCATGGACCATCCACACAATGCTGTTTTATTGATTTGTTCATCGCATGAAAGAGGCTGTCGGCCTTACATGTGTAGAACTAGCCGACGCTTATCAAATTGTCTTGATCGATTCTGTAAGTTGAATTCAGTGAGGCCGTCAAAATCAACAGGTAATGATCAGCAGCCAAACAAGTTCGTTCGTTGTGGAGGAAAACAAGTCCCTGATGAACCAGATGATCAACTACTCTGCCCTCTTTGTCGGGGGCAGATTAATGGATGGATTGTTGTGGAATCTGCTCGGAGATTTCTGAACTCGTTAGTACGAAGTTGTCCTCTGGAAACCTGTGACTTCTCAGGGAATTATGTCCAATTAAGGAAACATGCCCGGCTTGAACATCCCGCGGCCAGGCCATCCGATGCTGGCAAGGGGCGTTTGTCTGATTGGAATGATTTGGACGACGAAGCTGTTGAGAATGATTCGATTAATCAAGAAGATCTAGACGATGAAATTGAAGAAGGGCAATTCGAAAGATTGTATCCAGGTGATGATTTCTTCAATCATATCCATTTTGGGGATGAGAACGATACGATTCTGAAGGAACGTTACTGCATTGAGAATGGCGTTTTCAAGTACTTCAGAACCACAACTACTGGGAAATCCTATGAGTTTGCAATGGTACTGCAGTAGATTGAAGATTGTAATTTCAGAATCAGTTATCTTGGACAAGAAATTTGGACCAAAAAGGGGTTTGTTTAGATTAAGGATTAAAGCCTAGAATTAGTTGAACGACTAAAAGCTTGCTTTTTAATTTCTAATTTTTATTGTTATTCTTTTGTTGCATCCTTTTTTTTCAGTGATTAAAGTTAAATTTTTTTTTTTTGTCAATCGTCAATATCTACTCCTACTACTACTACTAGTCTAGAGGACTGAACCACTATCAAATTAGATGGATGCATATTCCTACTCTAATCTAGGGTACTTTGGATCCTCAGCCCCACTATGGAGCCCCCTTATCAAGTCTCTCTCTTCAAATCCTTGTCAAGTCTCACTTTTCAAATCCCGATACATGTAATAATTCTGTTGTAAGAATTGATTGATGCCTCACTCTTCAAAGTAATAATTCTTGTTGTAAGAATTGATTGATTTAAGTGATCTCACGTGAGTTGTTACACGTATTAAAATTTGAAGAGTGAGGTTCTAGGTTAGGGAATTGAACCACTGTCAAATTAGACGGATGCATTATGCACCGTATGAGTCTAGAAAAGTCATATATTAATGGCAAAGTGACAGGAGACAAGATTTAAAGCCTTCAACTCCTATCTCACAAAACTTAAGTTTTTTGTTGTATCTGTCTTTTGTACATGTTTCAATTTAATAAACGGGCTGCAGATGGACCTTATCTGGGTTACTTCAAGCACACAGCCCGGCAATTCAATCATGATGGATCCATGCTACGATAAATTAGCCATTCTCGATCAAGCCCAGTTAGTCCTCAGCTTTAAAAATGCAATCTAAGCCGGACCAATTCATAGATGTCCTGGGCAGTCCGTCAGACAGACTCATCCCCAACCCAAACCCAAACCCCAACCCAAACCCAAAAACTTTTTATTAACATTAGATAGTAATTCCTTTTTTTTTTATTAGGTCATTGAACACCGGCTCTATCCAAGTTTTGGCTACGGTTCCAATTGAATTATTCAATTTTGATTTCCCTTTTTACTTTTTGCCTGTTTGGTACATTTCATAGTTACTTTTTACCTGTTTGGTATATAGTTTGATTCGTGTAAGTTGTTCTTTGTCTCTATTTGGTCAAAGGAATGGGGCAACTAAACTAATGAATCTATGTATGTCAATGCAAAAAATGGGCAAAAAAAGAAAGAAAGAAAGAGAAAGTGGGGGACCTTATGCAATAAAGATAAAGAGACGAAAGTGGGTGCCAAAATTTGACATTGACATTATATGGATGGGTGAAAAAGGAAGAAGATTGCTCAGATGTCTCCTTTTTATATTTTTATATTTTATTTATTTAGCTTAAACCCTGTTTAATAACTCAATTCAGCACTTAAATTTAATGAATTTAAATTTTAATATGTTCAAGCATGTTTATCAACTAAAAATTGAATATCTAAATTAATAAGTGACACTGAATTTCGTAGGCAAAACTTGTTCTAAAAATAAGTAATAAGCTATTCACTTATCACTGAATGTGATATAGACTCAAATGTGTTTGATTTAATATCTAACAATTTAATAATTTAATAAATTCAAATTTCAGATTTCAAACTTTAGTTTTATCAAACGCACCAAAAGTGGTTTTAGCTCTTTCGTAACTTGCACATCACAAGATTGGACTTTCTTTTCTTCAGCTCCAACTTTGGTGTAGGCACCAAAATTAGAGATCAATTTGTTTGCTGTGAGGACATTTACTGAGTTTCTCACAATCAGCTTTACAAGTTACCATGAATAACTAAACCATAATAGGTGGTAGATGTACTCTTTTCTTTGATACCATAATTGCAGGGATTTTGCAACTCATGGCATGTCAAACCATCAAAGTCTTTGGGAGAACGCTAACACAAGATTTAACAGCATGCGTGGTTGTATATGATTGTCATTAACAGTCAAAAGAAGATTAATGTTCTATAGTCGAAAATAAAAATCTCTGTATTAACAAAAAGTTTACAACAATCCAAAGACACACTGATCATGAGGCCATAATTCAAACATAAATAAAATGCCAAATTTAGCAATTATATTTCAATTACGAATTTCTGCTTATTAAATTCTTATGCAAACAACGACTGATACACCCAAAAAAAATTCAAAATAAAAATAACATAAAGCTTAAGAAAGCATCATCTGTTAGGAATCAAATGACTCTCTTGACATAGTTTAGGCTGTGGATGTGAAGTTAAAGTTGGAGCATGTGGTTTGAGCGCCCAAAAGCGTAGAGGTGAAGCCCAGTCTTGAAGTTGCCAAATCAAATTGCAAGAGTAAATCTTCCAACTGATAACCACCAATCACAATTGAGGTTCTGGGATTCAATCCGCCGTCAACAAATCCCAGGCACAAAACATTATCATTCACATAAACCATGGAGTTTGAACCAGTGATGGTCCAAACCACATTTTGACCCTGCAAAACAAGATCAATGTATGGAACTGATGCACCAAGTCTTGTGCCAAGAACATTCTCTGAGCTGAAACACACCTCAAAGGGTGCTACACCAGCAACTCTACTGATGTTCCTTGCTGCAGCTTCACTAATAAAGGCATTGGTGACTGCTTTAAAGATGGAGGTCTCCAGTACAGTGTAAGGATTGACAGTGCTGATCTTCGTTCCGCCATTGCCTTGTCTATCAATGGTCAGCAATGTGTTGTTCAATTGCACAGCCTTATCGCCCACCCTGATAGATTTAACTCCAATGAAGTACTCGTCCGAGGGCTCGCCCTGGCTAGAAACTCCAGCAGTGCTCACTGGATTGATGAAAAGCGGGGTGTATTGCAAAAACCCGGCTGCCTCAACATTTGGAAGAAAATTGTAAGGGCCATCACCGAAAAAGACAACACCATCAACCGTGTATGAACTTGATAGGCAAATTGCAAACTTTTTATGGAAACTGAAGGCAGCAGACAACTGGGATGGCAGTCCAATTCTCGCCCGGCCAAGTCCAGCCATGCCAACTGTACCACTGGCAAGTCCTTTCAACAGAAAAGTAGAGCCACATCCGAAAATGAACTGAGGAACCGTGACAGATCGACCTGGATTCGAGCCATCGGTTGATGCTGCGGTGAGACCGTGAGAGAATCCTGAGCTACCTCTCCCCCGGTGGCAGTGTGAGTAACGGTGTTGTCAGGGAAAACGACGCAGGTGTTAGTGTTGCACCCTGGCTTAGGCCCGTTGGTACAATTTCCACACCCATCATTCCCAGCTAGTGAGCACTGGGCACTGCGGCATCTAACCGGGCGGTACGTAGAGGATATGTAATTTTTGTCGCAATCAACCCACAAGAATTGGCCTCCAAGATCAAGAACCAGGTTCAGGGAAACTGAGGGTGTTCTTTGGTTGATTTTGGTCACATATTGCAAAGTGGAAGCATCCTTTCGGACGGGAAGAACTAGAGCAGGTGGGCGAAATGAGCTCTGAGCTGAAACACTTGAAGCCAAAAGCAGCAAGAAAATGGATAAATTGACAAATGTAGTGTCGGAAAAAGCCATATTGATTTCAGAAGCTGCTGCTACAGTTGTGAAGGATGAATTCGATGGGTTTTACTTGACAAATGTGGATAAACGGCTCCTCTATTTATACAAAACCTTGGCGGGCTGGTCCAAGACAAGCCACCAATCAGGAATGATGATATAAATCCTTTTTTTTTTTAATGAATTAAGCTAGAGGACTTCTTGCATATTCAATTGTTTACTTTACACCCGATAAGAAGGATAGATGGGTTTGGAAAATGCCTTTCTATATTTATAAATATAAAACCTTGGGTGGTCCCAATTATCCTATCGTACAAGGCTGCGTGCCATAGACTGGCCCAGGACTAGCCGCCGATTACGAACGACGATATAAATTTGTTTTTCAATGAAGGGAAAATTTCAGAAACGTTGCGGGAGGTTTTGTCAATTTCACCGTCTTCTTCTCTTGAGGTTTTGGAAATAATCACTCACTTCCCTATCAGTCATTTGGGTCTAATGCTTATCTTATCAATGGTTAAATGACTTTATTATGCTCACAACTTAGGAAATATTATGTAATTATACGGAGAGAAATAATTAAGCCACTTGTACTAAATTAACCATAATTTAGAATATAAAAAATTTAAAAATGTTAAATACTAAATTTTATAATGATAAATGTTAACATTTTGGAATTCTTTTTCTATATTTTAGTAGTTCTTGTAATTTCTTCCCCCAAAAAACTATTACAATTCCTATTGAAATATTACTATTTCATTATTTTTTTCCATAAGAATAACAAGATGAACATGCAATAGACAAAAAAGAAGATAAAGTGTTAAGATATGTTACAATTAGATTTTATTAAGTTAATGGATAAATTGTGACCACACATAATCTATTCTTTTCTTTCTTTTCTTTCTTTTCTTTTTTAAATATTTGGTGTTTCTTTTCTTATCTTAGTATATGTGATCCAAACAAGATGTCTAGAAATGATTTTCTCTACTCTGATTTACTTCTTTTTCCTTTAAAATCATTTCCTTTCTATTAATCCAAGCATTGCCCGAGAGTTTTTATTTTTTTTCTTACAAATGATGGAAACTTTTTGTTAATCATGTGAAATAATGGACCCTATAAGCGAAAGAACTAATTCAAAATGTGTAACAAATTTTTGCATATTTTATATTTTTTACCATTAGCAAACTATTTTGGTATTTTTGCTTGAAGAGGCCATGCTTTGTCTTCCTCAATACTAAGAGTTCAGGAATTCAACGTGTAAATCTTGATTCTAAATTAATAAAATTTCCTCTCCAATTCTTTGATTTTGCTATTTTATATATTTCTATGGAAAATAGCCATTGTTAATAAATTCTTTTGTGCTCATGCTAGTGTTGCAATTTGCTTACTTACACTAACAGTCTCCAACTTTAGGTCTCATTTGGATTGCAACGTTTTAGAGCTTTTGTAGAAAAATATACTATAGTAATGTGATGTATGTAAAATAAAAAGTGATCGGAAAATTTACAAGGAAAATTTTTTCATGAAAAATAGCAATCCAAGTATGCTTTAGTCTTTATTTTCTATTTTAAACTAATATTCCCTTCTGATATATACTAAATCAACCAATTAGTAATAAGTTGAGGGGCACTTTTAGTATGAAATATATTCTCAATCTTGAAATCATTTTTTTATTGATGATTTTTTTTTTGAATTGGTTAAATTGTTACAAGAAATTTGGATACCCTATTTCTCCAAATAATATTTTACTTGCATTATAAACACATTTTCCAATCCATATTTTTATATTCCCAATCACCTTTTTATCTCACATATATTATATCATAAAAAAATATAATAATTATTCCAAATAATATTCCAAATAACACTCTATCGAAACATACCCGCATGTTAAGAGAACATAAACAGCGAAGCCGTCAGAAACTTCACCTTCAATGAATTAAGCTAGAGGACATCTTGGGGTCTCAAATGTTTGTAGTTCATGGGAGGGACATATCATCTACGGAGTACATCTGTTTCAACTTTGACGAGATGTGCAATAATAGTTTCCAGTTTTTTTCGATTTTTCTTTATATGATTACAGCCAATGCCCAATAATGAGATGTGCATATTTAGACCAGCTCAACAACATTATTACAATCAACTGACAAATTGGGGGTCAGTCCTGACAAATAATAAGGCTAAACTGACATATAGTGGGGATGGAGAAGGTCCAATACGTCTAGTCATGTCCATTTGGTGTAATTTGCAAATGATTTGGTGCATTTTTCATTTTTTCACTGAGTTGATGAAACCATCATAAGTCACACGAATGCCAAAGTTTATAGGAATTTTTACTAAATCTTGTAATGGTTTGTTTGGATAGGAAATTATTTGTCCAAATTTATTTGCTGACATCACCATTACAATTTTCAATACACTTTTTTATATTCTCAACCATCTTTTTATCTCACATACATTACTTCACAAAAAGTGCTATAGTAATTATTCCAAATAATATTTCAAATAATACCCTATCCAAACAAACCTATGTCAACTGAATGGAACGGGACAAACTTAAATTAGCCCACTTCTCGATTGTGTGAGATTCGAACCTTTAGAAAATTTTGTAGATTAATAACAGTTTCGAATTATGTATCCAATATAAACAAATGAATGGTAGTATGGTGCTAGGTAATTGTAGACAACTGAAATCTAGAATTTGTAATTTTCTTAATGCCCAACTCATCACATACCATGACGGATTAGAACTTCACAAGTTTCAGTTCAAATTAGTTTGGTCCTCAAATGCAAATAGGTAGAGTATGGTGCAAATATATTTAAGTAGAGTATATATTGATAAGATTATAATGTGAAGAAATATCATTTTATAATCAATTATTCTGAAATGAACTTGTGAGAACCGTAACCCATGCATGACACGGCCCAGTTTGTTTGGATATCATTATTATTCCAAAGAATATTTCGCTTGCATCATAAACACATTTTCCAACTCACCTTTTTATATTTCCAATTAACTTTTTTATCTCACATACATCACATCACAAAAAGTGCTACAGTAATTATTCCAAAGAATATTTCAAATAGTGTTTGGATAGAGTGTTATTTGAAATATTATTTGGAATAATTACTGTAGCACTTTTTGTGATGTGATGTATATGAGATAAAAAGTTGGTTGGAAATATAAAAAGGTGAGTTGGAAAATGTGTTTATGATGTAAGCGAAATATTATTTAAAATAATATGTGTATCCAAACACTATATCCAAATAAACCCAGTACCATTTTGCAAATTGCAAGTAGATTTATCTGCGTGGAACTATTTTTTGTCGGTGGCTTTGACATTGAAAGACATTCAAGGCCAGATCAATCAAGTGCGTGGGACGGAAATGGGACAGGGACGGTCCCTAAAGATTGATGGCCATTATTGGGCCGAAAAAAACCATATAAGGTTCAGAATATATTTTGTAGATCAATTTTAGCATTATATATGAAGCTCATATAATTTTATTTTATAATTATAAGTTGTTAAAGATGAGTTAGATTCTGAATAAATGAGATTATATTCTTTTTTTTCTATACGATAGACCTATAATTATTCTATATTATAGGGAGGAGAGGACCTGAAGAGATTGAAGAAAAATCGAAGAGGATTGAACCACCTATCGACCTAGATGCACTCGTGTGGAAGTCACGCACTCATCTCTGGAAACCACAAACTCATCTAAAAGTCACTTGAAGTGACTTGTCATATTTTGTGACCAATGGTGGGAGGCAGGTTTAATCTCTGACCTCCCACTCCACCAACTTTGGTGGTGAGGTCAGTGGTTGAGATTATATCCTATTGAATTGGATAAAAACCATCGGAGACGATTTTTCTTATGACTGTCGAGGCCCTTGGTCTGCGTGGGACTGCTTACTAAAGCAAAATCTGATTCATTCTTTGACTTTCTGGTCAAAAGTTATTTCCCTCGAACGCGTTCCCGAGCTTTTTCATATATCTCTTAAATATGCTTTTCAGTACTCCAGAATATTCAACTGGCTTCCTTCGACCATGTAGCCGTGGGGGAAATAGCCACCCACAGCTGCGTTCATTCTTTCTTATCTGATGAACCCATAAAATTGTAGATTTTTTTAACGGTAAATTGCTCATAGCCCCTTTGTACTTTTTCATGGTATTATATGATTTCCTTTAAGATTTAAAATATTCACATAATTCATTGTAATTTTATGTAAAGTGAAAATTTGATTAAAAAAAAATTATCCTTGTAACATTTATTGCTAGTTGAAATGTCAATTGAGCCTTTATTTAAGTACCAAGTTGAATAAGAATTTAATCGCTTTACATAAAAAGTATAGGAAAATTATATAGATGAATGCGAAATTACAAAGAGGCCAAGTAAATATTTATGTAAAACTATAGCGGGGTTAAGTAGATATTATATTTTATCACATAAACTTTTGAAGTACGAATAGATCAATTGTAGTAACCAGAGATGTGTCACTAGAAGGCAAAATCCGTCGTCCATCAAAGAACAAAGCAGAATCTGTTTTCCAAGAAATGTACGAATTTCAATCTGGAGAGAAATCATGACATCGTGGTAAAGATAACTAATCCCTTTTACCTACCAAAAAAAAAAAAAAGGTAATCCCTTTTATCCCTGATGTACAGCAATATAATATTTATTAGTAACGTATTCTGGTTTGGTCTTATTTTCATGATATTTCAATTATTCTCCTCATAAGAAAGTCAATTACATCCGGCAGCTTCATCAACTTGTTTAATTTCATTTTGTGATGAATACAGAGCCAGCATATTGTTCAAGATATTTGATGTTGGAACTCTGACATATGCCCACTTATAGTCTCTTCCAAAAAAATTCATGAGCGTATAAAGTTATATATTGATCTCGTATGCTTGAGGCTGCCTAGATTTTATGTGGTGAATGCTTTTCAATATTTTGAGAAATGGCATTTTACACGATAAAAGAAGAATGGCATGATATTGGAACTATGTGCCAAGTTTACTACATCGTAAGATGAAGTATTTTAATTCCAAGTTTACTACATTTCAAAAGAATGGAATGGATAAGCTATACGAAGTGGTGAGACACGTTTATACTTTAGATAGAGTTATTCCCGACTTGACTTAATCTGACTACATAGAGAGGTAGTACTCTGCTTGGATAGAGTCCTAAGCTGACATAGAGCATCATATTTACACATATCGTTGGATAGTCCTAGGCTAACATAGCGCATGACATTTATATACATGGTTTTTGAGCAAAAGGAGTGGATCAACTTTTGCTAATTGTAGTGCGTTCGACTGCAATTAGGATTGAAAAATAAAGCTAACCTACTCAGTACTCGAATCGAGTTCACTTTAGTAAGAGGTCGTTTGAGTTTGATTCACCAACTAATTAAATCAAATTTGAATAGCGTGTAATGTTCAATAACATTCAAATTTGATAAAAAAAAAATTGTTCAAATTCGATTCGACAAATAAACAAACGAAATTTAAACAAATTTCAATTTCATTAAAATAATCAAACAAGTTTAGCCCCCGTTTGAGGTTGCAATGCTTTTGATAAAATACCACTTTTAAGTGTTAAAAATACTTTTAAGGCGTTTGGTAAATATCATTCCATAAAATTAGGAGTGAAATTTTTGGTATTAAAAGCACTTTTAGTAAAAGTTCAAATTTGGTGCTTTAGAGTAGCTTTGATGATTTAAAAAATAAAATATTAAATTTAATCATTTTATCCTATATTATAAACTAAATAAAAAGATGAATACATTTAAAAATTTTCAAATCACACATTATCCAATACAATAAATATTTATTGAACTATATTTCCAAATAGTATATTTAAAAGCACTTAACAGTATACTTAAAACTACTTAAACACTTAATAAGTACTTTTACTAAAAACTCTATTAGGAAAGTACTTTTTAATAAGTTATTACAACCTAAATCGAGTCCTTAAATACTAAAGTGTTCGACTTTATTAGGTTTGTTTACACCCCTAATTGCAAGTTGTGGTACTAAGCAGGCCCAAAAATAAGTAAAACACTGCAAGAATAGGGACAAAAAGCCTAATCAGACTCGTAACACGGCAAGAGTAGAGACAATACCTAATCGGACTCATGCCAAGAGAAATCCTCCACACCAATTGAAGATTAGAAACGATTAAATACTCTTTAGACAAGGAGAATAAAGACAGGCATGATCATAAATCTTACTACAAAATAAAGTATTCATTTAAAAAGATTTATAACCAGCTTTCCTAAAGCAACTATTGTTAACTACTCAGCTCTAGTAATCAGCTTATATACTACAGAGCTATCTACATGTTAACATGCAGAATGACAATAAGCATGTTAACAACACAAAAAAAAAAAAAAAATTTTACATACAGAAAGATAATATGCAACATAGCACATATTCTCATCTATACGTATCAGATTGACCATGCAAAAGCAACCTAACAGATATTCAGAAAACTGAAATTTAAAGAGTCTGGTGCTTTGTTTGTAAAGCACAGCCAGAACAAGCCGCAGAGCAATGCCCCCATAAACGGCAAAGGCAATTTCCTAGTATTCGACAATTGCTAATAATACAAATCGGCAATAGATAGGTAAAATCTCGATGCGAAGCAACGATTACACTACCGCTAATCACTGCAAATCGCTCACTTCATGGAAAGACCAAAAAATCATATTGCTAGCAACCAACACCCACTATTGTAACAAGAGTAAATTCAGTAATCAGGGACAATACAGTAAAACCAGTTAGTCTAAGCAACTGCTATCCACACACTGCAGTGACACCCATATCCCCCATACACCTAAGCTCCACACTTGAAATGCCAGATTTAGACACCTAGTCACGGTGTTGATAGAGGACCTTGATAGTTGATACTATTCATAACCCCAAATGACTACTTTATTTTCTGGGAAAATAGCCAATTTCATCCCTAAACTTTTCACTAGTGTTGATTTAGTCCCTAACTTTTATTCCTAACCAATTTGTTATGTGATCTTATTTTGCAGTTCCAATTAAGGACTTCTGTGGCAGTTTCACCACTTAAAACTAATCTGGCTCTTAATTGACCAACTAAACAAGGGTATATTGGGAACATCACTTATGGGGCTATAATAAATCAAGTAAATTGTGTAAAAAATCACAATATTAAAATTTAAAAAAGTTTTACCTAGTGATTTTTTTACACGATTTAAAAGTTTTATTTGGTGATTTTTTATACGTTTTACTTGTTTTATTACAGTCTCGTGATAATATCCCTATTTAATTAGTCAATTAGGAACCAGATTAGTTTTAGGTAGTGGTGCCACCGCGAAGGTCCTTAATTGGAATTGTGAAATAAGTTCAAGTATCAAATTAGTCAGAAATAAAAGTTTGAGACTAAATCGGCACTAACAAAAAATTTAGGGACGAAATTGGCCATTTTTCCTTATTTTCTTAGGAATGGAATGCAACTGTCACTTCATGAAAAGACCAAAAAAACATTGCTAACAACGAACACCCACTATTGTAACAAGGGTATATTCGGAAATCAGGGGCAGTACTGTAAAAAACCAATCATATCCACACACACGACACCTATACACCTTATCTCCACTTGAAATACCAGATTTAGACACCTAGTCAAGGTGTTGATATGGACTTTTTTTTTAAAGTTTTTTTCTAGCAGGGATAGTTGGAACTTAAAAAAGGGTGGAATAAGGGAATTGAATGGTTAATATGGACTTTGATACTATTCATAAACCCCAATTGACTCTTTTACTTTCTTAGAATTAGGAATTAGGATTAGAATAGGTTGTACGCGGTCAAGTAAAGCAAATGTAATCTATAGCTAGTTACCTACTGCTTTTCTTATTGGCGTCTTGGCGGAATAGAAGATGTAAGTCATTATTTTATCATCAAAGTCCCCACTCGCAAAACTAATAAGTCTCGAAAAGGTTACATACTCCATATTTGCACTATACTGCCTATTTAAGAAAGTGTGGATATTTTTTCACTTGCTATTTCTTCCTTTCTGAATCGACCTAATTTGTCCATGATTAGATAATTTATTTGATTAAACATGCATGTTTATTTATGGACAATTATTTAAAGATTTTATTTGATTAAACATACATGTTTATTTATGGACAAATATTTAAAGTTTTTATTGTAGCTTATAGTGTGCTATTTAAATTATACTAGCATAGGAGAATGAGCATTGCACATTTCTTGTTAATCTTTGTTAGGATCAAGTTTTAAATGTAAATTGCAT
This sequence comes from Coffea humblotiana, assembly GCA_023065735.1. Classification (NCBI taxonomy): domain Eukaryota; kingdom Viridiplantae; phylum Streptophyta; class Magnoliopsida; order Gentianales; family Rubiaceae; genus Coffea; species Coffea humblotiana. Next base: position 24,392,461 of record CM041210.1, read on the forward strand.
AGTAGTTTGCATAATTATTATGCATGTACAAATTTTCTCTGAGTAATGGATATGCAAGATAAAGACATTTAAATTTTTATCAATTAAATTTAGTGTAATTCTAGAGGCCTCTCAAACGAATATATGGTTGAAGAAGCAATTAATTTTCTTTTGGAGAAGGAATTTATTTTTCTCTCTAAATTAGCCGTAGGCTGTTGCAAATATTAATTTAAAAATCCTCCATCAAAAAATTTCATTTTTTGGCCCTAAACGTTAGCATTCTATTTTTTTTACTGAATATATTAGTCTACTTTTTCTTTGTTTAAAAAAAAATTTCTAGTAGGGGAAGGGTGGGATTTGAGAAGCGGGGTGGAGACGGCAGGATTTGAATCCAGAACCTTTAAATCTTAGAATCTCAAGTTTAACCACTAGATCAATTCCTCCTTAGCTAGTCTTCTTGTTAATCCCTACTTTAGATTTAATCTTGGTTTTGAATCCTTGTTTTCATTTGTAATGTGGGATAATAATACTCAATTTTGTAACTTAATTATTTCTCAACATGTAACTGTAAGAATTACTTTAATTAAGTACTTGTTCCATCAATTTAGCAAGCATGTTAAAATTGGACAATCAGAGGCCCGAACTTTATTCTTGTTCACTTTATTCTTGTTCGGGAATTATACACTACAAATGTTAGATATATGCTAAAAGTTGAAGCTCATATGAAATAAGTTATGATATAAAGAGAGACTTTCTTCTTATAACATTCTTTTATTGGAACTTAATTCTTTTTGTTGCTCCTTTTATAACATTCTTCTTATATGTTATCATCTTTAGAAAAATTTCCTTTTTGTGCTCCAATTAAATGCACTTTGAAAGTTTTATTCTGTATGTTTGTTTTATTATTATAATCCATTTAAGTTAAATTTTTGTATAAGCACTTCTTTTCTCTGATTTTTCCTTTGATCCTTCAAAATAACATACGATTTATGACTTGAGAGAACCAATTTGCATTAATTTGGTTGACTAAAAGTCCACAAGATACACGCTTTTGCTATATTATATGCATAAAGAGTAATACCATTTAAGATTAGATACAAAAGTTTTATGCCCAGGGCTTGAAGCATTATGTTCTTTTCTTAATTAAGGAATAAATATTTTATCATACAATATATTTTAAATATTTGAAGTGTAATTAATAATTTTTTATTTTGCTAATTCATCTCAATAAATTTCCCAATGGCCTATATTTTAGAGAAGATGCTCAAATAATGAAAATTTTTGTATTTTCCTAAGGAAAATTTGCCAAATCGGTCCCTCATCTTTTTCAAAAAAAAAAAAGATTTTTTAGTCCTTCACATTCAAAATTAACCGAAATAATCCCTCAAATTTAAAAATATCTGCCCGTTAAGTCCCAAAAACTCATTTTTGCTATTTCTCTGGCCAAAAATGCACACCTCCCTCATGAACCCATAATTTCAAAGGTAAAAATGGAATACGAGAGCTATTAAACCATTGCAAGAATGTAAAACAGTGATCTTGCCATAATTACTCAAGTGCCAAATGATCTTACCATGGAATTAACATAACAATCGGAGAAAGAGATGAAATTGAGCTTAGGGATATCTATCCATGTCCGGCAGCAAAACAAAAAGATGCCCTTTGTAGCTGAGGAACTGGGGTTGGTGGTCGGATAAACTCACAAATGGAAACTGGAGAAATAGGGGTTGAAAATGATAGAGATCCATCCTCTTGAGACACATTGGAAGTGAAGGAGAAAAGAGTGAAAATGAGCATGGGGACTAATACAGGCAGACATTTTTATATCTGAGAAACTATTTTGGCTGATTTTGAATGCGGGAGACTAAAAAAAGTTTTTTCAAAAATGTAAAGCACCAAATTGGCAAATTGTCCTTTTCCTAACTTCAGAATGTTTTGCAAAAGAGAAGTAAAAAAATAAAAAATTTACACAAGATACATAGCTTCATTACAATGTTTATAAACATGCGAAGCCACATGTATCTAATTGCCTCCACTTAAATTTGAGAAAATAGGTTTAGAAAATTTAAAAACTTTAAAAATTATATCTGGATTGCCCCAAAACAATTTTAAAAAATTCATTATAATCTACAAGAATTTTAGATCTCTTTAAAATTAATAGTGGAAATTATTTTAAGAATAAATTCTTTCAAAGTTTTCAAATTCAAATAGAGAGAATGATTTCACTTCTACATTTAAGAACAATATCAACTTCAAAACCAATTAAACTTAAAAACAAAACTATACGTTTAACTAAAACATCAATCGGTTTTAACTGTACTATTACTTCATTTCATGTACTATAAAAAATAAAATTGAGCCCTCTAACTATAGCCTATAGGATGTTGACTCTGCCACCGTGTACAAACCGTATTTAAAAGTCGGTTAGTGTGTGGTACACGTTGTCATTGTGGGGTCCTGAGCTGCCGAAAGGTGGGGCGCCACACAATGCTTCTCGGTCACGAGAGTCTATGCTGCAGGGTGAATGGACGAAGGTACGAAGCAGGTATCCAAAACTCTTTTGAGTTTATAATATTACGATTGAACAAATTTACTAAATTGGTATATTTAACAGTAGGAGGCCTATATTGTCTCTTTATATGGATCTCTCGCTTGTAATTCTCCTCTTTGTCGCTTACAAATTGTCCGATGCCCTTATCATCATATTTCCCAGACTCATTCTTTCTCCCACTCACTTCTTTGCTCTTTCTTCTTCTATTAGTTGTCATGTAGATTCATCCATGAACGGCAAATTAACTTATTTTAGAAGTGTTTATACCCTAGACTGCAGTCAATGCTGTGTAGAATTATATACATGTAAATTTGCATTGAGTTTAACGAGTCATGAGTTTTCATTTTCATCTGACTAAGTAGCTATAAAGTTGTGTAATAGATTACATGTTACGTATCTGTAGTGAACGACTGATGCTTTAAGCTGCTAAATAGGACAAACAGAGCGACTCCTAAACGTCCATTCTTGAAGAATTAAGAATGGATGTGTCATTGTTCAACAGAATTTTTAAGGCATTTTGATTAACAATTCTTGGACCATGGTCTCTTTGATCGAGTTTGATGAGGAATTTCTCCTTGTTTTTGTCTCCTAGCTTGCTTACACTTTCCAAGAACCATATAACTTCAGTAATGTTTCCCTCTTCTCCAAAACCTGCAACAGAATCTCTTGCCCGCGGACCCGAAAAAGCGAGATTAGTTTGTTTCTTGCAATCAACATGTCCAACTATGTAGTCCAGGATTTTGAAGAAGAAGATGAGCAGTTTCCAGGAACTGTAATTACACAATCATCAAATGATAGTCCTAATCCTTCGGATAACGGCGCCGATCAGTCCACTCAAAACACTGCAACAACTTCTAAGAAGAAAAGAAATCTTCCTGGGAATCCAGGCAATGCAACAATACTAATTATAAGTCTACTTGATTGATCATCTCATTTTTAATCTGTTTTTCTTTTGCCCAAATATTGAACCAACATAACAAATTAGTTAATCAATTACTTAACCAAATTAAAAACAAAGTAGACTAATCATGATTGTGTCTTGCTTAATGTTGATTGTGTTTTCTGTTTATTTGCAGATCCTGATGCAGAGGTTGTGGCCTTGTCACCTAGGGCTCTAATGGCGACGAACAGGTACATTTGTGAAGTGTGCCACAAAGGATTCCAGAGGGATCAGAATCTGCAACTGCACAGGAGAGGCCATAACCTGCCCTGGAAGCTTAAGCAACGGGCAACAACACAAGTGAAGAAGAGGGTATTTGTCTGCCCAGAACCGAGCTGTGTTCATCATGACCCAAGCCGGGCTCTAGGGACTTAACTGGCATCAAGAAGCATTTCTGCAGGAAGCATGGAGAGAAGAAATGGAAATGTGACAAGTGCTCCAAGCGGTATGCTGTGCAGTCCGACTGGAAGGCCCACACCAAGATCTGTGGAACTCGCGAGTACCGCTGTGATTGTGGAACCATCTTCTCAAGGTGAAATGCTCATGAAACTTCTTGTTGATGTAATGCATATGCATACTTAGGGTCTATCCTCAACTGATTCTGATTTTTGTAAAAGCTGATTTTAGAAGCCAAAATCAGAATCCAAGAAACAGGTGTCTTTGTTGGTTCTGATTTTGGCTTGTTTTAGCTTTAAAGATAAAGAAAAATCTAAAAGACGTAACAAAAAGCAATTGACGATATCACGTAACTGATTTTCTAAAATTAGAAGCTAAAAGCAGATTCAGAAAATAAGTTGAGAAAAAGCCCTCAATAATCAGGCCTGCATTCCACTTGAAGAGGTTTTCTTAGATTCTTTCTTTTGCAGAAAGGATAGTTTCGTGACTCACAGAGCCTTCTGTGATGCTTTGATCGAAGAGAACAACAAAATGAACCAGACCCTTGCTGCAGCCACGGGAGGAATGGTACAACACCAAGCACAAGAATTGTTTCCTTCTCCATTGCCAGTGCCTGACCCAACTAACCCCATGATGAATCTGTCCATTTCTCACGCTAACATGGATACTTCAGTACTAAAGCCTTTATCCCTGAATGCTCAGGGGCTCCTGGCGGTGTCGAGCAATGTGGATCCTATTTTTTGCCCAGCTGGGACGAATCCTCGCACAAGCTTCAGCTCCTTAGGAGGTCACAATGGCAATTCTCATCTACCAATTGGATCGGCTTTCAGCTCAAGCAACAGCCTTGTTACAGAAGGCTGCAGAAATGGGTGCAAAAATCAGTGACAATTCAATGGCTCCAATCCTCCTCAGAGGATTTTCAGGGTATTCTACCAGCAGTATGAATACTTCTAACTCAATTCAGGAGGGTTCTAGTGCAGTGGGCGGGCAAACTTCCGGTGGAGTTCCCAATGGTTTATATATGGGAAATTTAGATGCTTACGGAAAGTCTACGGAGGCTGGAATTCAGAGAATTAACAGTTTCAATGCTTCCCCAATCTGGTGGCCTATATGACCCCAATACCCTTTTGATGCATTCGTCAAATGGAACTTCTGGTAACCTTTCGGATAGAGATCACGTCCTCATGGGGGGAAGTGAGAGATTGACTCTCGACTTCCTAGGAGTAGAGCCTGCCGCTGCTGCTGCTCGGTCAAGTTTTGCAAAGAAGAGAAGATTTGAAGGTGATGTCATGGGTTTGGACTACTCCAAAGCGCAACAAAACCCGCATCATCTGCATTCAGATTGGTAAATGAAGGCGAAGGTGATTGCAGGAAAACACTGATGAAATTATGCACCGCCACCAGTCCTCTCTGGCTCCAGCTCGCTGTCTCTGGTTCTGCTTTTGTCATCTGATTTTTAATCTTAGACTCAACACAAAAGTTTTTTCCGCTTCCTTCTTTATCATTCAGTTCTCTACAGAATTCAGTTTTCTCCGAGCCATGTATGCTTGTGATTGATTTCTGTAACCGGACAGTTTTCTCCTGACACAAACAGAAGAAAGAGTCAAAAGGTATAAAAAGCAAAGAGGCTTTGAGAAATATTTCTCATTAATTGTTGAATCTCTTTGATTTTGATATAGGACGATGAGGGAATTTGATCACTTCAAATAGATAAGCACGTACGAAATTTATCAGAGCACAAAAGCTTTAACACAAATTAAAAACGATGTTGAGAGTAATTAGCAGAGTTCCTTTGTGTTTTTTAAATGAGAAAATGACCTGTTCATCCCTCATATTTTATAAAAATATTCTTTTCGTCCCTCACTTTTAAAATGAAGCAATTTCATCCCTGACATTTAAAAATTAAAACTATTACATCCCTGAACCTAATTTTCAATCTGAATCAAACCATCTAATAACCCAGTAATAAATTTCGGAGATAGAATTGATAGGTCACTCGGTCAATTTCATCATATTCACATGACATTTATCAAACCAAAAAATAAATATTATAACATAAAGGCCATTATTTGTTCTTGGAATAGTAGGGTTTTTCGTTTGGGTAAATCTTTTCATGTACCGTTAGTATATTCACTTGCGAGTCTAGATGTGTATCATAAATACAAAATTTGGTGTTTAAATTTAAATTGAAATGATATGGTAGATACATAAAATCATCACTGTATACAATGACAATGTAAGAATTCAAGTTGAGTTATATTCAAGTTGAGTTAACCAAGTGATCTACCAATTATACCTCCAAAATTTGTAATCAGGTTGATAGGTGGTTTGATTCATATTGAAAATTGGGTTCAAGGATGTAATAGCTTTAATTTTTAAATGTCAGGGATGAAATTACTTCATTTTAAAAGTGAGGGACGAAAAGAATATTTTGTGAAATGTGAGGGATGAAATAGGTCATTTTCCCTTTTTAAATCTTATCCCTCCCCTACTAGAAAATAAAGGGTAAAATATCAAAAAACTACCTATAATTTGTCAAGTGCTCAATTTAACTCCCTCTGATTTGGAAACCTACACTACAACTTCCTATAGTTTTAACTAAATTAAAAATTAGATCGAAAGTATCCAATCTAACAGTTGTACATGAAATGTTAATATTGCTCATACTATACATGAAATGCTTTCCATTTAATTTTCAATTTAGTTGAAATCGCAAGGAGTTATAGTGTAGTTTTTCAAAAGGTAAATTAAATATTCGGCAAACCATAGGAAGTTTATCTATACAAGGACAATATTGATATTTTATGGGTAAAAAACAAAAAAAAAACCCCGGTGGTAAGCCTAATACACAGAAAAGCCCCATGTGGTTTCAAAATATACAATACGACACCTCATGCTTTGAACTAAATTGTAAAGGTGACGGAATCCGTTAAACTTAACAGAAATGACTTATTGGAACCTAAAAAAAAAATTTATACCTAATTTTTATCAAATATACCTATTCTACCCCTTAACCCTCAATTCTCTCTATTTAGAGAATAAAACAAATGATTTTTTTGAGCTGTCTTTTGCTTAATTATATCAGGACATTTTGGTCATTTGTTCATTTCCGTTAAGTTTAACGGATTCCGTCACCTTTACAATTTAGTTCAAAGCATGAGGGGTCGTGTTGCATATTTTGAAACCATGGGGGTTTTTCTGTATATTAGGTTTACCATAGAGGGCTTTTTTGTTTTTACCCATATTTTATGTATAACCGTTAGATTGGATGCTTTCCATCCAATTTTCAATTTAGTTGAAATCACAATGAGTTATAGTGTAGGTTTTCAAATCAGAAAGAGTTAAATTGGATATTTGACAAACCACAAGAAATTTTTGGATATTTTACCCAAAAATAAAATACACAATGAAGATCGTAGGAACACTTTTCTCGCCATGCAAAAGATTAACATATTTGGCTATTCAAATTCGGAACCAAACTTGGCCCCTTACATCACCAGCTCAAAATAGAATGGTATTAGAAAACAAAATCTTGGACAGAGATTGTAGCTAAAACCTTCTTCTGCATAAAAATTCCTATGTACTAAAGTCTTGTTTATTCCTTCTTTTACAGGCACGCAGCAATTTCATGCTTGCAGATTGCAATTCCTCACAACCTTTGCTACTACATTATAACAGATGATGCTTCTCCATCAACTAGGAAATCAACACCAAGCAAGCCTAAAGGTTTCCATCAAACTTGAAAATTAGTTGATGTTATGGCTGCAAGAGGACAGCTCCTGTTAAATAATGATGCAGGTCTGCGGAAGGAAGTCGTTAAACTAGCAACCTTTTGGGTTTAGTCTTTCACATGCCAACTGGGTGCAAAGTGCTTCCAATATCATAAGAAATTCTAGATCAGGTCTGCAACTATAGTCCCGGCAGGAAGAAACCATCCGGCATATGACAGTTACGATGAACATGTACAGATAATAAGACATGAATGAGTATATAACTATCCAACAATTTGTACGTATTATCAGGATTAGAATGTCGACATCCATGTGTTATATTTTTAATCAATACTTAAGTTATGCTACTTGATATTGATTTAACACATTAAAAACAGCAACTATGATACACTTTCTCAAACTATTTGACAATAAATTCAATAGGTTTATTGATTGATAAATAAATCAATTATCAAACAATTTAATATCCTTTACTGTTAATAGCGTCTAAATAAATTGTACATGCCCTTTTAGTTGTTTAGTTAATATTCCCATAATTATAAAAGTATAAAAATTTTAAAAATAATTGTTCTAATAGACAATGGCTAGGAGTGCCAAATGCACAGGGTAAAAGTGTGTGCATGTGTGAGTGCTGCACATTTAAAATACCTGTCATGTAATTAAAAGCAAGGGCAAATTACACTTTATCCCCCTATGATTTAGTATTTTTCTACAAAATCCCCCAATAGTTTTAAAAGCTATATACAACCCCTTCATAATTTGGATTAAAGTGTCAAAGTGACAGAAATGATCATTTGTAACGGAATCACCTAAAATGTCAAAAATACCTTTATATAAAGTTGAAAATTATTTATTAACCAAGGGGGGGGTCTGTGTATATTTTGAAAATCATATTGGGGTTATATGATAAAGCATTAAATCATAAGGAGGTTATATGGTAAAATATAAAACCATATGGGGTTAGTGTGTCATGTATTTATAAGGTAATTTCGACATTTTTAAAGATTCCGTTACGAATGATCATTTCGAATCTTTACGAATGATCATTTCCGTCACTTTGATACTTTAATCCAAATCATGAGGGGGTTATATATAGTTTTTGAAACCATAAGAGGGTTATGTAAAAAGAACACTAAACCACAGAGGGTAAAATATAATTTGCCCTAAAAGCAAATTAGTGGCGGTTCAATGTCTCCAAATATTAACGGTAAGGAAGCAAAGTTGAAAAGGGTGATAGGTTGAGGATGCAAAGTACAATTTGACCTGCTAAATAACTATGTGTATCCCTCAGGTGCTTGGAAGGATTAATTTTATTAACATTATAAACACTTAGACCAAAACGTCACAAGTATGAAAAATCTCAAGGTATATTTTGTCCAAAATTAGATTCTATTATAATGAAAATGGTTCACAAGTTGAAGGATGCAAAATGAAATTAGTCCTTCTACCTAATGGAGTTTTAGGCTTTAGAATCAACAGCACTTGTAAAGGAGAGGCAAATTAGTTCAGTCGTTCATGGCAAACGGCTTCACCAATGTGCTTTTACTCTTTTGGAGAGGACTGGCTTGGCCTTTAGCCAGATTTTATCACTTTGAAGGCTTCCAGGGTTTGGAATACTTACGGAATGAGTAATCGTCCTAGATTTGCATTTACCAACGGGACGAACAGACACTCTTCTTCTTCTTTTTTTTCCTTTATAGTAAGTAAAAAGTTTTAAATTCAAAATCTTCTATTTATAATCCCTCTCATTTTATCACTTGATCCAATCTTTCACCGGAACGAATAGACCACTCATGGATGTGATACTGGATGAATTTACTTGAGCAATATGAGAGACTAGGGAATGAGTTGTGAATATGGCTTCTTTTAGATGGCTTTTTCAGGGGAATGTAATAGAAAAATGTAGTCCCTTTGGATCAAATATCATTTGGGAAAAAAATTTAGAATAACATTTGGTACTATTTTCCTATTGGTGTGATGTATTTGAAGTGAAAAAATGATAATTAAAAAGATAAAAACACCTTTACGCTAGGATACAAAAATTCTAAAAGTCGGTTTTCCAACCAAAGAAAGGTATTCTGGAAAAACATATTAAAGAAAACGTAATCATAAATCATATTCTAAAGAAACACTCAACTGCTAATCCCCCCAAAAAAAATTTACCCCTAATCCCACTCATTGACGTACAGATGATCTTGCTGGTTCCGGCTTCTGCCTAATGCATGCAAATGCCCCACTTGAGTGATCTCCTAAATTTCCAAATTAGACTAGAATTCTTCAAGTTGACCCTGATATTTTAAGGAAAGTATTTAAAATGCGAACAGATTTTAGAAGATGAAGAAAATTGTTGCAATATGTTCCTAGAGTGAGAATTATTTTCAGCCGTTATAAAGTGGAAAGAAGCCATTGCTAATTTGTTATGCGTTTAAAGTTCAAATTAAACTAAAATAATTCACCGTATGCTTCAATTTGTTTTTTAGGCTATTCAGTTACATTTTTTTTACTAGGTCAATGGTTTTTAAAGAGTTCTATTATAAACCAAGGATGACTTGGTCTACTTGCTAAAAATGAGATTCGAAATCATAGAATTTTATATTCAAATTTTTCTTTCATTTTCCTATTTTTTAAATCTTACTCTTCCCTTGTTGGGGTTGTTTTTTTTTTTTTGGGGGGGGGGGAGGGGGACTCTCTGCTTTTTAAATCCTACCTCTACCTTGATAGAGAGAGAGAGAGAGGGAAAAAAAAAGAGTTTTCGACTTTTCGTTACAACAACAATTAAATTAAAAGGTAGTAGGTGTAATTTTTGAAACCTTAGGGGCATTCAATGAAAATTTTTGAAAACTTTAGGGGAGGTTTCTAAAATCATCCCCATTTTCGAGGGTCAAATTTGTGGGTTCAATCGTCACATATACATATCTTGGAGGTTTTTATTAAAATTTAACCGTTTTAAGTCTCATAATTTCTACTAATTGGGTTTGATAAAACCATAAACCCCCGACGCCACAGCAAGCCTCCCTGTGCCTGTTACAGGTTCCTTTCAGATTGCCGTTTGAGGCACATTTCGAGGTTGAGACTTTTTCCTGTTCCTTTCATCTTGATATTAAACTTCTTATCTTTTACTGAAATATTAAATTCTGGTATAACCCTTTTCATGATATTAGAGTTTGAATTTATTGGGGAACCCAAACTCTTGACATTTTCAGAGAAAAATCCAGTCTTGTTTCTCATTCAAGAGGGCAAACATCATCTGTTTAGGAAATAATTACTTCATTTTTCTGGTTTATATGGAAATTCTTTGCTATTATTTTGTTCCTTGATCGTGTTACTGGAATAATAATGAATTCTTGGCTTTTGCAGACTTGAAAGATCCCCATATTCCCCCTTACAAAACATAGAGGACAAAGAAAAATATAAAATTACCCACCTTTTCAAGTTAAAATTTCTCTTACTATTGGATTAAATGGTGCACGTTTGATGCCCTTAATGGTTATTACTGATGTTGGGGTGCATAATTTTGATAACCAGATGGCCCTAAGAGGTGTGTGGCAGTTAAACAAGCTGATTGTGAGCTATTGTGACTGGGGTGGAAGTAGTAGAGGCCTCAGGTATGCTTTTCTTAATTGCTTTTGCATTTCTTGATCTTGTATTTAGAACTTTTACTTGTATAAATTTCTTTAATGACTTAACTTGATTACATGTACGATATGATTTTGTCGTTGATTCAACCGCAGGAAAATAACAGAATATACTCAAAAGGACAAAAATTAGATGTTTGTCTTTTCAAATCCCAATTAGTAGCAATCACCTGAGAATTGGTAAATCTGTACGTGACAAATTTATCTTCTTGACTTTGTGATAGCTCTTTAGTTTAGATTAGCATATTCTGAGGAGAATGTTCCAATTATAGCTCCTCAATGTATTATCTTTAGTCAATTTTAGTGATTTTAGATTCTTATTTTTGCATTTCGTTTGATGTTGAAGGTTTATTTGATATGTATGGTCAATGTCATTGGTTCTCTTATGATACAAAGTGATTTTCAAGTGTATAGATAGTACTGGATTTCTTTCACCGGAGCAATGGATACATGACATGTCTAAATGCATGTAGATTGATTACTACCACAATGTTTTGTAGGTTACGAATTTCTATTACTGTGAGGACTATAGAAGTTAAAAGAGATAACATTGAATACTGAATACATGTGATAGTCATTCGAAATCCTACTTGTGGCAATATCAGGAACTCTAAGTTAAATTGTGTCCACTCATTTTTCTTGTTATGTAAGAGGATACTTTATATGACACAGGCCCTAATTCAATCATACTCCAAAAATCTGTATATCTGGACCAATTCCAACTTTACAGTGCAAGTTCCTATGTTACTATTTCTGTCGAATCTTTTAAATATGTATTAAAGGAATGGTTAAATTATAATCTACTTGGCATTTTTGCTGCTTTTGAATGGCATTTTGACTGTCCAGGATGTGGTCTTATAATACAATTTGTTTAGCTTATATAAAAAGCGAGTTTTCCCTGCTTTAGATTAGTTATCTGCTAGTTTACAAGCACAGTTTCACCAAAAGAAAAACAATTTTGATAAGAAAAATATCATTAATATAATCTTAATGATGAAGGACAATTCTCTTTAATCTAAATGGGAGGGAAATGAAATAAAAAGTTGTACATTCCTTTCATCTTCTAGCGCAATGAAAGGACTAACCAAGTCCGTAACACACCAGGGCATTCATGGAATCTCATTTGCCAGCATTTAAAGAGATTAGTCCCCAGCTGGAGGTGGTAACTGAGCTTAATCGTGGTCAGCATCCATATTTGAAGGGACTATACCGTAAGAACATCTTTACAATCTTGACAAACCAGTTCTCTGCAATTAATGTTTTCATTCTTAGTCTATGCCTTGAATTTCACTTCATTTCTCTCTCTCTACTTTGTGTAATTTTAGCCACTTAGACACAGATCAAAAGGATATATGGTTGCAAAGTTGAGTAATAGATTGAAATAACATGCATGTCTTTGTAAATGCACCTTCTGAGCTTTGTGTCAATACGACTAATTAATGAAGTTGTATCTGTTGATCTCATTGATTATGCCTATCCAGCTGCAAAACTAATGGATGCACCTGGACAGAGGTTATTCTGTACCTTACTACCACAGAAACATTTTTGTATACTAATTTACCCTGAGCTGCTGATCGTGACACTGGCAGTCAAAGCCCATTGAGATTTAATGGGTTGGATTGGTTTAGGTTACTTTGTCCTGTCATCTCTCAAAATGTGTTATATTGCATCTACTACTCCAAGTGGAAGTGTAATTTATCTACAAATATTTTTAGCATAGCTATTTCATCTCTTAATTGCTAAAGACAGTCGAAGTCATATTACATGTGGCATATGTACAATTTGCTTTTTCTGCACTTTAATATGTCTTGAAGGTAAGAGCAGTTGTCTTTTACTTGAAACATAACTTTGTGGCTTCTTGAACATAACTTTGCGGCTAGTTGAAATATTTTTCTTTTTAAATTAATTTGGCGAGTCTCATTAAGGCAACGGTTAGGTTTCACGAGTTTCCTTTTTGAGATGGCTTTTCATTTGCTTAATAACCAGGTAACAAGAATGAGAGGGTTGTATCAGTTAAAAACATGACACCAGAGGATATACTTCTCTGTGCAACCAGGCTAAGAAATTCACTTGGAAGAAAGGTGGTCAAGTTGAAGACGAGACACGTTACCAAGCACCCAAGTGTTCAAGGTACATGGACAACAGACTTGAAGATATGAGCCAAAAGAAGTTAACACAGTTTGATTCGTTCCAAGCATCTAAATTTAATACTATAATTCTTGAGAGATTAGTTATGTAACCAGCTGGCGCTTTAGTTCACGGTCGCTGCTTGAAACATTTGGACTAGTTATGATGGTGGCAGTACAGTGTAGTTTATGAGCTTTTCAGACGTTCTCTTGAATTCTGGACTAGTTTTATTTTTCTTGCTTCTACGTCAAATTGCCACGGTTACAGGCTGAGTTGTTGCAGTGGTAAGAAACTTCCCCTGGGGAAAATGCTTTTTAGGTAGAGTTGTAATCGCAACTTTGTTATTCAGTCATGAAATGAGAGGTAGATTATTAATGAAAAAAAGAATTAACAAAGACCAGCATATGCCAAACATAATATCTCGGCTTGTTTATGATGAATGTTCCATGGTCATGGTCTTCCTGCTGAAACTATTGTTGCAGATCTGATTTGTAGTTTCTTATCATGTTGGAGTCATCACCTTGTTTGCCTGAAAAGGATACTGCTGTCAAAGTTTAGTTGGAAAATGCACCCTACCAAGATACTAAGGAGAGAAGTTGCTATTTTATTGCTTCCAGTAGACTTGGATTAGAATTACCAGGACCCATCCTCTAACAACGATAGCATGAAATAAGTTTTTCAAGTATAATGGAATTATGGAAACATATAAGCTTGCTTCGTATTGATTTCCTAGTTCATCAAGAACCATCATATGTTATGTTGCATGTAGACAGAAAAGGGTAGAGATAGGAGAGAAGAAAAATAAGAGACAGATTGACTTTCAAGCTAAATGCAGGATATTTACTTTATAAATTAACCCTCAATAAACTAAATGTAGTCAACCATCCATTTGAGGAAAATTGGTTCAGATTTAATAGAATGCACCTTCCATCCAACCATAAACAACCTTGATTAGTACAAAAAGAAGAAAAAGCGCATCCTCCAAATAAGATTGCACCAATGCTTTTTTCAGTAAATGGGCTACTATGACAGATCCTGATAAAAGTGCACCTTAAGATATGGTTAAATACACCATTTCATGAACTAAAGGAACCACATGTTAGTTCGCCAAAACCCTGAGTAATCCTGTAGCATACGAAGATGAGTATAATTAATCAGAAAAGCATGCACCTCTCCTAAATTCCCTCAGAAAGGAACCCACAACAAATGCAATCTTCTCCAACATACCTATATATCTGTGCTATTCTCGCTACAAAATTGTTAATATGGGGTTAAAACCCCCTAAAAAGACGAGTAATATTACAGTGCATTCCTCACTGGGAATACTTGAAAGGTTATACAGTTTCACATCATATTTCTTGAAACACTCAGCAAATGCCCAAAAATCATCATGATCATCAAACACATCCTAGTCCTGCACCTCATGCATCACTAGCACCACCAGCAGCCTCAGCAGCTTTTTTCTCCCTTTGTTTCTCCCTTTTTTTCTTGTTCTTTAATGCATTCTTGCTCAATTCTCTACATTATTGCAACACGAAGTGGAATAATTGGATTATGACAACAAATAAATCTTCATAAGAATATCAAGAGAGAAGCCAGAATCAGCATCCAAGCTGCATAGCATACTTACCCTGAAGGGCTTCCACCAAATAGCTGTAAAAACATTTTAAAATATTGTCAAATACGGCAATCGATCAAAATATTACACGAATAATGAATATGCAAAAGCAAGAGCATCTGACTGTAATCCTAAAGCTACATGAAATTGTCAAAATCTGTTTTACCAAAACTTAATAAGAGAATTGCAACTGGAAAAGTATACAGCAATAACTATGATACAACTGGAAAAGTGTATCATGGTTTCTTGAATTTCCTGCAAGGAAATAGTAAAAAGCAGATCCTACTAGGTGATATCTTAAGGTCTTGTATGTTATCCAGGTATGGAACTAACTTATGTTAGTAATGGTGTATAAGTACCACAGAGAAATTATTCATATCTTTGACAGGGTCAATAACAGTATGTTGATGGCAGCACATCAAGGTAATCAACAACAGCTTTTACATTGAAATCAGCAAGGATCACTACCCATGCGTGATCTTCATGATTAAGCACATTTCAAAGACTTTGGAAAGTCCTGCCTCTGCATAGGACATCAGTTGTATGCTATAAATGTCATCTCCGTATGTATCCATTTTTTTTAGCGGATCCAAAATGTTTAGTTGAATTATCTTTGTTGTGTGGCTGCTTCCTAAATTTATGCATCTGAAACATCAAGTCTCTTTAGAGATCAATACAAGAAGCAGTAATAGTCATCCTCTGTGACCGTCATTTTTCGCCAAATTCCCTCAGTTTCATCATCATAGAGCGATGCCCCAACAAGAGTGACAGTAATCTTCCTGATGAAATTCTACCTGGTGAGGACACTAGCAGTACTTGTGTTGAGAAAGAGTACATTGGGCAATCTAACCCTCAGCATAAACAATATTAGCATGCTTCTAACTGTTACGTCTTCAAATATGTGGCTCCAATTCCCTTACCATCTAGGACTAGTTGCATCTAAAAACTATTTCGCGAAGAAGAGTTTACAGCTTCTCACCTACTGCATACGGCAGTCATGGTAGTCATCATATCAAAGATTATATGCAAGTGCAGCCAAATGAAGCAGCAACTTGTTACTTATGTTTCCCAAGTGACTCAACTGAAGTAAAATGGTATTGAGATAATTACTTAAAGATATTTCCTATATGTTGATACTGTAGTTCCTTTGGAGAAATATAGCTTCAGGATATCTCTAATTCATCTTGATTGCCAAGGCACCAATTAAGTTTCAAATCATAGTCAAATATGGTCATGAAGATGAAGAAAAATTAAAAAAAAGGGATAAATGAATCACTGTTGAAGAAGAACAGGGAGAGGAAAAAACAACTGAACCTAAAAGAAGAAAAAGCAGACCAGGAGGAAAACAACTTGGAAACTTTGATTTGAACACAACTTTTGGTCCCACTAGAGTTTTGGTTATGTTAAATTGATGCAAGAAGTATGTGCAAATTTTAATTATACCTGTGCCTGAACAGCTGCAGCAGCTTTAGCATGAGGTGGTCGATAAGCAGCAGGTTTCTGTGCAGGAGCATTGGCTGGTTTTGAGGAAACCTGGGAGGATTTTGACCCTTGTCCTGATAATTCCATCATAATTTGAAAAATTATTCAGTAGTAGGAAAAAGCTACAAAAGTCATGCTGCTTTGGAAAAGGGGAGTTGAGTGCAAAGGAAAAGAACCTTGTGGTTTTGTTCCATCAATTTTCAAGGATTCCACAGACTTGCCCAGTTCTGCAATTTCACCAAACCTATCTCGTGATTCTGGTTTCCAGTCAGCCTGTTAGTATAGCTAGCATGAATAATCAACCCAAAAAAAAGCAAATTTTCTGTTACAAATCCACACAAATAAGTACCAACAGCACTGACCTGGTACAATTTGTCAAACATCTCTTTGAAATACAAAGATCCATTGTGGTGAAAGATTTTTATCCTTTTAAAAAGACAATAAAACCCATAATCAGGCATTAATCACCAAAAACTGCATTTTTGAGAGAGAGAGAGGGGGGGGGGAATAATAACTCAAAAGGAACTACAGTCTCCACCTTGGCACTTCAAATTTTCCATTTCATAAAGTAATTTACTGATGTAAGCATATCCACATCAAAAGCAAGATCTAAGCCATTTTCATATTTTCAGCGCTACTACTACTGATGAATTTCATTAAGAAACCAAGACAGGCATGAAGTTCACATATAAGAGATGTAGATTGGCATACTAAATAGGGGGAAAGTTTCACTAGGTCAATTTCATGTCACTCTTGTTATCTCATTGTTCAAGGATTTTAAACAATTACAGAATCTTGATAAAATTAGGAGTCAAATCCAGATGAACCATATTAACTAAAAATAAAAACTCTTCTGCCAGTGTATGAATTTAAGTCCTTTGATAGATACCCCACCAATACACTAGGTAGTCTTAAGAAATTTGCAGCAAACTTTTACCACATCAAAGGCTTAAGTTTTGCTTGGTAAATCATTACATGGTAAACTTACAAAACTTCTCCTCCAACAAGCTAAATGACTATGAATAGCTATACTCATACCCATTGTCAACTTGTAGCCTTGGAGCTGTGGTAGCAGTCATAAAATATCGGCCATCTGGAGACCATTCACTTGTCACAGAACATTCGGCCTTTGTGGTTCCAAGCTGCTTCTTTTCCACATAATCCCAGAATGCCTACAAAGCAAAATAAAGGAGCTGGATATCATGAAGAGATCAAAATTGGTGGTACAACTTAAACTGCTGCAAAACAAAATATATTAAAGGACTTGTCACATCATAGCAAACCCTCCTATACAGTATATATCCATTCAAAAGGCAAACCAATATTTACCAAACAAAAATGTAGATAATTCATTAAAGGGAAGGAAAGACCAAATATTAATCCTGCAGCTAAAGGAAACAAGTCTTTCCAAATTCGTTTAACCACATCACACTTATCACGTAGTCACGAAAATGCAAATTCTTTTTGTATTGCTTTTTCAGCATTAAAAAGGACAGGCAAGTGATCCATACCATCAATGATTCCTATGTAGAGAAGAATAGCAACAGAGATTGACATAAGTTGGTTTACAAATTTTGCAAAAGAAAAAACTGAAACAAGATTGGACCAGCAACCATTAAGCTTTTTGGGTGTATACATGATTGTAGCAACACAGCTAGATGTCATACATAGATGTATTGCTAAAGATATAATTGTGAAAGACAATCAGTATATTTTTGTATCAAAGAGAACCTGGATATTTTATCATATCAAAGAGATGGCGAATCATCAAAGGAAGCTGCAACGCTCCATAAAAGGAGAAAAAGCAAAGAAGTATCGCCTCCAATGCCTTCTGGATGGGGTTAACACTATATCGTCCCAGAAGTTTGGCTTACTTAACAGTGCTAATTTAGGTACCATTTCTCATTTTAAACTTACACAATATTGTATACCAGAACGATGTTATCTTTACTGCACACAACAAAGTTACAAAACAATGCATCTGTCAGTCCAGATAACAAAAGCATGTATTACTAGAGAGAGTCTATGTAAAATAGTCATCAGATATTCTACTTATAGTAATCAGGTTTTTTGAGTAGAATAGAAGATCCAGAGCGTACTACTCAGGACTAACAGTAGGGAAGATTGTCAAACATACTTTTTCAGCTAAAAGCAACAACAGTGTTATTTCAGACTACTAGGAGGCATCGTTTTATCCCAAAGCAAAAGGCACGCCAATACCGCATTAACAGAATAACCTCCCTTGTTGACTCTGTACTTGATGTCCAGCCAACCAAAAAATAAAAAATAAAAAAATCTAAGAGCTAGATTCCAGACAACTAGTTTCTTATTCTTAAACGACCAATTTATAACTATGCTTTTCAAAATGATTACTTGCAGATCAAATGATCGAACCAAATCACTTTTTTCTCCCAAACTGGTATAAACTTAAGGTCTGCTTGCAAACATGTGATCAGTTAATAACAAAAGCAGTGGTGCAGAAACCAGGTTCAGTCTACTAATCCCTCTCTCTCTATTTTTCCATGCTGGGATCAACTTCATCTTAACATCTATCTCTCATTCTCTTTGTAAAAGTATGGGCAAGAAAATAGCAACACCATCAGATTCCAATATTCTCCAATTTGTCACTATTTCGTCTTCTTCTTGAATACCAATGGTTCCAAAATTGTGTTTAAATTTCTCTGTCATTACAAAGCAAGAGACCTTTAAAGAATTTGGCTCTCCCCAAGAAGCTTCCCGGAAGACCCTGCAGCTCCTTTCTTATGTAATCATGAAGATGACAAGAATAGCATTAATAAAGCAGCATAACAACCAAAGCTTCCAGACCTCACCAAAATGTTCAAGAACATTATTCACGGCAAATAAAGAAAATCGAAGTACTACATGCCATTAAAACTCAATGTAGTAAGATGCATTATCTACACAGAAAATGGTACAAAAACCTGACAGCACTTGAACTACTAATAAATGGAAGACACTTCCTTGGTAAATAACGTAAAAACAAAAAGCAAACTTAATAGAGCAACATACCATGTCTCCAGGCAAGTTTCCAAACCCTGCCAAGCATAAAACTGCAACGCGTAGAATTAAGGCAAAACCAATAAAACTTGTGAAGACGTGAATACATTCTCGAGGCCAACTTACAGCCTTCATGATTTTAATAACAATTCTATATAAAGGATACACTTTCCTTTAGGATTCCAGCGAATAGTATTATAAGGGCCACTTCCAAGCTCAAGAAGAGGATTGCACTTCTTGTCAAAGACCGTCGCCATCGCAGGCATAACTAGACATCTGTCAAGGAATGTTTAAAGTAGGGAAGGTGCAACAACTGGAGAAAAATCAGTAAAATGGAATAAGGGAGATGGATTAACTAATAATTTTCCTCAATAAATATCAACAGACTGAGACAGGGAAGCAGAATTTTTTGGAGTATAGAAGTCTTATTTTCTTTCTTAAGTTGAAGGAAAGGAGAGAAGCTTTTGCAATTACATCACACAAGCAAATAAATAGATCATGCATACAATAACCGATTACAAAAAAGTAGAAAACCTCTTAATGTGAGAAAATTAGTGCTTTATGTCTATATGTGTAAGCAAAAAAATAAAACTGAAAATTGAACTCAGGCCCCAAATTTTGATGGGCAATAACATAGTTAACAAAGGAAATCTACAGGTTTGTGATTTCTTTGCTTTCAAGCAAAATCTACAATTACATTCCTTTTATAGGATATATGCCAACAAGCAAACATTAAAACATCCTGAACAATAGAAACTACAACATATAAAGCAAACAGGGTAATATGCATTATGCAGAACACAAATTAATTTTTTAAGGACAAAAAAGTAGTGAACAATGGGCTCATGAGAATGAAATTCATCTGGTATGTCCCAAAATTCCAAGGGTCAATATAGAATAGTTTTATGGTAGGTTGAATTCAAATTTATCCTTCCCACCATAGAGCACATGACAAGAAGCTAATTATTCATCAGAGATATTTTGCAAGTAATAGACTACTACTTCCACAATGTCCTCACTCTGCTTTATACTACAGCCAATTATTGACCCAAAAAAAGGTCCCACTAGAAAGATAAAACCTCCAGTTTTATATTCCCCCCCCCAACACAACAAACACACACCCATAAAACTTGGTTGTCCACATTAGCCTGTGGTTATAGGTAGAGTGGAAAATCATAGAAATCATGGTCCACTATACCATCTCAAAGAATACACACACTAGTTATGATTTGATAAAGGATGGTAATCAAAAAGAAGTTCACAACCAATGAATTGCAGGGCAATGCTTACAATGGGTATATCACCTTTACATGATCTGCCTCTCACAGCAGTAAGAATGCAGATTTTGATGAATTTTGGGCTTGGGGATTTGTACAAGGAAATGAGTGAAAACAAACATAAGCGCACATCTCAAGTGTGCGGCTAATAGACCAATGCCTCTGCATTTTATTCTTGCTGGGCTGCTTCCTTTTAGTTTTAGTAGATTATATGGAAATTAGGATACGGTGATGGAACAATGCAATCAGTAAAACTGTACAAGATATCAAAATGAAAAGAAAAGCAGCAGAAGAGTGTGATAACACCAAGCTGAAGCCATCACACTATAGCTTTAGCCAGAGGATTAAACTGAGAAAGGCAACATCTTCAATCATTCATATGTCAGGTTGACTATAGTAATTGTATTTCACAAATAGTTTAGGATGACAAAACAGCAACTCTTCCAGCTTTGGGGCTAGAGACGTGAGAAGAAAAAAGATGAGGATACATCCATAAACAACCGCAAATTCTTTGCCCGAACATGACCACTGAACATCATGCACAGGGCCTTCTTTACCTGCCAGCAAGTCAAAGTGTCAGTTATTTGCAGCTTCATTTCTAGAATACAGAAGTATCAGTTGACGAGGAAGCTTGCTATGAAACTTACGCAGGGGGACAAGTCCTTCATGGGTTCCATCCGTAGTCAAGTAGTTTAACTTTGACTCTCCATAGTAACTCTGGTTTGTCTTGTCAACATCTGACTGTACCAGGACAAGTAACCCTGTAGAACCAGAGTTCCAATTCAGTTGCACAGTCGAACAACGGAAGAAACTTCGTCGAGCAACAGGGCTCTGCACATCTTTTCCAGTAGCAAATATTTGAACGCTAGCTGGCATTCCCTACAGAGAGATAAATTTAATAACAATTCATAGTGAAGTACGGCATCCTAGGGCTCTGAATTATCTTTATATGTTTTTTGATGTTTATGATCTAAAAAGGTAATCTAAACCTCCTTTTTTTTTTAAGGTAACCTTACTCTTTCGATTCTCTTTATTTGAAATGGATATCATCATGCTAAAGCTACAGTAAGAGCTTTCAAAACAATTTTCTAAACATGAAATAAATATGAAAGTCACTATTATATATCTATAGAATACTGAACAACAGATGCAACGTCTCCAGCAATATCAAACAAGTAACCACTTATTCCATTTCTAAAAGCATGCTTCCAAGAATCAATTCTAAGCGGTGGATTAAGTACCTTTGATTCTGGAACAAATGCTGCCACATATGCTCCAGGTGTCTTCGAAAGCTCTACTGCAGCCACTCCAGGAACTCTAAGCCGATGGACTATACCTTTAGAGAAGTCCTCAGGATCAAAAAATTGAACTTCATTGGTTGCAAGACGACATGCAATAGCTTCATCAAGGCTGAATTTTATTGAAGGCCTGAAGATCACAGGAAAAAAATCACCTGAAATCTAACATCCATGCAGTCAAAAGTTTAGCAAGCAGAGGAAGTTGTAAAAAAATACCATGTTGCTTTGGTCATATTCTTCTGCGACAGATGATGAACAGAATCACCATGGTCTATCCTCCATAAGACCACATTTTTATCCTGTGGTGATGTTGATTTCTGAAAAGTCTGAAGATAAGTACCACATGGGGACATGGTGGCTGCAAGAACATTTGGAACTTGAAAAGACCTAATCTCTCTCCACGTTTTGCAATCGTAAATGCTAATTTGTGAGTCAGACTTCATAACCATGAGTTTCAATCCATCTTCACTGAATTTTGCACTGGAGCAATGGACTTTATCGAGCTTGACACTGGGTTGACCATCTGCAAAAGGGGGTCCATTCCAAATAACAAAACCATCTGGTTCTCTCACAAGGATTTCCAAGGATGGTGACTGTCCTGTTGCCATTATGGGCAGGCTGGATGCTCTAATATTTCGGACTTAACCAGTTCCCAATAAAACTTTCATGGAAAAGAAGAATGATTTAGTAATAACATCTAGGTTTCCAAGCCCACGCAAAAAAGGGACCAGACATGAAGCAACATTCAATGTTTGATATAGTATAAGTTTTAAGATAATTTGGAATGTGCAAAGAGAATAGGTAAGCAAGTCAAGAAACTAGCTCATGTTCCATAACCAAGCAAAATACATTAATGCATCCAACTTTTTTGTAATGTCCACCACATAATAATTCTCTCTGATAATTTTTATTAGTAGCAATATGACTTTAACTTCAGATCACTAAGCCCATCAGCAGACAAGTTGCCTCAAAATTTCCAACATACAAACAAAGTGAGTTAATTATCACACAAGCTTTAACAAGCTGAAAAGCAGAAAAGAAATAGGATACTTCCATAAGTTTTCCTGAAGCATCAATAATCATGAATGTGTAGCACAAAATAATGCTCCAAACAAAGCAAAGACAAAGTTCAGAACTTTCCAAATTAAACTTGCATGAAAATTCCAACATCTTACAGTCACAAAATAAGCAAACATCTATAAACTAATGATCTTCCAAGGGTTAAGATCTTGACAATAGCTTTATACCAACATAGTATCATAACTGAAAAATCACCACCCTTAAAAGCTCTGAGTCCCTCAGTATTCAGCAGCCAAGTAATCCAGCTATGAAGCCCCATATAATCCCTCCCAACTTCCCACCCACTACCTTCTCTGAACCTTACAGGGCAAACTTCAAGGCTCCAGTCAAAAGATCCATTCATGCGTATGACATCATTGATACATTCACTTTATCATTTTTGTCCCAACATCAAAGTAAACATAATGCAACACCACCCAGCAGGATTGAATCCAGATGGTAAGTGCAAAATTTTGGCCAAAAGTTCTAGTTCTAAAAATGTCAATGGGGCCAACTAATTAATGTCCAGAATTCGCAAAACCAATGAAACAATCCCTATTATCCTATACGTTAACATGTCAAGATTTGGCCAAAAATTTCGAGTTCTAAAATGAATATTGCAGCCCACCACATAATGTCCAAAATTCGTATTACCTATACTTGGCTTTGAAAATCACATGAAACAATCCACAATACTCATTCCATCCCCAATTCCTATATTAACTCTCTATATTTTCCTATCATTTATCCATTAAGTCTTCCAACAGCTAAGCTAGTCCACCACTGCATCCCATACTAAACGATAAATTGCATAAAATATGCTACACAATTCAGCCCGCTTCCATTATATACTTTCTCCAATGCCCATTTACTAGCTCACTGATCATATAAAACCAGCTTAAGATTAAGTAATTCAATACAGCAAACAAAAATTAAATCATGTACAATTAAGACACTGAGAAAGTTGAATTCAATAGAATTGTACCAAAATCTAAAGGCCATGGAAAATAATCGGAATACTGCAAATGCAAATATATATAAGATAAAATTAAACGAGAGGACAAGAGGGTCTTCGAAAAAACATAACCCAGAATTCAAAATGGGGAACTTTCAAGTAAACCAGCAATTAAAATGGTGTATTGTGAGTGTGAGAGTGTGAGCGAGTGTGTGGTTTTTTACCCGAGAAAGAGTTTGGGAAGCCGACCGACTGCCCGCATCGGGGAGGAAGTTGGAGGAGGTGTCTTCTTGAGTGTGTATGTATCACGGCGGCGGCGAATTAGTCCGTCACCAATTAGATTATGCCACGATGCATTAGAAAGTGTGGGGTAAAATGCACCTAACCCCCTGATATTTACCCCTGTCGCGCTTGATCGAACTAAACTCATTAACTAGGCACTTTGTCCTGCTGAATAATTTTCTTTTTCTCTTTAGCTATTTATTATTCTATTTTTTTCTTATCTGCCACTTTTTTTTTCTTTTTACTTTTTTATAACTTTTGCTCACATCCCTGCGTCACTATTTCCTTCAATTTCCTATTATTATTACTAATTATATGCTTATTATAATATCGTAATTTTCTTTTACTTATAGTTCCATTCTTATTTTAGCTTATTTATTTATTGGTATATTATTTGGGAATTCATGACAAACTATATGGCATGAGAAAATACTATGCCTATCATAACGAAAAGCGTATATAACAAGCAATTTAACCTTTTAAACAGATATTAGCAAACTAGAACTTTTAATATTTAATAATTAAAAGTATATACCGACTAAAGCAAAGTAACTAATAAATTATTATGTACAATCGATTAAACATTATGTTATTACGATTTGCTTATTTGTTACTTTTACAATTAATAATTAAAAGCTCTAGGTGTATTAATTTAAATACTATATGAAAGGTTATCTGCACAAAACTAACATATACTTTGTATAGTATAGATTTCGTGATCGTTCTTTCTTCTAATAACAAAAGGTATAAATTTAAAAAGAATAAGTATAACAAGATTAAAAATGATATATAGATAATAATAGTAAAATGAAAAAAGTAATTAGTCACAAGAGAGAAGGGAGAAAATTTAAAACCAAAATAAAAGGACCAAGTAGAAAACCGAAAATAGGGAGAAATATAAATATAAAAATAATTACAATAGAAGGGGCACTTTTATCCTAAAACATCAACCAGAAACAAAATGCTTATTTAATGAGTTCAGGAGGTTAATTACAACTGAGGGCAAAGTTCATGGGGTTAAGTGCATTTAACCATTAAAGGAAAACTAAATCAAGGCTTAATTACAATTAATTCGCCTAAGATGTATCTTGATTTTGACTTTACCTCTCAACTATCCTAAAAAAAAACAAATTTACCTCTCAACATTTACTGTGTGTCATATTATCACCTAACAGATAGGAATAGCAATGCGGCGCTAATGCCCGCCTCGTAGGGGAGTAATCGGGTAGGAGGAACAATTTTTCCCCCTATTTTAAATGGGGCATGAGACGACAGAGCATTCCCTTACCCCATCTTCCACTCCATCCTTGGCATCATTTACATAAATATAAATAAAAATTATAAATATAATATAAAAATTATAAAATTATTCTTATTAGAATAAAACTATTAATTAGCTATATGTAATTATAATTAATTAGTTTTGTATATATTTTTTATATGTTACTAATTTGGGGCTATATTCATCATTATTAAACATAAACTTAACTAATAAATAGTAACTACCGACCCTCACTTCAGACAAAAAGTACTATTCATAGTAGTAGTAGAAGATGGCAGTGTCAATTGCTCTTACTCCTCATTTGGCACGTTGTAATGGTTAGAATGGAAAAGTTTTTCCACCCAAAATACCTTTCCATCCAGAATGGTAGGAAGAAAAATTTATCATTCCGGTTAGGGGTGGCAATTTCCGACACGACTCGAAAACACGACACGAACCTAACACGAAATTAATGGGTTTGGGTTGAGGTTTTGGGGATTCGGGTCAGCATCGGGTCGAACCCGATGAATCCGAAAAGAAAACAGGTCAATTTCGGGTTAATCCGTGGGTGACCTGATATGACCCGATATGACCCGTTTATAAATTAAAAATAATTTAATAAACATAAAAATTATTTTATCTAACTAAACTAAGTTATTTTTTTTTCAAAGGCATTAATTACTTAATCCTAAATGAATTTATTTAACTTGTGTGAAGTTGAAATTATTATATTTGGATAGATGATGTATTACATTATTTTTACTCTTTTGATGTCTTAATTTAGTTTGGAATTGATTCTATTAAAAATTATAGCCGGTTAATCAGTAAATGGGAATTAAATTTCAGGTTGTTTCGGGTCAACCCGCTTGACCCGCCAACCTGAAACTTTCGGGTTCGGGTCAGCATATCTGACCCGTCACGGGTTGACGGGTCGGGTTCGGGTCAACAAATTTTTTGACGGGTCGGGTCAGAACCCGACCCGCCAACCTGAATTGGACCTGATTGCCAGCCCTAATTCCGGTGTCTAGTATACAAGTCAAAATGGAATATTCATTTATTTTCCAATTTTTAGTACAATCCATATTTAAATGTCAAAATAGAATACAATTAATACAATTTTGATTTAATTGCTCTGGATTAGTTTACAGGACATAACATGTTTTGTTTGTTATACTATGTTATGTTTGTTTACATGGATTTGTGCCAATAAACATGATTACATAAACTAATTGTACTTCCTTAATAAAAATTACCAGGAGAAAACAATTATCAAGATGAAAAGACTCCCGAACAAGAGGAGTAGAACATTTTCATATTTTTCTGGTACTAAACCCCTTGATACTTCGTCTTGTTAATAATATAGCAAATAAAATTCAAAGATCCTAATCCAACACGGTTATATGGGGCTCATCATTTTTTTTTTGACTTTAAGAAGCCTAACCCTCCAATTTCTCACCAAAAAAAAAAAATCCTAACTCTCCAAGTTTCTCTCCCATTTAAATTTATGTAAAAACTAACCTTACTTTCACTATTATTAATCTATGTTGGATTGACAATATTGATTGGACCCATTTAGCCCTAATACATACTAGCACGTTAAGTTGACTTCCTCTTCGAGCGTGAATTGACACCTACCCATAGTTATTAAATCCAATTCGGGGAGGAACCTGACAAAAGAGGTGAGTCAACGGGTTATTGGTTCAATTAGTGGGTGAGTGGTTCAACTGGTGGGTTACTAAATATACTTAAATATTATGTCTCATAACTTTTGATATGGTTGAAACTATAATAAACTATGCCATAATAAATGTTCAGTTAGTCTAATTTATTATAGAATCATTAATTCTTATAAGAATCAACAAAACCTAAATTTAATTAGTAATCCACCAAACTATAAAATTTTGTCTATGTGTAATTATCTAGTTTATTTACGAATTTTAAGTGCAAAAGGTTATTAAAAACAATATTTGCCTTTAAACTAAATTGTGTAATGTGTTATTTTTTAAATCCATTTCATAACTAATAGAATTTGGGAATAATAAAATTTTATTAAAAGATTCCAAAAAAATTTTGTTTTGAAGAAAAAAAAAGAATAAAGGTCTAATATATAATACAAAGAAGAACTAAACAACCAACAAATAGGTTGTTGGTCTAGTGGTGATTGCATTTTACTCCTATATGTAAGGTCCCATGTTAAAACCATCACTTCAACATCTTCTCAAAATATCCAATTAAAGACCCGGCCTGAGTCAGTTGCTGGTTCACCGGCTTCACCAATTGAATCATCGGATCGAACCGAGTTTAATAACAATGCACCCACCACCGCAATTTGCATTTCATGTGCCGGTCATTGTATCCATTCAGAATCACTTCTCTTATTTTTAAAAAATAAATTTCCATGTTTTAAACAATTTAGAATAAAAAATAAATGAAAAATCCAAATAGTTTTTATATGAAATAATGTAGAATATAAAGACTTGCAATTGTAGGGCAAAATGGAAGAGTTTTAATCAAATATGGCGAGTGGGACAGTGGGAGATGAGTTTTCATATTCTTTAAATAAGAGTTATGAATTTTGTATAATCGATGTTCAGATCAGCAATCATCCAATCAAGGTCTGGTCTCATATGTTTTAAATAAGAGTTATGAATTTTTAAAGACTTTAGAGTATAAAAACAAAAGAAAATCCCATTGTGATCTTGATTTGATCATTTCAACAATTTTATATACAAAAAATAACAAAAAAGAATAGAGCATGATATATCAGTTCCACTTCCATGGTGAAACAAAGAGTTCAATAAAGAATGTAGTTTTGTGTCATATGGCCAGTGGGAATCAACTTCAATAGATGGATTGTGACGAGGACTTTCAGTTTCCATGGGGACAAATAGTCAATAATAAATTGAGATCCATGCTCGTTATTATATCTATTTTTTCCCTTTGTGTTGGTGTTGAAAGTCAATCATAGTTAATAAATTTGTTGAATCATTTCTTGTAGGAAGAAGTTATTGAAGTCAAAGTACTATTTAATGTAGGATAATTTAACATAAATGCAGATGTAACTCTAAATAAAACCATTGTTAGTGTAAGGATTTAAGCCACTAATGTGAATTGCACTGATGAAATTATACTATCGGGCTCTGACAATTGCATATACAGTTAATTCCAAGCCACTAACGTGAATTGCACGATATGAAATTGTAATATCAGACTCTGATAATTGTAGATATAGTTAACTAGTCTCACCAAAATCCCAGTGTATGGCAAAATTGCACTATTGAAATTTTGTCTTGATTCTTGAAACCAATTGAAAATAATCATTTGGGCATATTAGTCCGATGACTACTCTTAAAGCGTAATAACCTGAAGAGATACGGTCATCGTGATTTTTCCTTTGCAACTATAAGATATTTCAAGGTGTTTTGGTTTGCTATTGAGTTCTATTTCTAGCTAGCTATCTAAAGCTTTTTTTTTTTTTCCTTTTGTTGATAATAAATATGCCGTACTAATGGTAGAACATCCTAAACTAGCAATGCACATAAATACATCTAAAATCTAATAGATACAATAGATATGAGGAATCAACAAAAATAGCATCATGAAACTCAAAAGTATCTTCAAATATTGTATGAAGTAGAGGTCGGATTCTACATGTTAATGAAGAAGCATAAGGTGTTTGCACAAGAAAAATATAGCGTACGCCCAACATGAAGCTAGCAGATTTAACAGGCCAGCGACCCTGTCCATTTGAATGCCTATTCTTGGCCTGAGCAGTACGCCCAACACCTCCACAGAGAGAGGGGGAGGGGGGATGGAAATGGTGGAGCCAGAAAATGAAAATTTTGAGTAAGTGTTTTGGCCGGCAGAACGAAAATTTTGAGTATTTTACAGCAAATGAATCTTCCGCCAAAATCAAACGATGCCGTTTTGTGTCTTTCTTTTTTTTTTGGTACATCTCACATTTTCTCAAGTATCATGTTAGGTAATCTAAAGGCACATTATTATTTTTATATCTGATTAAATAAAAAAAATTAGAGTATATATTATTGAGTTGATAATAAGTGTCATGATAGGAGTGCTATAATGACACAAACCAGCAAGTGTTCTTATAGGCATGTCAGGAAAGTCCATTTTTGTTGTAGTGCATGAGTAACTGGATATTTTCAACCCTAGCATCCAAACTTGTCCAAGAAAATTAAATCATTTGATAAGATCCTGAATCTTAAATATATTATTCATACTTGAATTACATAAACCTCTCAAAAAAGATTTCAACACTCTTCTTCTTCTTTGCTTTCCATAGTGATGCTATACTAGCAAGAATTTGATTAACAGTTAGAGCTTACTCCTCTTCTTTGCACTACCTTATTCTCTGTCAACTTTTAGAAAAATATACATTATTTTCACTTGCATCAAGCATCAAACAATGGCAAATCCCGGGGGAAGGTTGTGTATAGCCGACAAAAGGGGAGGGAAATTTGTTTGATAATTATGGAAATGATTAGATTTGTTTGTGATTACAAATACGGGCTATTATAAAATCATAATTTGCTGTAAGTTCAATGACTTTGCAAAATAGCTAAAAGATTACAATAGGTTGTTAACATCCATTAAAAAAAGTGATTGGGCAACTGGTGAGACACAAGTGTGACATGAATTTAGACCGAAAATGTAAGAAAGATTGAATGTTGCAGATATACATGTATCGCATTCAATGGTATACGTAACTTTAACATTGTTGAGATATACATAAAAATGAGTTATGATAAGAAAAAAGATATACATAAAAATTAGTTATACTTGTACCAAACCTGTAGAACAAATGTTGCAAATTAGTTATCAAACTATTGAAAATTTCATATTTTTGTCACTTAATTTTTTAACTGAAATGGTCACTCAGTTAATATATATATATATATATAATTTTAGATCAAAATTGTATTAACTGAGTGAAAAAAACACGTTTTTATTAGTTGAGCAAAAGAAAATTTGTTCTTACTAGCGAGTGACCATTTTAAGTTAAAAAAAAATAGAGAATTAGTGGTCCTTTTGCGCCACTTGCTCAAATTATTCAGGGTAATCAAGGTATCTGATTTGGGACACAAAATTTTAATTGGACAATGTTGGGGAGAGTTACTTAGACCTTGTTGGGATTTAGAACAAATGTGGATAGTGATATTTCAAATAAGGCCACAATTAAGTTTAGTTAAGCAGGTCAATGCCTATTTCAATTGCAATCCAGATTGGAGGGTTCAGTTAGGTTAAATACTAAGTTTCAAATTTATTTGCATGATTACCCGAAGAATGGACATACCTCAAGATCCACACTCCTTAATTAATATACTTTCAAATCATTCAGTTAAGCTATTGTCGAAACATTTCTTGTCAACGTACTCCTCATTTAAATACTAGACTACTAGTTAAAGACATCTCGTCACAACAAAATTACCCTCTTCATTAAACAAGGTTACGGTATTAGATGTACTCATCTGTTGTTGATATTAAAAGCACTTGTGCAAATGATGGTGGAAACTTAACACAAAGAAGTCCCACCATCAATTTCGTCAATGGGTGCATAACCTGCAGCAGTGCATATAATCCGTGCGTCATATCCATGCTCGGACATGTTTTACTGCACTAAGCACAGAAAGCAGCTTTAACCTTTGCATGCAAGGATAGGGCCAAAAAAACCAACTGGTACTTCACCACATGCAAACATGAAAAACCCATATTGTATTGAGTCAAAATGGCATAATCACCTCAAGGCTATAAACCACAACCATTTCACGTAATGTCGTCAACCTGCAACAGTTATTGTACCAAATATTCCCTACTCCAACTTTTGCCACTCAAAGCACCAGATTCAATGGGATAGGAAAGCTGCAAGCATAGCTCCTGCGTGCAGTTTATGTACCTTTCCATTCCAAACATTTGAAACCCTCACACTGGTTTCATTGAGCAATACAAGTCACGTTCAGGTAAAAATTTTTGGTCATCAAAAAACAGATGCAGAACCGATCTTTTGCCCCACAATTAGCACCGATCTGTTGCGTGCACGATGTTTCCAATATCAGATGATTAATTACAAAAAGTGAAGTCTCTTTTCCCATGAAGATCAAGTATTTCATAGGAACATTAATCAGCACTCGCCAAACTTTGACGAGACGATTTAATTTCCAGATACCAGGCTCTCCAGTAAAGTTGTTAAGTAATTCATAAAGTCATAGCATTACATATATAACAGCAGCAACTGCAAATCCTTACCATCTATTTCAAAGTCCATCCAACAGCAACTGGAACATAAAAGACCAGCATCATGGCACTAACACTAAACGTATTGTATTGATACCTAAGCTCCCGATGAACTCATCACACTTCTTCTAAAACTTGTACAAGCGGAATTCGGGGTGGAAGCATAAAGCATTTGTCCAACCTATTGTCAAGCGCCACTGACCCTCTGAATAGCATGTCAGGCTTTCTGAAAATAAAGCATCATGAAAATCTTTAAATTTTACAAATAAAAGAGGTTTTATATCAAATCCGAAAACTGTAGTGATGCAAACTGTAGCTAAATTTTACCTGCATCGGAAGGTACAACTTGAATTCTGGTGGGAGTTCTTCCTCGGAATACAGCCGGTCAGAGAAATAAATTCTTCTCAAACGGCAATTGGCATGAACCTGAACTCTCAAAGTTTCAACATAGTTGGTTCCATATGCTCGTCTTGTCAAATCAGTTAGATTCAACTGGATCTGATTCCAGCCTTCATCCATTCTCAATGGCATGGTGCAGATATATGGTTTCACCCTGGTAACCGCCTACAAAAAGGACATGTAAATTCAGTCTCCAATAGTTAAATTGCATTGTCATTTCACTCACGCAAAGAATCTCATTTAGGTTTCAGCAACATTTCTGAAATTTCCATATTTGGCCTCCAAAACAAAAGTAATCCAGCATAAGAACCAAAAATCAGGATAAAAATAATTGCACAAAAGCTGTTCCATCATCCAACACAAATAAGATACCGACAAAATCTATTATTTTCTAATATTTATTTATAGTTTGCCTCTTTCAGAATACATCCCTCTTTTTTATTCGGGTTTTTCTTTCCCTGTCTGGCTGGCATGGATACTTGAGTATTCAAACTGATCAAGACAACATTGCTCCATGATTTCCAGTAATGAAAAAATTCCATGAGTCCATCATATGCATAGGTGGGACTCATACAAGGAGATGCATCTTACCGTAATATGCAATGATAAAAAAATCTAAAAGAAAGAAGGCAAGAGGCAAGCATGCTGAGAAGAATGTGGAGCAAAAGTTAAAGAATTAAGTCACTACAGAACAATAACAATACTACTAATGCATCAATTCGTGTCACATGACATCTTAACACCAGATGGTGTCAACCTAGCTAGGACATTACTTTAGCCAAATGGTTTCCGCCAAAGGCCAGACAAGTCATTTGCCCTTACAATTCAAGTAGAATTTGGCAAGACATGAATGCTTTACACCCTTCTGTTCTAACCATGTCAACAGCCCAAAGGTAGAGGGCGGACTACTTACATAACCCAAAATAAAGCACCAAGATCATTGCCATCTTTAGTATGACTTGAACTCAGCAGGCAATAAGAATACACCTTTCCAAATAGTAGATTTACAATAATATTTAAAAAGTAGAAAAATTAATTCCATTTTCATGTTAGTTGGCCAACAAATCTATTAACAAAACTTTTAGATCTTTGACAATTCTTCAATTCAAATCACAATGCTGTTATGCTTTTGTTAGTTTATTCTATTAACCTGCTGATCACCGGGAAAGACTTACACACTTGATAGTTTGAAGCACGAAATCGCCGGCGAACGTTTTTATCATCCAGCACCTGAATCTCGAAAGTGAAGTACTTCTTCGGATTTTTAACAATCATAACTAGAAATGGAAGCTTTATACCAAGTGTTGCATTTGGATCAGCTGGACATGTAATGTATGTTGATTGAATATTTGATCCTACAATCTCAAGGACATTGGACTGTATGTCTTCATCTTGAATACGCTTAATCTGGCCATTAACAACTGCAAGAAATTGGAAAATTACAACATCTATGAAGACAGAGATATAAAAATGTAAAGATAAAGAATCCTAAAGGTGGATCTTCTCACACAGTTTGTATCTAGTAAACACACTAGCTGTTTGCATCTAGTAAAATAGCTCCCTGTGCTAGCATCTCAACACTTATCTAGGACAAGCTGTGTTAAAAAAAGAACAAACACAACCACTTACTTATGGAGGTTGAGCATGCCAATGATAGACAAACACAAATCTAAATATGCAATTTGTGACATCAAACTCCATGGTACAATTCCATAGCTCTCCACAGGGGAACAATAACCAGAACTAATTTTCTAAAACCAATCTACAAGAGCCTGAGACGGTCATGTGATCAATCCAAAAATTTAGTAATATTCTACTGCTGAGAGATGAAGTACAACAGTTTTTGCAGTTACTCACCTTCTTTATCCCATATCTGCAAAGGCTTGCTCCTAATGAACATGACAGATAAAAGCAGTTTGGGGTTAAGAGTAGATTGATGGTAAACTGAAATCCATTTAAAAGTTAAATTCCACATACCCCAGGCTGTATAAAATGGACAAAAATCCAGACTGAAAGGTGTTCTTAAACATTCCTTCAAATTGATATTTCCGTGAACTACTGCAATGAAAAATAAAACAATAAAAAAAAATTTTACACTAGATATGCATGATAATTTTGAAAAGAAATAACTTAGACGTACATCAAAGGACTTCAGTAAGGGAAGAAGTTGCAAAGTACCTCCACAAGAATTTGTCAGTCAAGATACAACACAACAAAAGTTAAACTTTGTAATTATGATTGAAAACTACAAAATATTCAAGGCTTAAAAATCTGATAAACAAACAAACTGGCCACCTTTTTAATCTATTTGATGCACAGAAGGTAATAAGAATAGAAATATTAAAGCTCAATAGACAGACATGACAAAAGGTACTGTTTCAACTCTTGATTGTCAATAACTTGTTAGTTTAATTGTGTATGTATATCAAAACGATAAGTAAAATCAAATATTATAGCAGTTGAACAGCTGCTATATACTATTCTTCTAGAAGCTATTCTGCCTTATCCGACTGCATGCATAAGAGGCTGCAATTTTTTCCAATTATATGATCCTCCCAACCAATCCGCAACATAAGTAGAAGCAACTTATACATCCTCGGTTTCAGATATTATATGGACCATGAATTGACTTTATAGGAAACTTCTTGAGAATCTGCTTTTGTATAGATTTATTACAAATTTGGCCACACAGATTGACACCTGTCATTGATAACTTCAACCTTATGCAACAGAAAACGGCAAAGCTCATGAAGCATTCTTTAATTTCCCATTGGTTCAAAAAGAGAAGGAAAAGTACAATCTTTTAAGCTTGATAAATTTTAGGTAGTACCATTTTTTGTAATAACCAGCAATCAAACTCGAAAGGGACTCTAACTAACATCCCTCAAGGCATAGTCTAAGAAAATTATCTAACAAAGCCATATGCTTTGTAAGAAGCTTGTACAGTTTGGGAAGGGGTTTTGATTGATCAAAAAGAAGAATCTACTTCAACCGATATGCCCTTAGGCACGGCCATACATAACATAGAAATCACACTTGGACCATGAATTGACTTTATAGGAAACTTCTTAAGAATCTGCTTTTGTATAGATTTATTACAATTTTGGCCACACAGATTGACACCTATCATTGATAACTTCAACCTTATGCAACAGAAAACGGCAAAGCTCATGAAGCATTCTTTAATTTCCCATTGGTTCAAAAAGAGAAGGAAAAGTACAATCTTTTAAGCTTGATAAATTTTAGGTAGTACCATTTTTGTAATAACCAGCAATCAAACTCGAAAGGGACTCTAACTAACATCCCTCAAGGCATAGTCTAAGAAAATTATCTAAGAGGAATCAGTATCAAAAACAAGAATTAAATCAAACAGCCAAATTTGGGACATCATAAACATGAGCAACAATGTTCTTCACTAAACGACTAAATGCTTTTAGCCACTTATAGCTGAGTCCAACTAATACATATCCATTGAGCCAACCCATTTTCTTGTCTTTCTTTTTTTTGGGTCAATAAATTCAAAAACAGAAACTTTTACTACAGACTATTTTACATTCCTCTGCTCCCTCACATAATTTTCTTTCTTTCTTTATGCTCTTTTTCTTTTTTTTTCCCATATTTGATGCAAATTGAATTCTCGTCATAACCGCATTGCACTTCAATTCAGCCGGTTCAAAGTCTTCACAGTACAAGAAAGCAATAAGCACAAGAACCCTATACATCCAACGATAAAACGCCAGAACGAGCTTGGATTATAATTTCCCAGTGAAGAAGCACTTTCTACTGACTTTTCATCTCTTTCCAGAATAACTAAAACCATGAATATTGCTACTGAATCCCTACAAATACCTATGTCCTCCACCCACTAAAATCTCGAATACGGGAGCTATACAGCTTAGCTAAGTCACTGCCTAAAACACATGGGAAAAAAAAGACGAAGAGAAACTTGCTTCTTTCGCATGTTAAAAAATCCTTATACGAATTGCAGCGAGAACTCAAGAACTCCATTACACAATTAATTCATCAATTGACAAAAAAAAAGATAAATTTGGGTAAAAAAAAAGAGCCCTCAAAAGTGTGGGAAAATCGGATTAATTAAACGATAACAAAACAAAACTCAACTCATATATAAGGAAGGATTGCTACAATAACAAAAGCGAAAGGAAAAGACAACTAAGAACAGCTAATCGATCAATTAAATTTACAGCAAAAAGGATTTCGAATTGCCTCGCCTTACCTGCTAGGGAAGGATGAGAGAAAGAGAGAGCAGCGCTTATGAAAGAGAAAGGAACCCTTGAAATTTCCAGAAAAACTTATGGGGCAAAAAGATATGGTGATATAACTGAAAGAATTAAATGGAATAGAACCCCAAACTTTTACACAAGTTGCACTCTGGCCCATATGTCTATTAATATCTAAACTAGAATTTTCTCTTTTATTTATTTATTTATTGTGAGTTTATACAAATATGAATAATTTAAATATAAAAATTAATAACAATCCTATATGTTTATTCATATTAACTTTAAAAAATTAATGTATTATAAATGTTCAATTATATACTAATTTTAAAAATT
Organism: Coffea humblotiana; assembly: GCA_023065735.1. Taxonomy (NCBI): domain Eukaryota; kingdom Viridiplantae; phylum Streptophyta; class Magnoliopsida; order Gentianales; family Rubiaceae; genus Coffea; species Coffea humblotiana. The sequence continues at coordinate 24,429,298 of CM041210.1, forward strand.
TGTTTGTATACTCTCACTATAATACGATAGTATACATCAAATAATATACCCCATATCAAAAACTTAGTAGATATTCTTTTTTGATAAACATTATTTTAGATAATTTAAATTTTTATAATGGCTATAAATCTAGAACTATATATTCATATTTAATTAAGTAGAAAAGATCCAGCAATCCATTTTTCTTCATCAATAAATATTTAGTTTCCAACAATATTGATAAATCTATCGGTGTAACAATTAATTCTCTTTTTTACACTAAGTTAATTCAAAATTAAAGGAAGAGATGATGAACAATTTGAATACTAATCAATGATATGGTGGTTAACTGAAGTAATTTATGGGATATGTAAGATTTTAATAATTGTGATTTGAAAAATGTTTTACTATAGTTTTATATAATAATTGGATAGAAAGTATAAATCATTAAGATAAGATTAGTTATTTTTTAAACTTATTTTAAAATTAGAGAGAATTTTTATGCATATAATGTAATTCATATAGGATTTAATATGGGTAAAATTTAAGTGACCCATAACCCATTAATTCTCTTTAATTAGACATGCCATGTAGTAGTGAGAAACAATTCTGATTAAAATAATTACTTTCATATATAAATATGAAAGTGATCGTGAGTTTAATTGTAATGAAGATGTAATGTTGGAACAAAGTTATAAATAGATTCAAATGTGGACATGCAAAGTGTTGAAATTTGAAAAATAAGTGACACTACGACTTTAATGATTCTAGATCTTTGTTATAATAAATCAAAGGCAGTGAAGGTATAATCAAAATTAATTGATGTCAATAAATATTTAGTTTCCAACAATATTGATAAATCTATCGGTGTAACAATTAATTCTCTTTTTTACACTAAGTTAATTCAAAATTAAAGGAAGAGATGATGAACAATTTGAATACTAATCAATGATATGGTGGTTAACTGAAGTAATTTATGGGATATGTAAGATTTTAATAATTGTGATTTGAAAAATGTTTTACTATAGTTTTATATAATAATTGGATAGAAAGTATAAATCATTAAGATAAGATTAGTTATTTTTTAAACTTATTTTAAAATTAGAGAGAATTTTTATGCATATAATGTAATTCATATAGGATTTAATATGGGTAAAATTTAAGTGACCCATAACCCATTAATTCTCTTTAATTAGACATGCCATGTAGTAGTGAGAAACAATTCTGATTAAAATAATTACTTTCATATATAAATATGAAAGTGATCGTGAGTTTAATTGTAATGAAGATGTAATGTTGGAACAAAGTTATAAATAGATTCAAATGTGGACATGCAAAGTGTTGAAATTTGAAAAATAAGTGACACTACGACTTTAATGATTCTAGATCTTTGTTATAATAAATCAAAGGCAGTGAAGGTATAATCAAAATTAATTGATGTCAAAATCTTCGAGAACTTGCAAATTTAGCGCCTCAATATAACTACCATTCATAAGTTCGTTAATGAGATTTATTAAGATAGATGAACCATGATTTATCATCTCGTGCCAAAATGAATGATATAGAATTTAAAGAAAATGTCACTATAATTTCAAAACTTAGAGATTATCATGAGAACTACAATATGCCTAAGGGAAGTAAGTCTATTAATTGGGTTTAATGGGTCGGGTTTTAAAATGTCTAAATTCTTATCTAATTAAAAACATAATAATTGCGTTTGAACTTGACCCATTCCGATTTGAAATATTAAGGCTCAAGTTCAATCATTTAAAGTTTTCGAGTTTTGGGCTTAAGAACGAGTTAGCCCAAATTAAATCATCCACTCTTTAAATATTATATATCACTAAAAATACAAATTTTTAAGAGAAAAATTTTTGGCAGGCTCCTAAATTATTCACTTTACATGGTCCACAAATAAACTCTTGAAAAAAAAGTTTAGTTTAAAGATTTCCGTTAATTTTGGATGTTACATGTATAAGAATTAGGAGCAAACCGATCGAACAAAATAATCAACCCACGACTTGGTTAAAAAGTAATAACCAATTATATTAAGTCAACTAATAACATGGAATTTAAAGTTTCTTTTTCTTCTTTCATTTTCCACCTTCTTTACCCTTAATTTGATGAAATAATTAGTCAACGAGGCATTTTTGTCTATTTTCGTGTGTTGAATATTTTTTTTTTGGTTTGGTCGATTTTGCTCGAAATTTCATCACCTCTAACGGTAAAAATTGACAAAATATTTAAACTAAGCATTTTTTTTTTGTCTGAAAGTTTATTATCGAACACCTCAAGTATTATGTAATCCGTTTAATATATAATAAATCAGAATCTAGGGTGAATACAATAGAAACTAGGGGTTATTATTATTTTTTTTGTCAATAGAAACTAGGGTCAGTTACATTAACCTCTCTTGAGATTTAGCAAAAATACCAATCACACCATCAAGTTTGACTAAATAACAAGTTCGGCAAGGCAAAAGGGAGCCATTGCGGAAGATTTCTGGTGGTGTTTATATTGAAGGAGCATGTTGCACCTTGTTTCTGTCCCCCCTGTAATGGCTGCATTTTACCTTCAACCGGAAGCGTTTTTGCTTTAACACTGTCAATTAGATAGAGCCACCACAGTCTAAAACAGTATCCTTTTTACTAATTTTTTCCTTTAATAATAAAAGCCAACATACATGTGCACGGTGAAAGCTTCATTTTTTTTTTCAAATGAAAAATTTTGAATTCATAATCTTCTACTTACAATCCCTTCCACTTTACTATCCAACAATACTATTATACACCGGACAATTCATTGTCGACCAAATTACAAACACAAAATATGAATGATAAGTAGTTAGGCACACATGAAACTTCAACTGTAAAAAATTTTTTTATTCTTGCACACAAAAGAAAAGAAGAGAGTAAATATAACAGAAACTTGCACATCAACTCGTCGCAACATCTTGCGCGGCCTTTTCACAAATACCCGTTTCACCACTGTGGCAATCCGTGTTAGCTGCCCAATCACGGGAGACTGCCGACGACGTCCCCGGCCAAGGGGAGATTTTGGACGATGACGACCGATACCCCAAGTTTTCTTGGAACTCTTGGCTTCAGCGTTTCAGTGGCCTGTGTAGCTTCCATCACGGGAAACCATAAAGCTGAGCATTGTACGAAATTTATCAGTAACCCAACAACAGAAAATCATACTATATGTTATTCGTCTATTGGGCAGTTTAATTAAATTGAAGTGAAAAATGAGAACGGAGAAAGGGGTTTAATTACCAATTGCAAGGGCGACCAGAAGCACCACAAAAAGGAACCTACTTGAAGCCTTCACGTCCAGGCTTGCTCGCTCTTTGTGCTTGATTTCACACAAACTCTAAACCCCTGAATGAATGTTTTCTGTCACACCTTAGCTTCTGAATTTATAGAATGAGTTCCAGAGTGATTTTCCATTGAACAAATGGAATACGGTTGGTGGCCAGCCGTATTATGTCTGTAGTTTGGAAACGGCGTACTCATCATTAATCGAAACCATGTTTCATGAACTCAACTGGACGTGCAATTAATTATATGGACACCTGCTTGGATCTTGCAAGTCAACTGAATCACCTAATATATTGCCAGATTACGTGGAAATTTTTAAGCACTTCGATATTCTTCAAGTTACTAAACAAATAATACCCATGAGGGCCATGACTTGTGTATGTCATGCACAAGCTTTAACCATGCTAAGCCTCATTCACCTTGCTTATGGAAACTTCTATGTTTGGGTCTCACTACTAACCCTCTCTTAAGAAGACGCAGCCTCCTATTATAGGCAATTTGTGTTGTGCTCTGGTTTTGGAGGAGGATTACCTTTCCATCCTCTTAAAGTTTTACTACCAAAAAAAGTAAAAAATAGGAAATGAGGTCCAAAAATTGATTTTTGCTTTAATTTTGATTGGCAAGTGAAAGGGTAATTAATTACATATCTTGTGCGTGGATCTTGCAAGTCAAATTTAATCTTCTATTGCCAGATAATGTGGAATATTCTAGCATTTTGAAAATCCAAAAGTAACAAGGTTTCTACTTTCTAGGACTTGATCATAAATCACAACAAAGACGGGAAAAGTGAACAAGTCTGAGGTGTGAATAAACCTAAGTTGTGGACAAATTACCCCGGCTATACACCACCTAACTGATAAAATTCACCTTGAATTGTAATACTTTCGCGAAAAAGATGACATTAAACTGTTATTAAACCCAGCCTAGTCTAGCAGTCGAACCGATCAACTCATGAATTGGGTTTTTACTTGGACCATTTAAGCATGAAACCTGTTGACTGATCAATGATCCGGTGGTTCAATCGGATTACACCGAGAACTCGGTTGATTTTGTTAACGAACCGATTTTTGTGGAAAAAATTTTAGTAAGCTCTTGCTAAGGTTCAAATTTAGGAGTTGGGACCATAAGCATGTATCTGTAGTATATTCACCACTAGACCACTTGCCATACATTAGTTGAGTAGTTTTCTTATAAGATATGAATATTTCATCAATTCTATCTTTATTCTTTTTGTATTTCTCTAAACTAAATTTATTTAGAATCTTTTAATAAAAACATATGACCCCAAACTCTTTAAGTTATAAAATGGATTTCAAAAATAACATATTGCATAATTCATTTTAGGAAATGCAGTGATCTCTCAAGAGTGAACCGTGAAGAAGTTAAATTGTGTTGTCCTGGCCAAAAACTCGTGTTTTTTTCTCCCTAAAACATTCTAAATATCCCCTATATATAGCCCCTAAATGTTACAAGTGAATTTCCCTTGGATTAGGTCTCCTTCAACTTTAAAACAAGTGCGCGTGACACAACCCGATGAAAACCGGCAACAACACCGGCGTAAACAGCGGTGCCAGAGTTTCTTTGGGTTTCATCCCTTGCTCCATCAGACCAACATCAGCGATAAGACCAGCTACAAGACCGGTGCCAGAGTTGGTCTCAAAATCTTCATATTGCTCCTTTCTTAGCCATTTCCGATCGAAGTCACTTCATTCTCTTGCGCCATCAAAACAACACCAAATTAAGTAACTCTATACCATTCTGGCTGCAAAAAGGGTATAATTACTTCGTCGCAGACATAACTATCTAGATACAATTTGCACTCTGTCAATTTTTAGTAATGTAAAGTCAATCATTATCATTACTATATAAAAAGTACCATGAGTTTTGGTATTTTTGAGTTTAAGTGTAAGCATTTTTGTGATATTAGTTTTTGTTATTTCAATTATGTCCTTATTAATTAATGATTGAAGTTTCACATTATACTCTTTTTAATTTATTTTGATAATTAAAATTCATTATATCATATCTATTGATTTAGAAAAAAATAATAGTTTATTTTTAAATTTTTTTTCCAGTAGGTGGAATTCCACTAGACCTATATTTTGATTTCAAGGGACCATATTCAATTGTATTAGACAAGGATATTTATTTTAACAAAATTTATAGCAATCTCAAGAATATTTCTTTCCTGGTTTACCGACTAACTCTAAGCTATTCTTGAAACAGCAGCTATTCGTAAAATATTGGGCAAATTACATTTTACCCCCCTGTAGTTTAGCATTTTTTTACATAACCCTCTTATGGTTTCAAAAACTATACATAATTCTCTCATGGTTTGGATTAAAGTGTCAAAGTGACGGAAATAGTCATTCGTAATAAAACTTCTAAAAATGTCGAAATTACCCTTATAAATACATGACACATTAACCCCGTATGATTTTTATATTTTACCATATAACTCCCTTATGGTTTAATATTTTACCATATAACCCCCTTATGATTTTTAAAATATACACATAACCCCCCTTGGTTAATAAATAATTTTCAACTTTACATAAGGGTATTTTTGACATTTTAGGTGACTCCATTAAGAATGATCATTACCGTCACTTTGACACTTTAATTCAAACCATGAGGGGATTATGTATAGTTTTTGAAACCTTAGGGGGGTTATGTAAAAAAAGCTAAACCACAGGGGGATAAAGTGGAATTTGCCCTAAAATATTTGAGGAAACCTAGATTAACAAAGTTGTACCGCAAATTTACACCCTCAAGGCAGCTTTTCTTTCCTTCTCGCGAAGCAATTAACTTATAATAGCATTTCTTAAAATATTTCAAGCAATATTCAATTCCAGTATATAAGGAAATGCATTCTTACAAGTTCTATTTCTATATTAAAACCTCATAATGGAAATTTTATTCTCATAAAAGGTTCTATTTCTATGTTACGGCCTCATTTTCCAATATTACAGAATTAGTTACCAAAACCATAAGATTTTCGTTTATATATATATGGGCTCGGATCCTCTGTCTACTGTTTCTGTCTAACTTCTCTGTCCAAAAATGAACGATATCGTTAGCTTATGCTATTGATATCAGTTTTTAACTTCACCATGCTGCATTTAAAAGCCACACGTCACTTCTTTTAAAATCTCAAACTGTCACCTCTTCTTTCTCCATGCTCTATTTTCTCATTGAAATTAGTGATCTTCTATAGTCTTCATGTCCATTTCATTTACATTTGCTCACCAGTAGATCGACAAGTCTTATTCAAAAATAAGCAAACCTTAAACACTTTTGATAGACAATCAAACATTTCTTGGGACAAATTACAATTATTTAGACACAAAATCTTTTGTTTATCGTTAAAGAACCGCTGGAAATTTCCCCTAAAAAAGAGTTCAGATTTAGTACTTGTGTAATACCAACGATGTAGTTTTTGTTTACCTTAAGAGATTGACAAGATCTGAAGAGTAAAGAAGTATGGTGATAGCAATAGTTGAAAGTAAAGAAGGAACAAGATCTACCTGGGAAAATTGATAAAATCCCCCGCATCCAAAAAAAAAAAAAAATCTTTTAGATGACATGACTGGGTTTTCAGCCAAACGATGTCACTTCGTATTAGACAGAGGATTTTAGACTGAGAACTTAGACAGGGGATCGCGAGAGACTGTTACTCTCCATCTCAATTTCCCAAATCCCTAGTAATACTCAAGGCAATTAAGAGGTTCGCTTTCTTTCTTTTAGTTTCTCTCGTCCGTCTCAATACTTCATCTTGATGCATGTATTATTATTTGGTTTCTCGTCTGTCTTTAAAATTAAATATTGCGTGATGCATTGTGATGTTCGGAAACAGGGAAAAGGCAATTATCAAACACCAAAATATGTACATGTTACACGTGTTAAACGCTTTCATGCATAAGAAAAAAAAGATTTTTTGTTTTAGCTTCTTTTCAAGTAATTGTTTACATATCATATTTTACTGAATCTTGGATAGGTAATCATGTTGGGTGATTGGTATACAATTAATTTTTTTTATTAACAGTCAAAAGCATGATTAGTTTTTTCTTTTTTTCTTGTTTCTCTTGCATCAGTTGGTGATGTTTCCGTCAGCGGTGCAATGGAGCCTTATGCAGATGCAGTAAGTGGTACCTTTTTTTGGAAAAAAAAATTCAAAATGTAAACACCTATTTGTAGCTAATTTCGAGTGGGAAACACATGCTTTGTAGCTTGACACCTGTCAGCCCATGTTAAGAAGTTTTGCAAATTCTCTGTATTACTTTTTTGAATACATTCAATTGTCTCTCCGAGTTTGTCTTTCTTTTTTCGGTGGGTGAGAAAGAGATGAAGAGCTAATCAGGGTATTGTTGGGCCTTGTTTCTTGTTGTCATATGACCAACTTTGCTAATTTTCTGAGGTAACTTTTATCTGGAGAAAGCTGCGGTAGTTATCAGCTGAAAATACAGTAGTAAAACTGCAATATAATTTGACTAGAACTAGAAGTTGTCTATCCAAAACTGTAGATTTGGAATACAGAAGTTGCAGTTTCATGGCCAAATTGTCCAAGTTCGATTAATATCTTTGAGGCATAACGCGGAGGCAGAAAGTTTGAGAGGTGAAACTAAATTTCATTTGATGACTGCATATTACTCTGGGAGTGGCAATATGAACTGTTGTACCTCGAAATGTTTCTCATTGAACTGTTTAATGTGGATGTATTAGTTAGAAATTGGTTCTTAGAAATTTCAATGTAAGTGGGCAATTAGCTGGGGGTTGCCATAATGCCAGTCAAAGTTTCTTAAGGGTCATTCTTTGTTTTGGATTCTGGAGATTTTGATGCAAGAGCCTAGATTTTTGATGCTTTGAAAAATTTGTGCAGTTCCATTTTCCATGTCTCGTGAAATAACAGATGCAAAAACTAGTCAGATAGATTTGGTAAGTACGAATTCTGATCAAATTGAAGTGTACAAACAAAATGGCATTGTTTATGGTATGGAGGAGAAGATGAAACGGGATTGTAAAGTGTCTGGACTTTCAAACATCGTGCATTAGTTCAGTTAGTGCTTTAAAATCTACATGAAGAGGTTTTCCTTTCGTAACAGGTAAAAGTTAATGCCACCTTGTCAACACTTAGTCAGGATAAAGATTAGTAGAAGTTTTGTTTGGTATTTGACTAATGAATGAATCTTTGGCGGCAAGAAACATATTTACTATGGGCAACCTCGAACCACTTCCTGTTTCAGGAGGTGAAGTCAAAAAGGACGGTACAGATGCCTCGGACTACATGTAAAAGCTTAAAGCTAGTTTTGATTTTGATAACTTATTTCTATCATATGATGATTTGCTGAATAGTTTGATTTTGGTAACTTATTTCTCAAGTGTTAAACGTTTTCTAGAGTCATGTTTTTATATGCTGATTGAATCATGATTACTAGGTCACCAGCACCTGCTGGAACTGTTTCATCATGTACGGCAAAGTAGTCCATGGCTGGAACGATGTTGATTTTAGATAGCAGGAGTTTTTGAGTGATTAACAGTTTATGTACAAGCATCATGGCCCCAAAATCTAATTGCTCATGTTTTTTCTTTCTTGCTTTCTTTCTTTCTTTCTTTGTTTTATATATAATTCTTTTAATCCATTGTGAAGTCACACCTGAACATTTGAGGATGATCTGGCAACGACCAAAATTGCAACTTCAGACTTCCTCAGTCTCAGTTGCAGACTTGACTAAGCCGGCCGGCGCATTCATGCGTGAATTACCTTCTCTCACAAAATGTGTCGATTTGCTTAATGTTTGGGTTTGATTTGACATGCTATATTTCTTTAGTGACTCTTCAAGGTTTTCTCCCACAATGAGCGCTTGACTCAAGCTTTTTTTTTTTTTAAGTAATAGTATACGGTTTCAGTTCTTTCTTCTTATGTCTCTGCCTCTATCTTCAGTTTTATAAGTACAATGAAACTCATCCACTACAAATTGCCCGTTTGAATTAAATTTTTTTTTTAAAAATATAACATAGCGATTTGATGTACGTAGATTGAAAAATGTGTAAACAGAGAAAACGTAAATATTTTTTTACGAAAAATTACAATCCAAATAAGGCGTGCCAATCGGGAAATTGCCAAGAAAGTGTTATGGTGCTTTTCAGATCTTACATATGACCAGGAGGTATGACTTGGGCAAGAAAGAAATGTTGATAGAATCTCAGATTGAAGATAAGAATATGGAACTTACCGTGGAATTGGAATTTTAAAGAATTTGGCAGACAGCCAGACAATGCAGGACAAAATGGTTTCCAAGACAAATACTACTTGAAAAATTATCATTCCAAGTCACTGACTCGTACATCATCGTGGCTATGGATGTAAGGAAATCCAAAAGCACGATATAATAACCATTGCTTTTTTTTTTTTTTTTAAGTAATATACGGTTTCAGTTCTTTCTTCTTATGCCTCTGCGTCTGCCTCTATCTTCTGTGGACTCTTCTAGTACGTAACGTAAAGGGTGGGTAGTGGTTGAGAATCTTGAATTGAGTTTCGAAACCAGTGGTATTTGTGGTGGTGGTGGCTCGATAGCTGAAGGTGGAAATAGAAAATTTTATAGTTTGAAGGTGATGGCATTGAATCCTCCCGAAGTTAGAAAGAAAAGGTTGAATTGGGAGGAGGGCAAAGATGTGGTCCGAAGTCTGAACGAGCAATAACTAAAGATTGCAATGCAATGGTTATTTTTTTAATCTGAAATGGAGCAATCATCATCAATTAAGCTTGCAATTTATTTTTTTGGGAAAAATGCACTTTTCATCCCCAATGTTTAAGGTGTTCACTAATTTCGTCCCTAAAGTTTCACACAAAACACATTTCATCCTCATAATTTTGTAATTTTGAAAAATTTTGTCCCTAAAGTTTATGTACAACACATTTCATTCTCATAATTTTATAATTCCTACCAATTAAGGACAATTAAAGGATTGTTAACCAATTTAGACATAATATCATCACATGTCCCATTAATGATTGTATTATTAATACTTAATTTAATTATTGATTAAATTATAGAAATAACAACAAATGTTTTTGGATAGGAGACTATCTCTTTTTTTTTTCCCTTTAAATTGTGGTATGATATATTTGAGCCTAAATAAATAGATGATTGAAAAACATGTATATGATATGACAAAACAAATTTTGCAAATAAATGACAATCTAAATCATTCATTCTTTTGCATTAATATTTTTCTCCAATTAGTTGTGATGGGTATGTTTGACATTTGTCTTCAATTGGCTATAATAGGATTGTTTCTTTCCCACTGACTTCATTTTCTTTGGATCTTCTTGTTCGATTGTGATTAAGAAGAAAGTAATGATGGCTAAAAATTTCTTAGTCTTTTTTGTACTAAAATGAGAAAGTGAATTAAGAAAAGATTTTTGAGCTTTTAGTTAATCCATTTTTTTTACTAATGGGCATGCTGTGATCTAGTGACGCTATCCCATTCAAATTGCTTGACAATCTCCCAATTGTCCTCAATTAGCCAAATTTAGGAAATTATGAGGATGAAATGTGTTTGCGTAAAACTTGAAGGATGAAATTAATCAAAATTATAAAATTACAAGGATGAGATGTGTTTTGCATGAAACTTTAGAGATGCCTTAAACATTAGGGATGAAAAGTGCATTTTTGTCTATTTTTTTCTTTCCCACCCACTCCATAAAATATACTACTCCACTATTTGCGAAATACTATTTCATGAAACGTGTATTAATTGATATTTATCGCATCCGTTTCATGCATACTCCATACCATATACTACTCCACTGTTCCATGCATGCATTTACTTGCAGTCTCGCAGGCTGAAAAAGACAAAACTTTCGAGGCAGTCGCACGTTCTTAAATAGGAAGATAAACATAACAATTGCAACACACGACGCATATTATTTATTTAGTTTTATAAGCACATTGAAACTCATCCACTACAAATTGCCTGTTCGGATTAATTTTTTTTTTTAAAAAAATTGTTTCATAGCGATTTGATGTACGTGAATTAAAATATTTATTAACAAAAAATATAAATATTTTTCTGTCAAAAATTACAATCCAAATAAGGCGTGCCACGTAGCTTCAAGTGGCAAACAAGAGTTTGTCAATCGGGAAATTGGCAGGAAAGTGTTATGGCAGAATCTTAGAATGAAGATGAGAATATGGAATTTTAAAGAATTTGGAAGACAGCCAGACAATGCGGGACAAAATGGTTTCCAAGACAAATACTACTTGAAAAATCATCATTCCAAGCCACTGACTCGTACATCATCGTGGCTATGGATGAAAGGAAATTCAAAAGCACGACATAGTTGACCTATTTCTTCCTTGACCACATCTTCTTAGTGTTCATTCATTTGTGAATTGTCTCAGGTGTGCAGATTTTTCATTCTCCAGCTACCAAATACTTTGACTCTTTGTGCATCCGTGCTGATGACGATACATTTAGTAATGTCCCAACATAAGTAAATTTTTCATTTAAGGAATATTATGGGTTTGTTTGGATAGAGTGTTATTTGAAATATTATTTGAAATAATTACTGTAACACTTTTTGTGATGTGATGTATGTGAAATAAAAAGTTGGTTGGAAATATAAAAAGGTGAGTTGGAAAATGTGTTTATGATGCAAGCGAAATATTATTTGAAGAGAAAATTTATCATGCCTTTCCTTTTGTCAAGTCAAAAAATAATAATAATAATTAAAAAAAAGAATAAAAATGCTATTCTACCTTTTCACATTTGGAATTGCGCTATCCTTCATTCCTGGTGATCAAGTTTACTTTTAAGAATTTTACCTCTAGGTTTAAAATTCCATGTTTCAATTCCATTTGTGTTCAATTGCTACCTTGTTTGATAATGTGTCAAGTAATTATCCAAAGATAACAGTTGAGAAGTATTCGTTGGTGAGTAGAAATTTTCTTTGCAAACTAGTTATATCTATCTCCTGATCAGTATTTTTCTAGAACGGTAAAACGAGAAAGAAAATATAATTTGAACACTTCTGGACTTACCCAAGCCGTGCGTCATGGCTGCTGCTTGAATAATACTCCACATCGACAGATTGAACACCTATAGTGGTCCGCTGTCGTCTTGGCAAGCCAATCTCTTTATACTACTTTACTAGTAGTTTTTTTGAACCTAAAATTCCTCTTCTTTGAAAATTAGTCCAACACTGCGCCAACTCCATAATTTGCAGTGTGTGTATGTGTGTGTATGTATATATATATATATATATATATATATATAAAATTCCTCCTTGAAAATTAGTCCAACATTTCTCAACTCCATAATTTGTAGTGTGTGCGTGCGCATATATATATATATATATATATTGCTTTTTTCAATCTTCCGGCATTGAGTGGCCACATTAAATTCTCATTAATCTAGAGTCAAGCATTGTCGGACATTTTTGGGGTGGCTTTCCAACTTGGCCTTGTTGGATTATGATTTTTTGCAGAAAAATTTTTACATTTTTCGTAAACACATTTTTTAATCACATTTTTACCTCATATATATCAAATCATTACAGTATATTTTTCTAAAAAAAACTCATTAAAATAGCAATAATTTGTACTTGCTTCCACTATAATATGAGTCCTTCGTAAATTTTGAGATAGAGATTAGGGATAATTTCAGAAATCTCCCTTGAGGTTTTTGACAATTTCAAACAGCTCCCTTGTGATTTTAAAAATTACACTTACCTCCCTTAATTGTGTAAAATTACTTCAATAACCCTCATAAAACACTTTAACCCATTTATAAGAAAACAAGGAAATTTATAAAAGAAAATTCCTAATCAGCAATAAACCCACAAACTAGTTTACTCCTTTCTATTCTATGGTATTCACTAATTTGCTATTATTTGTTTCCTCTTTTTCATTGACAAATTATCTTCCCCTTTCTCTCTTCTCATGAAAAAATATATAGAGATTGGTAAATAATCAATTTTCCTATGCCAACAAGATAAAACTCAGGTCATGTACTTAAACCATATTAATTTGATATAGACAACATGAATTACACAAATAAATTGCTTTGCCAAAAACCCAAATGTGAAATTACTTTTCAATTTGCTTCCAATGTCATGGTAATCCTTTTATTTTCTTTCTTGAGTACAAGTAACTATAACACTATTGTCTACATTTCTAAGATATGGTATTAAGCGTGGGATATATGGGTAGATCATATTAGGGTTTTAATGAGTTAGATTGTGTTTAAAATGACAAATATATTTTGGGTTCTGATTATTTTAAGTATCATAGTAGATTGTTGATGGCATGGCAGAAAAGGGAGGATGATGTAGGGGCAACTTGTGTCATGAAAGAATGTTGCTAAATTATTCTTTCTCCTTGCCTTGGGGATGAAGAGAAGTGGTCTTCCAAGGATTGATGGGTGGTGAATCTAGTGATGGACATTGGCAAGTTAAAGAAAGAGATGAAAGAAACTTTTTAAAATTTGAAAGAGGGCATTATAGGATATTCAAATGAAATATTGGTCTATTGGGTCTACTTTGTTACATAAACCATCAAAAGAAGGAAGGCGGCTGTAATTTCTCGAACCTTAGAGGAGCTGTCTGCTATTGTCAAAAAATTCAAGCTCCCACCCGGTTAACTTTGAAGGTTGTAGAAGACTCACTTCAGATATTTTCTGTGTTGTAGTAATTAATTTGATGAATAAAGGTCCCTCGATCGGCATATAGCCAAGATCCCTCTTAGATAATTTCCAAGGCTTGATTTGCCCGGTTTACAGTAACGGATGGTCAAAGATAGCCAATTAGCTGTCAATCCAACAGATCAGCCGTCTACATACATCAAGGATCACAACCACCGAGCCATTGGCTCAGTGGCCATCAGGGAGGGACTTAAGTCCCTCCATGGATCACGCGTTGAAATTTGATGAACTTTGAAGAGCACATATTTTGACAATTATATAGTATGAGAAATCAAATCTCCGTATGCCTAAATACTATGGATAATATAAACAAGAATGATTGACATCTAATTCACTTTTTATCTCATATGCATCACATCAAAAAATTATTATAATATTTTTTTTTCAAAAAATGATCTCAAATAATGTACCGTTTAGACACACTCATTATCATTATTGTTAATGTTGAATTCACTTTAAAAGATGTAGTAGTAGTAGTGTAAACTACTACTATACTTTTGACTTACAAGTGCAAACTATAATATAAAATTACGTACAGAGAGACACCAACGCGTACGTCAAGCAACACTCACCAACCCACATACAGCATATAAACATGCTTAATTAAGTTGCGAGTAAAAAACAAGTAGATATGTATCACCGAGTCAGAAGAATTTTGCATGCCAAAAATGTCAAAAGCCATATTTTTCTTTCATATAATGCAAAAATAACTTTAATTTTGGTCTTCCCGGTTTTGATTTTTGAAGGAGTTTCGTGGGCAGCAATCCTTGTTAGGTAGTAATAACTTAATTGTCAACGTTGCCCCCCCCCCCCTCACTACTTAGCCTCTTTTTATCATCATTTTATCTTGGAGCTCTGATTTTGGGGGCATGCGAATTGGTATAAAGCCTTGCCTTGCCTTATCTGGAAAACTAATCCTTCCCAACACTAGGCTAAAGCCTCAATATGCACTCATTGGCCTGTTCAAATTTAATATTAATCACCAAATGCTCCTAAATTTGAACTGAAGCTTGGAGTTTGTTCGAAATAGAAATTCAAAACTTTGGAGACCCTAAAATCTGACTCAGGTCTGAGTTGGGAAATTTCTACTCCTTTAAGTTGCTTGTACGTAAGCTAGCTAGATAGTTTCCATATTGAATGCATGGCGATGACAAGGAAGTTTACCATCGCGTCGTCACATGAGGAATAGGACATAAATCCGAAATCGAAGTTCATGCAACGGGCGGAGCAGCGGATTTAGGTCGGTGGATGTTTTTTTGGTTCATCGATCTTCTCTGAATCTGAATAGGTTATGGGAACTGGTAAGCGAGTGCAGTACTTTGGGTCAATTGTTACAACGGCTAATTAATTCTACTGTTGGCTTATCTATTTATCTATTTTGAGTAAATTATACTTAACAAAAAATGACCTCTTCAGTTCAAAATAACAGCGACATTCCCTCTTGATTTTCAGGAAAACAGATTCTCCCTTATTGTTTGTTAAATAACATAATAAAAAACTTCTCATATTCTTAATTAAGGAAGGAAAATTAACTAGTCTTGTTATAAATTGAAAACTACTAGTATTATAAATGTTGGCTACATCAAAAGCATTGAGCAGAGAAGTCGATGTTATTTTGAGACCAAGAGGGCAGGTCCTTAGCTTTTGCGGATATTAGAGGAGAGGTTCGTGTAATTTATCCCTTTTCTTAAATTTTTTTCTCCAACTATGCACTTATTTTCCAGAATTATGTCATTCTTATGTGTGAATTCAGCGCAGCAACCTTTAAAAAAAAATTAGAATATATTTTGCTTCAATGTTCTGGCTCACTTTCTATCCCAATATGGCAAAACCTGTCCCACATTTTATTACGTTGTCATTTGTAAAAATTCCATCTTAACTCAAAAAAATTTTCCTTAAAGTTCTAATAACTGTTAAAAGGATAAAATACAAAATAAAATAGACTGAGAAAAACAAAATATAACAAAACACAACAAACGATGCTATACTTTTAATTTTTTGTTGTAATTTATTTATTTTTACTGTTTGTTGTATTAAAATTTTTTGCTTTCTTAGTAGTTATTAAGAAAAAAAAAGAACATAAGAATAAAATTAAAATTTGTGAAGTATAGATGACAACATAATAGAAAGTGGGACAGAAGATTTATTACAATTTTTTTATTTTTTTCTTAATATTACAAAAGGATAATTCCGGTTGTGGAAGAAAGCAAACAAGCGAAGAGGCCCTTCAAAAAAATTTTACATATAAAATATTAAACTAAATGAAATTTCTTGACCAGCTCTTTCAGTGTTGGATGAGAGTTCCAATTTTTCTTTCTTTCTACAATTACTAGAATTGAATTGAAAAAGACATATAATAATTTATGCTAACGAGAAGTTTGCAAGCTGTACTGTTAATGATAGAGTAATTATACATAAAACCGCACTATAAGTTTAACTAATACTACTAGTAAAGTTTGCTAAATGATAGTTCCATTAGTCTGTGGCGCACAAGGTGAAGAAATGGAAAATTGATGGACCAAAGAGCGGATTGATTATGTATAGTGATGAAAATTGTAAAGTATTTTTTGGGCAAATTACACTTTTCCCCCTGTGGTTTAGTATTTTTTGTACATAACCCCCTATGGTTTCAAAAACTATATATAACCTGCTCATGGTTTGGATTAAAGTGTCAAAATAATGGAATGATCATTCGTAACGGAGTCACCTAAAATGTCAAAAATATCCTTATGTAAAGTTGAAAATTATTTATTTACCAAAGGGAGTTATGTGAATATTTTAAAAATCATAAGGGGTTTATATGATAAAGTATTAAATTATAAGCGGGTTATATGATAAAATATAAAACCATACGCTGTTAGTGTGCCACGTATCAAATGATCATTTCCGTCACTTTGACACTTTAATTCAAACCATGAGGGAGTTATGTATAGTTTTTGAAACCATAGGGGGGTTATGTACAAAAGCACTAAATCATAGGGGAGTAAAGTGTAATTTGCCCAGGAGGGATTCATGTCTAATGTAATATTCGAACTCATGACTTCATTCAGTTCAAGAGTCCACTTCACCGCTAGACTACCCATGGGAGCACCTATAAAGTGTGAATAAATTTTTACTTATATATTTTTTTTTTTTGCGGAAGGTAAAAATAAGAAAACAACTTAACTTTTGAAATTCTAATTCCAACAAAAATGACCCCAGCTAAGGTAAAATAATTTGGTCGTAGTCCCAACTCCAATTGGCAGCGGAGGCATGAGATTTTAATAAGCTATCCCAGGAGTTGGGGGTGTAGAAGAGAAGATTTTGAAAGATAAGGAAAAAGGAGAAAGGGAAATGGTCGGCCTTGTCCTTTAAAACTTCAGTCTTACAAGTAAAACCAGAAAATGGCAACCTGCGACGTTGAATCAAGTGTGTTCCTATTACTACACTTGATTCACGACTGTAGTCAAAAGAGGATTTATTGTAGGACCAACCAAACCTAAAAACCAACAAGTAGAAAGTAGTACTTGCTTATCTTTTCGGTGTGCGTTTTTGTCAACGAATGCACTAATTCATCCAATTCTTTCACAAAGTCTGAAAACTGCAGAGGCGGTCACCAGTCAGCACAGAAGCACGTGAGTAGGTCAAAGAAATTTATGGGTTTTTAGCGCGTTTTATTTCGACAATTTTCAGATGGCTTCCAAACTTCATGGAATGGAAGTACGAATTGAAATGTGTCTGCTACTCAGTGGGAAACTAGTGTTTGCGAAATTGGACGACTGCTCGACCAAACTTTTTTAATGCTAATCATCCATACCATAATGCTATAGTTTTCGATTTTCAGGACAACGATAAGTGTTTTTCTTGACGAGGAAAACAAATTCTAACCAAACACTAGCCCCGACCACTAAGCAGCCCATATGTGCTTATAAGTTGAGTGGTGAAAAAAAGCAAAGAAGCAAATACTAGATGAACCCCTTGTCCATTCTACCAATATGAGCACTGTTGGTTCAAGTCGAAAAGTAACCAAGTGATAATAGTCAACCGAACATGTCCTCAAAATCCAACTTTGCTAGCTAGTTAGCAAGGATATTAGTTTGATGACCGTAAAATTTCTGATTCGATTTTGAATTCTTTTATTTTCCTCTTCTTCCTTGTAATGCTTAGAGTTTCTCTTGGGATCCAAAAAAATTCAACAAAACATTTTAAATTAAAATATATTTAAAAATGAGATAATAGAAAATATACTACAAGTTTGTATAAAAGAGTCAGAAAGATATATATATATATATATATTTATAAATGTAAGGCATATAAGTCCTTTGAACCACTCTATTTAGTAAATGATTTACAAAACTAGAAACTAGAAATCAAGTCTTAATCATTAGTGAATTTAAGTTAATAAATAATATTTGTCTAAATATGTTGTATAACGGCCAAATTTAACATAAATATGGCCATTACAATGGTCACAGAAATTACAAATTTAGGAAGAAGAATTGTAGTTGAAAAACTATTAGTAAAATCATTTTCTAGATTTTTATATTTTTGGTTAACAAGTATTGAGAAATTTCTTGTTCACGCACGCAAGCAAATTACGACTCATGACTCCTGACTTGTGCCAAACAGAGCCAAGCAAACACTGATCAAACTATTCTTAGCAGCTCATTCTTTCTTTCCATTTTTCTCCGTGAATCAGTTAATTTCCAAACTTTTGAACGTTGAAATAGGACTTTACTCTCTCTCTCTCTCTCTCTCTCGTTTTCCATTTATCCTGCCATTTTCTCTAATCTCCTGCCTATATATGGCTTATGCCAAGCGATACCTTGAGTCATCACCACATTCCTACCTAGAGAAACATAGGGCGTGCCACAAGTTAAGGCGCACACACACAACACACAGAAGACACGTTGATTCACACCAAATTATAATACCACCGACTTCATAGCCTAGAGCGATTTGAGCAGATGGAGTTCGAGAATCCAAGTTGCCAACTTTTGTCCAAGATTGCCACCAACGAACAGCATGGAGAGAACTCTCCTTATTTTGATGGATGGAAAGCATATGATAATGACCCTTACCACCCTACTCAAAATCCCAATGGGGTTATTCAGATGGGACTCGCTGAAAATCCGGTTTGAAACACATACCTAGCTAAACTTGTTTCCACGACTAATTCGTTCTTTATTCTCGGACGGTAACATAAATGCTGATATAATTAGTCTTACTCATTTCATGATTTTTCTTGCGCGCAGTTGTCTTTTGACTTGGTGGAGGAATGGATTAGAAAACATCCATCAGCATCCATTTGCACCAGTGAAGGAGTTCAAATGTTCAGGGACATAGCCATCTTCCAGGATTATCATGGCTTGACTGAATTCACAAATGTATGTCAATATTCATGACCATCTCCAAGCTAGCTTGCTTTTGGTTCCCAAATTCTCACAAGAGAGAAAATACGTGCTCTTTTCTTTACAAGATTTCCCTCAAATATTAATGCAGGCTGTGGCAAGGTTTATGGGGAAAGTAAGAGGAGGTAGAGTCACCTTTGATCCAGCTAGAATAGTGATGGCTGGAGGAGCAACAGGAGCTTGTGAGCTCATCACCTTTTGTTTGGCTGATCCTGGGGATGCATTTTTGATTCCTACACCTTATTATCCAGCGTAAGCTTCATTCTCCATCTTAGTATTTTAACTGAAATTTTCGACTTTGGTGTGGACATTCATTTAGAAAATACTCCAATACTAGAAAGATAAAGGTCGCATGCTAAGTTGACAAGTCAATACGTAATTTGCAAGTATCTTAAACTTTTCAGAACCGTATACTGTAAAGTCAATCTGGCAATTGAAACATCCTTAAACCCAATTGACATTTGGCATGAAGCAGTATACAAATTTGCAACAGCATGTCCCCATATAATTTTCAGGAAGTTTCAATTGCTAGAGTATTCTATCGAATATTTTCTTTCCTGCGCACAATCGGGTTCCCACACGATCGTACGTCGTCAAAGGGTTATTGTCAGCTAGGGTATACATTGACCTTACAACAAGGGAGTTTTTGGATATCTCGTTATTTGGAAACAAAAACTTAGTTAATTTACATCATAAACATATTTTTTAATCACTTTTTTTTTTCATCTTTTCAACAACATTTTTATCTCACATATAATAAGTTGCAAAAATTGTATTACAGTGTTATAATACATAATTTTCCAAATATTGGATAGCCAAACACCTTTCTGGAGCACCAAAAAAAGAAAAAAAGAAAGAAGCCCAAATCCATATGTACCGTTATAATACTTTATAATTATCGTTGCTAAGATTTTTACAATAATTTCCACAACTCGCAAATACAGCAATGTTGTTTGTACTATGCAGATTTGACAGAGACCTAAAATGGAGAACCGGAGTGCAGCTAATTCCAGTCATCTGCGAGAGCTCAAACAATTTCAGGATCACCAAAGAAGCGCTGGAGGAGGCATTTGAAAATGCTCAAAAATCCAGCGTCAAAGTCAAAGGCGTGATAATTGCAAATCCATCTAATCCACTAGGCACCACCGTGGAGAGAGAGACGCAAATAACATTGGTAAACTTCATCAATGAGAAACAAATCCACCTGGTTTGCGACGAAATTTATTCGGCGACCATCTTCAGCCGTCCGAATTTCATTAGTATAGCTGAAATCATAGAAGAAGTGGAATGCAACCGGGACCTCATTCATATAATCTATAGCTTGTCCAAGGACATGGGCTTCCCTGGATTCAGAGTTGGCATCGTTTACTCCTATAACGATGCAATCGTAAACTGTGGTCGGAAAATGTCCAGTTTCGGACTAGTCTCCTCACAAACACAACACTTTCTAGCCTCAATGCTATCGGATGATGAATTCATTGACGATTTTCTTAAAACAAGCTCCATGAGACTTGCAAAAAGACATCAAACATTTACCAGCGGGCTTGAAGAAGTCGGGATAAAGTGTTTGAACAGCAATGCAGGTCTTTTCTGTTGGATGGATTTACGTCCATTGCTCAAAGAACCCACGTTCGAGGCAGAAATGGTGCTTTGGAGGTTGATCATACATAAAATCAAGCTCAATGTCTCTCCAGGCTTTTCGTTTCATTGCGTTTGAACCCGGTTGGTTTAGGGTTTGCTTTGCTAATATGGATGATGAAACTTTAGAGATCGCACTAAAAAGGATAAGGATCTTCATCCAAGCGACAGAGAAGAAATCAGATGTGACTGCGAAGAAGACGAAACAGTGGTAAAAGAATCTCAGGCTTAGTTTCTCTGGGGGAAGAAGATGTGAATGTGAAGAAAGCCTGAAGTCACCTAGTGTGACGTCTCCTCCTCATTCGCCCATGTCTCCGGCACAGCTGGTCCAGACCAGGACTTGATCACGAGGATATTAGCATCAGCTAAGTAACGACATTAATATTCATAGTACAAGCTAGTTTATTGCATTGGGCTCAAGTTGTTTGGGTATGACAACAATTTAGTTGTTTTTTGGTTATTACTTCTTTCCAAGTAACTAATTGGAAAAAGTAATAATTGGTTAGTAATTACCTTTCAAGTACTAGAAATTATTAACTTATGTATTTTGTATCCAAGAGGGTGTCATGATTACTCTTGGACGAGTTGAATCCAACCTTTATGTTATCCCTATACATGTAGCTGCTTTAGTGAAAATACATATATAGTTTAATACTTGAGTCTAGCGGTCTTTCTTTTCTTTTCTTTTTAATGAGAATGCCAAATAGATTATTAGAAGTTATAACCTCTCTTTTGCAATTCCATGGTTCGTTTGAAGGGTATTTTTCATACTGCTAATTCATTTTTTTTAAACCTCGAAGCCTCTTATGTATGAGTTTAACGAGTAAACCAATTTAGAGCATTAAGTGGAATTATTCATAAGTTGCTTTAATATCTCCAATGCGATGGTGGATGGTACTGGACACTAATGAGTAATGGAATTGAAGAAGGAAAAATGAGCACAAACATGAAAGTTCTGATATTGTTTGACCCTATGTTGAATTATCTCTGACTAAATGTATAAAAGCAAATAGACTAATGAGAGACGACGCCAATTAGCATTATTCTAGCTAATCAAGTATGGAAGATAATCTCAACATGACACAAATCGCACAGTTCGGTTGTAATATCTCGTGGACGGCAATAAGTTGTCACCAGAAATGCTCATTCTCGTGATACAAAGTACTCTCAACATCAATATCTTATCTTAAACTACATAAAGCCGCGAAGCTCGAGCTACAGTTGATTGTCTGGGTCTCCCGCTGATTTTGCCCTTTTCTGTCTTTCAGCACTATATTTAGACGCTGCATGAACTAGCTTTGTCTATTGTTGTTTTTTTCCTCCTTTTAGCTTTTGTCGCCTATTCCGATTGTGCCCTTTTGTCCTGGTTTATTTGTAATTTCGGTGTCAATTTTGTCCTTTTGTTTTTTTATCTTGCACTACTGCTGCATTTCCTCTTTTCAACCCTTTTAGCTTTTGTCCCCTATTCCGATTGTGCCCTTTTGTCCTGGTTTATTTGTAATTTTGGTGTCAATTTTGTCCTTTTGTTTTTTGTATCTTGCACTGCTGCTGCATCTCCTCTTTTCAGCCGGCTATATCCCAAGAAATATTGATTCGCTGCAGTATGTATACGTTCAAGAAAATTCTACGCCCATCCCATGAATGCAAATCAAAACATAATTTCCCTCTACTTTTTAAAAACCTCGCTTCTATAACAAAACTAATCCCTTGTCGATTTACTTAATACATAAATCAATTGTACCACTTTTGATATAAAAAATACTATTTTTACAATATTTGTTAATTTGAAATTATACAAAACTGCAAGTTATAGAATTATTAGTCTAAAGCTTTCGCATTTTAAGACTAAGTGACATCAAATAAATATAACAAATACAAAATAATAATTAATTACATGTTTATTTATTAGTGAATACAAATTTTTCCTTTTTTCTTTTTGCTGATTAATGACACATTTATTCTGAAAAATGTAAGATAATTTCCCTGCCCTCCAAAAATATTACTTTTATCATATTTCTTTAGGGCATCACTTTTATTTTCTACAAAAATGATATTTGATTAGATAATTGCTTCAAAAATTATGGGATCATTTCACCCTATTTCATAAATGTTACTTCCGTAATATTTATTGATCAATAAATTATTATAGTAGTACATATTTTTTCTATAGGATTATGCGTTTACAATTATCTCTTTTCATTTATCATCTCCTATCCATTGTCTAATCAACATTCAATGTGCCCATGTGCTTTTTCATATTAAGTCTGCTTTATAGCCACGTGCTATTCATCCAATTGCATTGATACTACTTTTCTTTATCCTTTTCACATCAATTGGTTTTCACTGTCGAATCTACATTAAATGCATCCACTTCCTTATTTGGTACTTACACTGTGCTGCCACTATTCATTCTATTACTTACTTTTATTTTTTCCAGTTTCCTATCTATCGGATTTCTCCTACGGCCAATTCCCCACTTTTATTTGACCTCTTATTTCCTTTTCTTTTTACAGGGTGTCGAACCTGTGCAATAATAATTACCTACTCAAGAAAAATACAAATTTTATATATAACGGTGAGCAGGATCGAATCCACAGGAATTGGGGATAATTCGTTTCCTCTAGACTTCAGAGCATGGGGGATCTTTGGAAAATATAAAATAACTAATTAACTAACTAATGAAACAACTAATAGAAGTAAACAAGAATTAATCAATAACTAATACGACTCTAATCAAAGGTGCAACTTTTTAGACACGGTCCATTCAACTGATCATCGATGCAAAGATAATTCAATTACTCATTACTAGATTGGTTATAGTTGTCATACATGCGATAAACAACCAATCTTTCCTTACTTTTTCGATAGTCAAGGTACGACCGTTAACTATTTCTCTAATCAAGAAATAACCCTAGGTACGACCGTAGGATTTAATTTCTCGATTGCATTAAAAATTAGAAAAGCCCAACCCTAACTAACAAATACGCTACGAGGGTTTGTTTAACTTAGATCATACGTTTCCCTAACATGAAACCAATCACGTTAGTCGCCACTGGTATTAATCAATAGAACAATTACGAATTCAATCAATTAATGTGACAGTAGATTATTAGGTTAATTCGAATATCGGGCCCTTGACATTCAAATAACAAAACAATCATAAGCAATTAAACCAGAAAACGTACGAATACCAATGAATAAAAAAAATAAATAAAATAATTCAATCTCACAGATATTTGGAACCGCGACCTCAAATTAACCCTTGACTAGAAAAGGAGATTTAGTTCATCTCCGTTGAGAATATTATCGAACACCAGGTGCGCATGAAAGGAAAAAGAAAGAAAACTATTCTATTGCTAAAAAACTATCCTACTTCTCCGTTCGTTTCCTCCTAAGAGCCCAAGAGTGATTTTATGCTTTTTCCCGTGGTCCCCACCAAAAGATGATAAAAGAGTACAAAAAGGTCAAGCCTTCTGAATGTTTTCCTCTTTTCACGTTTCCTATCTCTAGTCAAAGACTCATGTTTTCCTCTTTTCACGTTTCCTATCTCTAGTCAAAGACTCCAATGCTCCAAGACACTCCTAACCAGCTAAAAGGAAGTGCAATCCGATTTAGCACCATGTGGGCCAATCTAATGGAGTCTTTAGAAGTCTTCCCACGTGTGGAGCAATTTTCCCCATAAGGTCCCTTCTTTTGTGTGCTTTTCTGCTCCACTCCCTGAAATTGAGCCCAAATATCAAATATAAGTAAATAATAATAATTAAAGCAATATTTGGCAAGGGCAGAGAAAAATTAACAATAAAATTATTAACAAATAACACCCTATCACCTTTCATGACAATATGGTTCCCACCTGAGTTCCTCGCCTTTTATTCTGCTGTACCTTTCTCTCATTCTTATTTTCTCCTGCTTTACTGCATCTTCCTTCCTGCAACTTTTGCCTGGTAAGTTAGGCTCTAATTCTTTGTTTTGTTTTTGTCAACTTTTGTTCCTATTTCATGTTTGCTTTACTTTTACGTCCATGGTTTATATATCTCTTCCACCTGTGTTCCTCTTCCATTAATAACAACTTTGCCCTTTGTTGTTGTCTGCTGTTGATCAGCCATGCATTTATGTGGTTATATATTATTGCTTCTGCTATTTATGATGATGCATTTAATCTCTCCCGCATGTCTTTTTCTTCCAACAGATTACTTGCTCCTTTGGTTATGCCTTTTTTTTAGCAACCTTGTGCATGTTTTTATTCACTGCATTATACTGTTCTCATTGTCATGTTATGTACGTTTTATTTTCATTCCATGCATGATTGTTCGTTTTTGTTTCCATTTACTACAAACCTTTGTACATTTTGATTCCAGGCTCTTCTATTTTCTCCTCCTTCTTTCATTCTTCCTGGCTCTTTCCTATCAGGTAAAACGTTATCCATATTCTTTTATATTGCACTTACTATCTTATCTAATCTTCATATTCTCCTAGCTCATATGAAATTCCTATATTTTTATTGTCATGCTATCCTTTATATTTCTTCCAAGCTTTATAATAATTGTGATTCTTACACTCTTGCCATTTTTTCCCCTGCATCGACTCATTAATTAGCTATCCTATATAATGATAGATACCGTTAATTATAGCACGCCTTCCTCTATGTTCCTTACTTTTATTTAGTATGCCTCGAAAGCGTAAACTTTGCTCCCAAGATGAATACCGCATCCAATATAATCAGCGACGCCGAGACAGATATGCTGCCAAGATAGTCAAACACCAGCAGGATGGTGGCCAGATAGCCAGCAAAAAAACAGGCTCTATTTCACTTCAACAAACACGCAACGTTAATGTTGCAGATATTCTTCCTGTTCTCAATCCTTTAGAACATGAACACCATTTAGTTGATGTCCCTATTTATACCGCTACATCGACAGCTACCAGCTCTTTGGCTTATCAATCTTCCCATGCTCTTTTCCCATCTTCATCTTTTGTTCCAAGTGCTTCCTCGTGCTTTCCTTTCTCTGCTATGCCACTTCCCCATATAGTGGATAGCTTATCTACATCGGCTATATCTGAAATTGATCCATGTACCTACTCACTTCTTATTCCTTCTATTTATTTTTTCTCCTCCTTTATTATCCATTTCAACAGTACCTAAAATTTATATTTCTTCATTCGTATGTATATATATACAGACCATCTTCCTGCAGTGAATGATCATGTCTTGCAAAACATTTTCACTCCATTGTTGCCTGATGCTACCACTCAGTGGTTCAATTGTCCCATTGATACCTGTACGTTCTCTATCTCTTTCAATAATCTCAAAAAACACTGAATGCTGTATCTTTAAACTGCATTCTGGTTTTGTATCAATATTATAGCTGAAATTATAATAACGAATTTTCAGCACAGTCAACAACAATCACAAAACCGTTGACTTCATCCTTTTCCATCCAAAATCAAAGTGGTGCGCCAACATCTATTAATTATATTTCCATTGCTTTTATCTCTTTATATATAACAGAAAGTTTGTCCATCTTCCAATTATAGCTCATACAAATTCCTATTTAATGCTTCTAGCCTCAACACGTCGAAAAAAAAATATACCATTGCTCCAACAGATACCATTACAGCCAACCATCCTACCATCTATTCCAGATTGTCCACATTGTCATGCTAAGCGTTTTTTTATGGAGCCACCAAGATTTTGTTGTGCATCAGGAGAGATTCGTCTAGCAGAAACAAAATTGCCAGATACGTTGCTGCAACTCTATAGAGGAAACACTCCTGAAGCTGTTGAATTTAGGCAGTGTATCAGAAGTTACAACAATATGTTTGCCTTCACATCATTGGGAGTCCACTATGACAGGGAGCTGAGCAAAAGAAATAGAGGCATTTATACTTTTCGAGTTCAAGGACAAATCTATCATTTTGTCAATCCACTGAAACCTTCTGATGGTGAAAAAGCATCAAATCTGCAGCTCTATTTTTATGATACGGAGCATGAAGTACAAAATAGAATGACGCTATCAAGCAAATTTAGGGAGTCAATTGTTCAGCAGCTAAAATCTGTTCTTGATCACAATCCTTATTCTGTCTTTATTAGAAGATTAGTAGAGATTAAAGACCTGGATAAATACAGGATTTTCCTCAAATCTAATCGTAGATTGGATCAACGTGTGTTCAATGTTCCTTCAGTATCTCAAGTTGCAGCAGTTTGGCTGGACAATGACAGTGTTAATGGAGACAGCTCCAGAGAGATTGAAGTATGTACAAAAACAGGAAGCAGAAAAATAGTCAAACAACATTATGGTTGTTATGACACATTACAATATCCATTGATATTTCCTTCTGGAGAAACTGGATGGCATCCTGGAATTCTTAGAAAGACAAAAACTCAGATCCTTCAGCAACCTGATCAAAGTTGTGAGAAAGAAAATTTGGTTTCTATTGATCAATGCACTGATATAGAACAACTATTTACTGCAGAACAAACAGGTATACCTATACCTACAAACATTTACATTTTTCCCCTCTTATTTACTATAATATAAAATGCCTCATTATTACATTTTCCTTATATTAACAGCTGCTAAGAAGAAAAAAAGACAAAGACCAACTGTTTCATGCAGAGAATATTATGCTTACAAATTTCAAATGCGAAATGGAGATCAATCAAACTTGCTGCATATCGGCCGTCTATTGCAGCAATATTCTGTTGATACCTATGTCAAGTTAGAGACATCGCGACTTGAATTTCACAGAGGCAAACAAAACAAATTGAGGTCAGAGGCTTATCAAGGATTACTTGATGTCATAGCAAAAGGATGCACAAATGCATCAAATGTGGGAAACGCATCATTCTGCCTGCAGGCTTTATAGGTGGACCAAGAGATATGCGACGCCGATATATGGATGCAATGACCCTTGTGCAACGTTATGGAAAGCCAGATATTTTCCTTACAATGACCTGCAATCCATCTTGGCCTGAGATCAAGAACCATCTGGTTGAAACAGATGAGTCTCAAAACCAACCTGATTTGATTACACGGGTATTTCGTGCAAAAATTGAACAATTGAAAGAAGATCTTTTCAAGAAACATAAATAAACCTCAAAAGAAAGTATTTCAAGTTTCCTAATTCAACCATAAGACTAATAATTAGTATTCAAGTCTTCCAAATCTTCCTCTAAGACTGCCCAGAGTTTGAATCAGACTTGGAAATAGGTCCCGAACGTGCCACCATCAAATTAACTGGAAAATTGCCACTTTTAATCACGTTTTGCTCCTTTTCCTACAATTAGCACCATTATATCAAATATAAGTAGAATCCGACAATTAAAACAATATTTGGCTAAAATCAAGGGGAAAATAATTATAAATTTAGCAACATATTATGACATATCAATTTCCTCCACACCTAAACCATGCTTGTCCTCAAGCATAAGAACAACAAATCAAGCAATCGAATTCAAACAATGGCTATTGCTCAAATCTTCTATTGCCAGGATACAATTAAAACATGTCAAGTATTAGTGGCAATTTTCAAGAAATATCTCTCCAGTTAGCTTTCAAGATCAAGAACTCTTTCAATTTATGACTAACTAATTGAAGAATATAAAATATTCAACTAGCATTCATCAGCAAATGGTTCGGCTATTAGACAAAATCTCAACATTAAAATTCATAGATCAGCGGGCTAACCATTCATTTAAACACTTCCGCATTTTACATTCTTAGCACATATTTTTTTCTTTTCTAGAATATCCCCACACTTGAATTATTTTTTTCAGGGGGAATGCTTAGTTTTTAGCCATTGAAGCTTTTCGACGCAAACTCCAACATTGGCCAGATGAAGGAGCCCAGTTACTTAGCCATCATCGCTTAAAAACCATATACTCATAGCTATCGTCGCTTTTCGACGTGAAAGTCGACACTTGTGGTGACGACGTCCGGTTACTAGGCAACGATACTAGCGGAGTATAGCCAAATACTATTTATAAATAAGCACCAAATTAAAATTAAAAATCACATAGACCCGCTTCATTTCTTAAATATGGAGAACTAAGATTAATAGTTGAACCAATTTGCATAAAAAAATGCTAGACAAATATTTACAATACTTAGAAAAGTTAATCAAAAAGTGTAAAAGTCATAAAATCTCAAATATTCACCAAAAAGATACCTTTAAACTTAACCATGTCATACTTAACACCTTAGAGTATAAAATCTTAGCAATAGAAAAATTTGAGGCATCTAACCATTGTTTATTAAGAACAATCATAAATATGCACAAAAATAGGCAAAAATTAGATAAAATTCGATAAAGTCAAACAAAAAAAATCCAATAAAAATGCCTACACTTGCACTTTTCCAAAATATTATCAATATACTACTCCCCCCACACCTAAATCTTACATTGTCCCCATTGTAAGTAATAAAGAATAAAATACAAAGCAAAAAGGGACAACGAAACTTCCCTGATCATCAGAGGGGGGTTGTGGCACAGCTGTAGGTAAGAGGCAAAAGACATGTATAGCTTGATGGCAAAACTGATGAAGAAGAAGGCTATGATTGGCAGTTAAGGATGTCAGGTGGCTCACGATGGATGAGAAAGAATTACGCGCGATGAGCAGTGAAAATCAGGAGCCGACGACCCACGTTGAACAGCGCAGCGGTGGTGATGGAATTTGCGGTCTTTTGGTTGCGGTCTTGTGGCTGAAAAAGAAAAGAAAGGAATAAAAAGAAAATGGAGAGAAGAAGAAAAGAGAGAAAGAAAGAAGAACGAAAAAGAAGAGAGAAAGAAAGAAAGAAAAAGAAAAGGAAAAAGAAAAAGAAAAGAAAGGGAATTTTTTTTTTTTGGAACCACTGCGTTAGACGTGGGCACGCCTAACTGCCCTTGAGTCCTCTGACCAACTCACGAAAATTGAGTTCCTTAAACGTGATCACTTGATGTGGGCATACTTAACTAATGGAGAGTCTTCTGCCCGCAAAATTAAAACCTTCTCCCTTAGGCGTGATCACTTGGCGTGGGCACGTCTAACTACCAACTTCCTGCCACAAAAGCAATAAATTACTAGACGCAAATAACACTTAACAAAACTCCAGAAATATAAGAAAACTAAAATAAAAAGCCTTGGGTTGCCTCCCAAGCAGCGCCTTTTTTTAATGTTTTTGGCTAGACATTTTCACGTTTATTCTCGGAGGATAAAATCTTGTAACTCGTTTTAGTGCTTCATCTTCTATGTAGTCCAGATATCCCTCATAAAGACAGTAATCCTTGAACACACGAGCTACGGTCTTCCATGGATTAGTAGATGGCGCCAAACAAGTCAACAAGAATCTTGATTCTTTATTCACTCCCCCATTACAAGCATTTACTGGTTCGAGATATTTTGCCATCGTAACTCTTAACTTATTCTTGTCATGAAACTCAAAATCGCCTGGTATAATAAAATCAATCTCACTAATAGGAATTAACGAATACGAGTTAAGAGAATATTGATTAAGGAATGGAGAAGATATCACCGCATTTGGAGATTGTTCACTGAATTCATTCACTTGAACAATTTGATATTGGGGTCCCATTTCTTGCACTTCAACTTCCTTTTCAACTACATCTTTAGATTCTTCTTCTTAAGACTCTTGCAGTTCCATGTCATTTGTCAGGATAATTGCACTTTCATCTTCCTCATGGTTGATAATAGTCTGTGAGGGCAATTCTTCACACATTTGAGAAGTCAATTGCGTTATTTTAGGTGTCAATTGAGTCACTTGATCCGTCAGGTTACGCATGCTTGCTTGTGTCTCCTGATGAAAATCCATTGTCTCCCGATGAAAATTCATTGTCTCCTGTTGAAGTTGATGTGTGTTAGCAGCTATTGATTTTATCATCTCTTCAAGAGACAAACCTGACATGGATGATGGCTATTGAGACTCTTGCTGTTGAAAATCCATTGGCCCTTTTGTATAATTAAGATTGGAATTATCCCACCATTCTTGATTATACCCATTTGAATACGGGTCATACCACGTTTGATATTGAGGTGAAAATTTCCAAAAATATCGATTGGAGTACTTAGGCCATCTTGAAATGCGGGGTATTTATCGGTTGAATGATTTGAGATAAAATAACTTCTACAATTTGCAATAGCCAATTGATCATTAGAAAAAGCATGAGTCTCATAACTCCTTCTAGAAATAAAATCCAATCTATCACCAAAATACGGAATGTTAGAAGTCATAAACTATATATTAAAAAAAATAAGAGACAATAAAAAAAATGAAAACAAGATGAACTCAAAAAAGAAACAAATTAATCAGACACCAGTCCCTCGCAAGGGCGCCAAAAATTGACAGGTGTCGAGCCTGTGCAATAATAATTACCTACTCAAGAAAAATATAAATTTTGTATATAGCAGTGAGTAGGGTCGAATCTACAGGGACTGGGATAATTCGTTTCTTCCAGAGTCCGAAGTATGGTTGGAGAATATAAAATAACTAATTAACTAACTAATAGAAATAAATAGAAATTAATCAATAACCAATACGACTCTAGCCAAAGGTGCAATTTTTCAGACACGGTCCATTCAACTGATTATTGATGCAAAGATAATTTAATTACTCATTACTAGATGGGTTATAGTTGTTATACACGCAATAAATAACCAACCTTTCCTTACTTTTTCGATAGTCAAGATACGACCGTTAACTATTTCTCTAACCAAGAAATAATCGTAGGTACCACCGTAGGATTTAATTCATTGATTGCATTAAGAATTAGAAAAACCCAACCCTAATCAACAAACACGCTACGAGGGTTTGTTTAAATTAGACCATATGTTTCCCTAGCATGAAACCAATCACGCTAGTCGCCACTGGTATTAACCAATTGAACAATTACGGATTCAATCAATTAATGTGACAGTAGATTATTAGGTTAATTCGAATATCGGGCCCTTGACATTCAAATAACAAAACAATCATAAGTAATTAAACCAGAAAACATACGAATACCAATGAATAAAAGAAATAAGTAAAACAATTCAATTTCACAGATGTTTGGAACCGCATCTTCAAATTAACCTTCGACTAGAAAAGGAACTTAATTGCGCATAGCCAATTGAAGCAATTCACACCATTTTTCCAAAGCCAGCCGCATTAGTGTTTGATAAGAGAAAAACTGGAGGGAACAAAAGATTGGCCAAAAGGCCAAATGGCTCTGCCGTACCCTCCTTTGCGGCCGACCTAGCAAAGATAATAAGAAGTCCCCGAAAACGTTGTTGGCTTTCTCCTAATCACACGGAAACCTGGCTTTCTTTTTCTCCTTAGTTTCCTAATTGAAATCTACTATCAAATAAAACTAGTCTCCTAAATAGAAAAATAAACCTCAAAAGAAAGTATTTCAAGTTTCCTAATTCAACCATAAGACTAATAATTAGTATTCAAGTCTTCCAAATCTTCCTCTAAGACTGCCCAGCGTTTGAATTGGACTTGGAAATAGGTCCCGAACGTGCCACCATCAAATTAACTGAAAAATTGCCACTTTTAATCACGTTTTGCTCCTTTTCCTACAATTAGCACCATTATACCAAATATAAGTAGAATCCGACAATTAAAACAATATTTAGCTAAAATCAAGGGGAAAATAATTATAAATTTAGCAACAAATTATGACATATCAATAACAATAAGCATTTTTCTTATACCCAAACCCCCTTCCTTCTTTGGCTTACAAATATTAAACCACTTTACTTTGGCTAGATAGTGATTCTTTAAATTTCCAGACCAAAGAAACGACGTCATCATGCTATCAATTTTTTTTTGATAACTGCTTTTAGGAGGAAAAAAACATTGAACCAGAGTGAGGATGCTGTTAATTATTTTTAGCAAGGAAGATGTGGGATTTTAAAAAGTGGGGAGGGAGGCTATGGGTTATTAATTAACTTTTAAATAAATTAAATTAGTATGTAGGCATTTAAGTTATTCAATTCAATGTAAAAGAAGTACTTTAAAACTTCATTATTGGAGTCTGAACACTATAATTTTTTAAAAAAATAATATCATTATTCAATTAAACTCGTTTACCAAAAAGGGTGCTCTTTAGGCCAAAAAAAATGATGTGAAGTGTTTTAATGAATATTTGTAGGGATTTTTTAAATAAGTTTTGTTTTAGTTATTCTTATTCTTAAACATTTATCTACTAGATCATAATTATGATGTAAACAAATTTTAATTGGCTTCTCCATGTTTTGATTTATGTAGGGACATTGAAACATATTTGGTTTGTTTACTTAAATTCGCATTTTGATTCACTTTAAATCTCAACTATAACTGTTTGAATTCTAGGGGAACCACTTTCATCCAAACTGCAAACAATAGGGACAAAAAGTGCGAAATTAGACTATCGGCAATTTGATTTTGATCGCTAGACACTATTAAATTTCCATCGCCGTCCTACTTTCACTCAAAATCCAAAAATTTGTAGTCAGATTTATTTTGGTCAAAAAACTAGGGAGCAATTTGGCACATGATCCAAATGTGGAGCAAAATTGCATTTTTCCCTCTATACACGATTCACCACAGTATTATCTTTTGATAGAGAATACTCCACGAGTCTGCAAGCACAATTAGCCCCTAAAAGATGAAATGCAAAATTTAGGTGCTGATTTCAAATAATACAGAACATCAAAAATTCGAAAAAGTATTCATAATCTCCTCCCTCCAGTCCCCTCCAATCCCCTTCACCCCCACCCCCCACCCCCCCGCCAAAAAAAAAACCCTCTCCACAAAGAAATTAAGAAAATGAAGAGGGTCATTGAGTTTCCTTCCTCTGTGTTGATGCAATGGAAAAATGTCATGCCAATTAAATCGGTAGGTACATTATTTTGGTTTCCATGATGTCCTTCTTGGAATACTTCATTAGAAACATTACACGGTTATAGGTTTACATTGAATCCCCAAATCTCCCAAAATTATCCGACAAGGAGATAAATTGATGATTTTGTTCCGTAACGTTACAGACTCTTTAATTTGTCTTCCATAAACTAATTTAATCCTTATTCACATATCTAGTCTATTGGGAAATGCCAATGTTTCCAATTGACTTCAATTGCTGATGTGTCGCTCTTCTATTGGCCAATTGGTGATAGTCCTTCAATTGATTCCAAATTGAAGAGGTGTAGACTTGTGATTGGTCAATTGGTGATAGTCCTCCAATTGCATATGAAGATGGCGATGTGGCGAGTTTTCATTGAATGAGAGGTAGTAGTCCTCTAATTAATTGTAGGATTGTGCTAAAATTTGGCCTCTTTTTTTTTTTCCCCAACAAATCACATTAACAAAAATTTTTTGCTCTTTTTTTTTGTCCACCAAATCACGTCTAATTACCAATTCTTTGCAATTAATTGTTAATAACTAATTAATAATATCACGTTTTTAGTCATCCAACAAATCACATTTAATTATCAATTTTTTTATTTGCCCAACAAATCACGTCTAATTACCAATTTTTCACAATTAATTGTTAATAACTAATTAATAATGTCATGTTTTTGGTCCCCCAACAAATCATGTTTAATTAACAATTTTTTGCAATTATTAAAAAACTTGGTTTTTTTGTGGTTGCCCAAAATAATACATTTAATTATCAAATTTTTTCAAATGTTATCAAAAAATGTACTTTTTTACTTTGGGTTGCCAACAAATCACGTTTAATTATCAAAATTATTTTTACTCATAAATTTTTAAATGAATCATGCACCCTTGCTAAAATTCAAGTGCCTCTATGCTATGTTCATTCTATTTCTTGCTCCAACATCATTACTCGGGGACTATTTTGGAAACTAATAGAAGAGTTGCTACTGCTTATGTCATCTGTTGTCCTGCTGCTTCCATTAGAAATCAACAGCTCACCTATCTACTCTTTATCAATCGAGCGGCTCGAGGTGTCCTATAACCACTTCCTTTATTTTTTCTTCTCAGATCAAAACTGCTCCTCTTCCATTCTCCATCGATAATTCTCTCAAAACTCTTCTCGTTAGACCAAGAAGAGGTGAATAAAGTAAAACATTGAAGATGAAGTTCAATTATGCATTTCCATGGATGCTATCATGGTATTTTTTTTCCATATATTTATTTTTAAGTTTATTATTGTGGGATTTTTTTCCCTTGTTCAGCTCCTTATTTTCTTGTCATTATCAGCAATAATTTGTCCTTTGTATATCTCTTTTCCCGCAAAACCAATAACCAAACATTCGGATTTTACAATTGAACAAAGCTTTGTGCCTAAAATATTGACTATGTTTTTCTTATACTGTTTTTTGTTAGTTTTCCTTTTCGTGTGTTACACCCTTGGTGCTTTTTATCTATTTGATTTAATTTTGCTCATTTTTTTGAATTATTCTGCCTTGGATTCCAGAGTTGAGAGTTACAACGAAATGCAAAGGTATGGATTCTTTGGTTCTTTTTCAAATGTTAATGTCTATATTTCTTTCTGAGTCCTTTAATTTTTTATGTTAAGTTGATGATGTTTTCCAACCCCCCCCCCCCCCCCCCTTCTTATTCTCAGTTACTATGGATCCTTATTTTGGGTAGCTTCTAACAGTTCTTTGACTTTTTTTTTTTTTTGGATGTTTGATGCATGAACTTGCTTTGTAGGAGATTCTATTATATTGGTTGTGTTGTTTCTTCTAAGGTATCTTCTTATCCTTTTGTGTTCAAAATGCTATACTCCATGAGGTTACAGACCTTATGTTTAGAATGCTTGCAGTTTTCTGTCTATCTCTATTGATAGTAGTTATTATTTTTCACCCGTTGAAATGTTTTAATTTGGTAGATAGAGCAGCTGGTTTTGGTTAATTATTCGATTAATTGCATTAATTTCAGTGCTTAGCCTAGAGAATTGTTAATAAATTGGTGATATTGATAATAGGTGGATGTAATGAGTGATAGTAGTGCTGATGTGTTATTCTAGAGAAATTTTTAATATAATTGCATTAATTTCAGTGCTTAGTCTAGAGAAATTTTTAATAAATCGGTGATATTTATAGTAGGTGGATATAATGAGTGATAGTAGTACTGATGTGTTATGTTTATTGTGGTAATTTACTGATAAGTATTCAGTTAATTGAGATTTTCTTCAAGAAAGGTAGGAGAGAGCGAAGAATGTTATTTTGGGAGGGATGGAAGAAATAAAATTTCAAAGAAGAGCAAAATGTTTTATGCAATAAAAAATGTTTATGTTTAATTATTCTTAAAACTATATCTATGTATCATTTCTGTTTCCTTCATAACGAAAAATCAGAACAAGTGTTTCATTCTATTTATGTCAGAGAACACCAATTGAACAACATGAACGTTGCATAATGGTCCTTAATTTAAATGGTTTTAGTTTTTCTAGGTAAAAAGATGTTTGCCCAAGAACGAGAAGTCTTAGCTACTAGATTCTGAGCACATTCTAGAATTGGGGAAGTGAATTGCCATTTTGTTTAAAAACTTTAAATAACCTTTTATATTTCTGTATCTGTATAAGAAATGGTTTTGTCTTTGTTTGCAAGTCGTGCTTTTACTCAACTAACCTATTTAATATTGTTACTTTTTAGGTTAATTGAAGTGGATCATGATGAAGCTTGAAGCATTAGTGATCGATGGTAATTCTGCTAGAATCTTTAAGATTCATTTACTCCACTCAAAATGGGTTCGAATTGAACAGCAAGAGTTAACATGTTTAGATTTGATTATTTAATCTAAGATATATAATTTTGTCAACATACACAGTAAAAGCAAATTTTTCCTTTCTTTCAAATTTTTTGTTCTCTTATAAATAGCTATATGTGAAAAATCTTCATCATGTAGTTCATTTTTTCTTGTCTTTCACATTTTCTGAATTCGTTGTCTCACGCTTTGCCAGTCATTTTCTTGATATTCAAGGCATACAATGATGCTTGGCATAGAAGATTATTAACCATGTGGCTGAAATTGTTGGAGACAAATAAAATGCCTAAATGGCAATTTGTTTGCATAGAGTATGCAATCATAGTGGTTTGTTTTAATAAGTTCTCATTTGATGGGATTATCATGGATGTAGGAGAATGCTTGACTGCCATCAGCAGATTCTGATAATAATTTTGCTTTGATGAAAATCTGAATTCTTTTCCCTTTCCCTTTTTTCTGGTTTTGTCAGCTGGTTTTTTTTTTTTTTGAATGAATTTTAACTGCTCCTTTGTCCCCTAGGATTTTATTTCTGGTTCTCCATAACTGCTTTCTACATTTATGTCATATATGCTTTAACTTTTCAATTCCCCAGAGTAGAAACTTGCACAATGTTCTCTGAAAGTTCTTTTTCTTTTTGTATCTGACTTGATCAGAATTAAGGATTACAGGCGAGATTTAGTCTCTTAGTTTCATTGGAGGAGTATTGTTGATTGCATGTTGATATTGGAGTATTTTGTGGCGAAAACCTTCTGGCAGAAGAAATTATTTGAGAATTTGAGGTGTCCAAAAGGCACTACCAAACAAGAGTATAGTTAGCTGTTCAAAGTATAGGTACTAGAGTACTTTTGGATCAATGTAACTTTTATTGTATGTCTTGTTTCCTCCAGACGTGATTGAAATTACATTACTAATGTACTTTTGGATCAATATAACTTTAGTTCTATGTCTTCTTTCCTTTGGACAAGATTGAAATTTACATTCATAGAGCCAATTTCAATGGAACTTTTATGTTATTTATTTCATTATTTATCTTTCAATATTATACACTACGGGGCATGATCGAGTAGACTCTGCAATTAAACACCGTGCATTGCGCGGTGATCCTCTCCTAGTATTTAAATAATGGTTCAATTTCGTCCGTTATGATTTACAAATCAGTAATCCAGTCATGATTTACAAATCTAATCATAATTGCATATTATTAAGAGTCCCTAGGTGTTAGAGGCATGTACAATCTGTATGCTGATTCTCCTCCCAAATGTTATCCTTAATTTTCAAATTTGAAATATTTTTATGCCCTAAAAAACAAAATTACACTCTCTTCATTAAAGAGAATTGCTATTTATTACCATATTTTTACTGTATTTTTTCCTGAATGTGTTTTGATGAACCAAAATATGTATATGCATGGTGAAGGCGTCCATCTTGAATTCATTGGATTTGTGGCTGCACAAATCTAATTAACTGTAAAAACATCAATCGTTTATAAAAATCAGAAGTTCTGTTTACAGATATTTCATTGTCAACAGATCTACACAACAACAAAACAGCAGTAAGCCACCAAAAAACTAACATAATCATGTGTAAACAGCGACTTTATTTTTGTGTGCTAAAAACACATAATTGTGCATCAACTTGTCACACTGATAAGTGACTAATTTATGCTATATTTGAATAATATTTTATACTATGTTTAGTCACTTTGGCAATATTGTAGGAAGAAAATGGATCATTTTGACTATAATTGGGAAAAAATGTTCTTAAGTGATTAAATGAGATTTTTATCACTTTTTACTTGCATTTTGTGCATTTTTGACAGTTTTGACACATTTTAGTATTTCGGCTATAACTTGAGCTACAGTGATCGGATTAAGATGATTCTTGAACTAATTTGAAGATAAGAGATAGACCTACAACTTTGTTGAAGACATCAAAATCCAGTTTAAAGGTTTTCCAGGTCAAAAGGTCGAATTATAGTAGCCAATTTCTATTAGTCGAAGTTGAAACAGGGCATTGAGCAATCAAGGGTATTTCAGTCATTTCTCAGCTTACACAAATCCAAATGAGGTGATTCTTAATGCATTGGAAATTTAACTCAAAGAGCTACAAGTTTTATGTTTTGGTTAAGAGTTAAATCAGCTTCTATCATCAAGAAAAATTCAGTTGAAGTTGAGGCAAAATCGGAGCAGAGTTGGAAATTGAACAGAAATTGCACAAAAGGTCACTGTAGCAATCCGGCTGGAACTTGGCCGGATTTCTGGCCAAATTATGGTCAGAAAAGGTTGCTCTCTACGCGGACAACTTGTTTTCACCTCTAACAAGTCACATGTAATGTTAGACATGTGACAACCACTACCAGCTGTAAGGGAAAAGTGTAAAGCCTCATTTCTTGACCACTTTTATCTTTATATAGCCAAAAGAATTGCAAGATTGAAAAAGAGACATACGGGAGAAAGCTTGGGAGTGCAGAAATGTAGTTCTTCCATTTTCTTAGTGTTAGGTTAGTTTAGTATAGAGTAGTATAACTCATCCACTCTTGTATATTGGCTAGATTAGGATGAAGATGGAAATGAAGAAGGAGGAGTTGAAACTCAAGTGACATGGGTTATCTCTTCTCCAACTCTTTATTTTTTGTATTGGATTCTTAAGTATGGTTAATATGCAAGTTCTGGATTTTGTATTTATTATGTATCTTTAAAGTTTATGCATTGGGTTTGGTTGAACTTTCTATGATTGTTAGTGTTTATTATTTGGTTATTTGATACTATTATTTGAGCAAGTTATTTAGCACTTTAGATCTTTAAATCATAATTAATCTGGTACCATTGATTGTGATTATCTAAGGTGTTATATCTTTAAAGAAAGTTGAGATTTAACACTGGTTCAAGAAGTGCTAAACATAGGACGTACACTCACGAGAGTAGAAGTGCACCTATGTGATTTTAGTGATTCATTTCATTTAATTTCATTGAAGAAATGAACTTGTAAGTAATCTCATAACCATGAGAATATGTATGGATTAAGTATGAGTATAATTGATTCACTACGAAAGTAGGATTCATATGCATAAGGAAATTACACCATAACTAGCCAAGATAGTAGTAATCGGTGATCCAAATATAGCACTTGCATGAGTAGTGACAGGTGTCGAACCTGTGCAATAATAATAACTAAAAAGTCCTAATTATCACCACAATTAATTATAGAACAAATCCAAGTACTGGAGCAGGGACCCTAGGTGTGCAATGGGTTACTTGATTCACCCTGTTCCCGAAGAGGTTGCTTGATCCGATATACCAGAATTGTCTATAAAAGTATTAAATTTGCGTACAATGGCAAGTAGGGTCGATTCCACAGGGAACGGGTAGGACAATTGTTTCTTTCCAAATCAATAGAACAAAATTGGGGGATATTCAATAGAGTGAAAATGAAAATAAAATAAAATAAATAAAATTCAAAAGCTAACTCAACAATTACAATTTACTAAAAATAGCAATTAATAAAATTCTACTCAAAGGATCAACTTCTCAGGCACGGTCCAATTAAATGATCATCGATGCAAAGGTATTTCATTCATTCATTCATTAGATTGGTTATAGCTATCAACAA
The DNA here is from genome assembly GCA_023065735.1 of Coffea humblotiana. NCBI lineage: Eukaryota > Viridiplantae > Streptophyta > Magnoliopsida > Gentianales > Rubiaceae > Coffea > Coffea humblotiana. The sequence goes on from CM041210.1 coordinate 24,469,636, forward strand.
GCTCTGACAGCCAGTTCTTCCTTACCTTTTCGACAGTCAAGGTACGACCATTGACTGCTTCCCTAACCAGAAAACAACCCTAAGTACGACCATAGGAATTTAATTATCCAGTTGCATTAAAGCTAGAAGAACCCAACCCTAACCAATAAACACGCTAAGAGGGTTTATTTAAGTTAGATCTTACGTTTCCCCAACATAAAGCTAATTACGGTGGTTGTCACTAGTTGTCAACTAAATGAACAATTACGGATTCAATTTAATTAACGTGACAGTAGGCTATTAAATTAAATTAAATATCCGACCGTTGATACTCAATTAATAAAATACCCATGAACAATTAATCCAGGAAACGCACTAATAGCAACGAATTGGAAGAAATAGTGAAAGTTCGATTAGATCTCACAGATGTTATGGACCGCGCCTGCACGTCGACCTTTGGATAGATGAGAAATCTAGCCGCTCCTCATCATATCAATCCCGCTTGATTTAATTAATTCCATCCACACAATTGCCCAAGAATTGAAAGATATGAATTATCGACAGAATAAACAAAAAGTCTTTCTTTTGCCTTGTGGGGTTCGTGTTCGCACAAGAGCCACGAAAGAAAAACAAAAGTCTCCAAAGCAGAAATTGAATTGTCCCTCGATTCGCGTTTGCACTGAAGCTACCAAGAACGAAAAGCACTGGAGAAGAATCGGCTATAAGCAAAGCCAAAAGAATAATAAAAGCGTCTCACAGGAAGAAACAAAAGCTAATCTATTAAGCTCCCGTGATTCTGGCCTTTCTTTTCTTTTTGTATCCCTCCAGTAGCGCCGCCAGCAGGAGCAAAGGAAAACGTATTGGTACCAAGACCTTGCTAAGGGTTTTAATCCCATGCATCGCGGTTCACGTGAACCAGGTTTCTTTATTGGCCTTACTGCTAAAAGGAATCCCGCGGGTCCGGCTTTTGGTGTCCCTCTTCAGTTCATGGCGTGGGCACGCCATGAAATGGAGAGTCTTCTGGAAATTTGCCTTGCAAGAGCACTTTTTGCACCAATCACCTACAAGTCACACAAATATCAATTATGAGCAAAATATCAATACTTAGCACAGTAAGTAGCCAAAATTAGGACAAAATAGCAGTGCAAAATGTGCCCAATAATTGCTCTATCAAATCCCCCCACACCTAGTCAATGCTTGCCTTAAGCATTTCGAAGCTCAGAAGTACAGTCAAGATAACAACGGTTTCATAGTCATCTATACTAACACAAGCATCCCGCATTCCCGCCAATATCACCAAAATTAGAACATACCAGACAGGTGGTTATCCAAAGAATATGAAAGATAATACATGCCACCTTCAAGAAAATGTACGGATATAAGGAACGCTCAAATCAACATCACGGAACGATATTACCATAGGCTTGCACATTTATCACATCTGCACCACTCAAAAGTGAACTAAATACACAAATCAAAGGGGCTTCAACAGGGTTGTAATGGGGCTTAGGTAAAAGGCGGGATAAGAAGGTAAAAATAGGGTGTAATATGTCAAAAGAATGTCTGATATCCACTACATAACCACAACGCTTTACCGGGGAGATTTTACAAGTAAGGCATTTCCATTTGCTTTTCCCATTATGCAAGTGTCGAAACTCCTCTTCTTCTCTCCCTTTTTTTTTTTTTGAGCAGGTGGCTTGCAAGGCGTGGGCACGCCATGTAAGCCAGAGTCTTCTGTTCACCAACTCGCCAATAGGTCTTTTTTTTTTTTTTTTGAATTGGAACCGCCCTGCAAGGCGTGGACACACCATGTAAGCCAGAGTCTTCTGTCCACCAGCTTATTGACGATTTCCCCCCTTTGTTGTTTAGATTCACAGGAATCAGCACCATATAACTTCAATTCTAATAATACTCGCGACCCTGGATTTATATGCTTTACACAAACAATGGAATTCAGACATCTCTTAATGACACAAGATTGAACAAGAAAGTCTAACAAGGTCCTGGGTCGCCAACATAGTTACACAAAGGAGAAGGATAAAAACTCAAATTGGTTTACTATGGGGAGATACGATGAAGGCAATGGTTTGTAGAAAATCAAAGAGGGTTAATCCTAAATGCCCTTATCATTTCAAATGCATCCAGTTCAACAAAATGTGGTCTCGACATGTATAAAACAGCAAGTTCTAGAATGCCAATACCATGTGTGATACCCACTCAACAATCCAAACGAAGCAACAAGAATAACGTACTCGTGCATGGCTCAAAAGCTCTCAAAGGTTCAAGAATGGGTTAAGTCCAGCATATTCAACCTTCAATGATATTACCAAGGAAAACCACAATGCATAGCTAGCATATATGACCACACACACGTGTACCTTGATTATATAATCCATCGCAGCGAAATGCTCTAACAGCTAACAAAATAAATGTAAAAACAAAAAGAAAGTCAACTAAATTTTTTTTTTTCGAGGAAAGCAAAGAGAAACACTGGAAACCATCCTAGCACAAAGAAATAATAGCAGAAAACACTCCCCCCACACCTAAAACCTACATTGTCCCCAATGTAGCAAAGAGAAATAAAGTGGAAGGATAAAGAGGGCGAAACTTCCCTGACTACTGAGAGGGTGTAACGAGCCACTAAGGAGGAGGAGGATGAGGCGGCTGGAATCCAATATGAGCATAAAAAGCTGCCTGATTCTCCGCCTGAATACGGGCAAAAACCTGCAGGGCAGCCAAGCGGCCATCCAACCCGTCAACCCGCTCCCTAGTTCGCAGACAGAATCGTGGAGGGCCTGGTACTGGGCCTCCCAAGCAGGGGGAGCATGGGATGATGACGGACCCGACTGATCCGTGTGAGGCGGTGAATTGGTCGGAGGGGCAGTCGGAGGGGCCCGAGGTCGTGGCCCGCTATCGCCAGGAGGCATCATCTGGTATACATCTCCCACTTTGAAAATAACTCCCATTCTCTCCAAGTTACGCAAATCCAACGGTTCAATCGCACGGGCTAAGGTGAACTTGTGCTCCTTGGTGAGGTCAATCAATCCCAAGCGAACAGCCATGTGCGTAATAAGCGAACCCATAATCACCGGCTTATGCCTTTTTGAATGACTGATTGTATCTGGGTGGCCGCCCAACACCCAAAGTTGACCTGTACCTTGTTGCGCATGCACCAAAGAAAATAAAATTCAGCCTTAGCAAGGGTGCCGGAAGCGTCCTTCCGGCCGGAGAAATTGTAGGCCAAGAACCTCTGGATGACCTTCAAGACCGGATCCTTAAGATAAGAGACTTTAGACTGACTCGGATCATAAAGTTGAGGGTCTGTGGACCACTCCCGCTATATATCAATGTAGTCACTAGAAAAAGGTCTAGTATAATCACATGCACTGTTGATATAAGCTCCAGAGGAAATGGTATCATCCAAAGTGATGAATTCATTTTTAGTGAACTCGAAGGTGGCGTAGAATTCATAACACAGCTCCTCAAATGTAGGATAGTCAAGAACCAGGTACCGCTCCCAACCAATTGCGGTGAACAACTGCTCAATCTCTCGTGCAATTTGCAAATGATCTAAGGTTGGGGTATGGAAACACTTACACAGGGCAAACGGACGGGGCAACAAGCTATTCAAGCGGTCCGTCTGCTCCCGAGTAAGCTCAGTAATAGGTTCTCCCCAAGACCCAGGAGCTATAGTACTTTTGGAAAGACCTAAACGGGATCGAATGGGGGGTTGAATTGGTGCTCGCCGCTTACGAGGTTGGGACCCAGACGGTCCAGAAGTGGTTGCCTTTTTCGGAGGCATTCAGAGACTACAAAAATGAATATAACTAAGCACAGAAACAGCTGGGCAACTACTAAAGGGGATAAGGGGACCACACTCAACAGATAATGCTCACCAATCAACAGTTCAAAAGCAAGGAGAAACACAGTTTCCCACCAGACAATGACAAGGCAACCAGACACAAAAAATGCCCCACTGGCGTCACTTGGCAGACAACACTAAAGAAAACAGAGCCAACACCCCACAGAAGGAACTATCGGTCAAATATAGTCAACAAAGGATAAATCACTGGCCACGTGTACCAAATCTCAGACCCACCAAAGCCCACAGATATTTTAAGCTCAAATTTGAGTCTAATATAGCACAGATTCCAAATTCGACGACTAGTGGCAAAAATATAGTAAAGAGGTACCACTATGCCACGCTGGAGGAGACCGTGGGAGAGAGACACGGCGAGAGAAGGGGTTCCGAGTGCGGGGATGGGCGCGCGCGAATTGGAATCGCTCGCTGCCGAAGCGCGCGGGTGAGGCTGGGCTGGTGCTAGGCGCGCGGGCAGGAGGCAATGCGTTCTGCTGCGCGCTGGTCGCAGTGGTTGGGGGGTGCGCTGCGCTCTGGATCTGGGTTCCCGGGGCTTTCTGGGCACGCGCGGGCGGCGCGCTGCTGAACTAGATGGGCTGACCGGGTTGGCGACGCGAGCAGGGGCAATGGGCGGCGGCGTGAGCAGCGGCGGACAGCGACCGTAAAGGTGGCGGGCAGCGGCGTGCGGCGATGGGTAGCTACCGGTGGGGAACGCAACTGTCAACGGCGGTGAAGTGCGGCGAAGGGCGGCGGCGGACCACGACGGCAAGGTGAGAGCTGCGGCGGCACGCGATGGACAGCGCGCGCTGGACGATGGGCGGCGGCGGACCAATCAAGAAGAAGAAAATGAAACCAAGGAGTTGGGAAGGTAGAAACTGCATCAACGGACATTGACAAGACTAGAAAAGACAAAGAAAAGAGAAAAGTGGGGCTTTAAGAGGGCCCGGTCAAAAGTTTTTCTTTTCTTGATTGACTTTCGTTATTGCGAAGATTGGAAGGCGTGGGCACGCCTTGGAGGTAATAGTCTTCTGACCAATGCATCTCAGTAATGTCTAGGAGAGTTCCTTCCAAGGCGTGGGCACGCCTTGAAACCGGTAGTCCCCCAACGTGCACAGTACCCCAGGCGCACCCCTGCAAGACGTAGGCATGCCTTGGAAATCTCAGTCTTCTGACAATCCAATTTTTACAAACACCCAAGTGCGATGAATGCAAGGCGTGGGCACGCCTTGTAACATGACGTCTTCTGCCCCCGAATTTTTTTTTTTTTAGAATAAAACTACACAAAAACACCCATGACCTACAACACCAGTTGTTTGTTAATAAGAATCTAAACTCATTGATTTTAACACACAAATATGAAATAAAACGCAATTAAAATTCTTGGATTGCCTTCCAAGCAGCGCCTTTCTTTAACGTCTTTGGCTAGACGCAGCAAGAGCCAGTTAAGCCTCACACTTTGGATCATCAAGATATATGACCTCCACCTGCTCGCTATTAAACCCCTCATAATAGGGTTTAAGCCGTTGACCATTCACCACGAACTTCTTCTCGGTTTTCAAACTCTGGATTTCCACTGCACCATAATGAAAAATATTAGAAATGACAAATGAACCAATCCAACGCGAACGCAACTTACCCGGAAAAAGCTTGAGTCTCGAGTGATAAAGGAGGACTTTTTGCCCTACGACAAATGACTTTCTTGAGACTTGTTGGTCGTGGAAGACTTTGCTCCTCTCTTTGTAAATTGCAGCGTTCTCATAGGCTTCATTCCTCAGCTCTTCCAATTCTTGTAATTGGAGCTTCCGATGTTCTCCGGCATCCATCAAGTCCATATTGCATCTCTTAATTGCCCAAAAAGCCTTGTGTTCAAACTCGACTGGAAGGTGACATGGCTTCCCAAAGACTAATCTGTATGGGGACATTCCAATCGGCGTCTTGTAGGCGGTGCGGTAGGCCCAAGGGGCATCTTCCAGCTTCAAACTCCAATCCTTTCTATCGGGCCGCACCATCTTTTTCAGGATCGATTTGACCTCCTTATTCGACACTTCGGCCTTACCGTTCGTCTGCGGATGATAGGAGGTGGACACTTTGTGGAGTACACCATACTTACGGAACAAAGCAGTAATTGTCTTATTGCAAAAATGAGTGCCCCTGTCACTAACTATAGCTCTCGGCATTCCAAAACGGACAAAAATGCTAGATTTTATGAAGTCTGCAATCACTCTAGAATCATTAGTCCGGGTGGCCTTTACCTCCACCCATTTAGAAACATAGTCGACAGCAAGTAAAATGTATAAGAAGTCAAAAGACGAGGGGAAAGGGCCCATGAAATCTATACCCCAGACATCGAAAATTTCGACAAACAACATGGGGGTTTGACTCATTTGGTCTCTACGAGAAATATTTCCTACCCTTTGACACTTATCACAGGATTTACAAAACAGATTTGCATCCTTAAACAGAGTTGGCCAATAAAAACCACTTTCTAACACCTTACGGGCTGTTCGCTTTGGCCCAAAATGCCCTCCACATGCAAATGAATGACAAAAAGTTAAAATAGCATGGAACTCACCGGCACTTACACACCTGCGTATCACTTGATCTGAGCACTGCTTCCACAGGTAAGGGTCATCCCAGATATAGTGTCTGGCGTCACTTCTCAATTTATCTCTCTTAGCCTTTGGCCAACCTACAGGCGATTGATTCGTTACCAAAAAATTGACAATATCAGCATACCAAGGTACCGACGAATCAATGGCTAGTAACTGCTCCTCGGGGAATGATTCTCTCAACGGCAGATCCTCCTTATTCGTAAGCAACCGGCTCAAATGGTCAGCCACCAGGTTCTCGGCCCCACTCTTGTCCTTGATCTCCAAGTCGAACTCCTGTAAGAGCAAGATCCACCTTATCAGCCTCGGTTTTGCATCCTTTTTCGCTAGCAGGTACCTCAAAACTGCATGATCAGAAAACACGATTACTTTTGCACCCAATAAATATGACCTAAATTTTTCTAGTGCAAATACAACGGCTAATAATTCTTTCTCTGTCGTTGAGTAGTTAAGTTGGGCTCCACTCAATGCTCTCGACGCGTAGTAGATCGCGTGTGCGGCCTTTCCAATTCTTTGACCCAGCACGGCTCCTACAGCATAATCACTTGCGTCACACATGATTTCAAATGGCAAGCTCCAATCTGGGGGTTGAATGACGGGCGGTGACGTCAATGATTCCTTCAGTTTATCAAAAGCCACCTTGCACTCTTGGGTGAAATCAAATGTCACGTCCTTTTGCAGCAACTTGAACAGGGGCGCTCCGATCTTTGAGAAATCCTTAATGAACCTCCTGTAAAACCCTGCATGACCCAAAAAGAACGTACTTCCCGTACACATACGGGATAAGGTAGAGCAGAAATAAGATCTATTTTAGCTTTATCTACCTCTATTCCCCTAGCCGAGACAACGTGCCCTAAGACAATACCATGATCTACCATGAAGTGACATTTCTCCCAATTAAGAACCAAATTCGTTTCTATGCACATTTTCAAAATTAGAGCTAGATTATCGAGACATTCATCAAAACTATCCCCGTACACACTAAAATCATCCATGAATACCTCAATAATCTTCTCTACGTACTCGGAGAAAATACTTACCATGCACCTTTGAAAAGTTGCTGGAGCATTGCAAAGACCGAAAGGCATCCTACGGTAAGCAAACGTACCAAATGGGCAGGTGAAAGTGGTCTTCTCCTGGTCTTCCAGAGCTATCGCGATCTGAAAGTACCCTGAAAAACCATCCAAGAAACAATAGTAAACACGACCAGCTAATCTTTCTATCATTTGGTCAATGAAAGGAAGAGGGAAATGGTCCTTTTTCGTCACAGAGTTCAGCCTTCGGTAGTCAATGCACTGGCGCCAGCCTGTAGCTTTCCGAACCGGAACCATCTCACCCTCCTGATTTTCTTCTACGGTTACCCCGCCTTTTTCGGGACCACTTGAACGGGGCTCACCCAAGGACTGTCCGAGATAGTAAAGATAATCCCCACCTCCAGGAGTTTAAGTATCTCCTTTTTCACAACTTCCATCATCAGGGGATTCAACCTCCGTTGTGCCTGTCTTACCGGTTTCGCATCATCCTCGAGCCTTATCCGATGCATGCATAAGGACGGGCTTATCCCTTTGATATCTGCTATACTCCATCCAATTGCCTCCTTATGATCCCTAAGGATTCGCACCAGTCTGTCCTCTTGGCTTGGAGATAAGCGTGCGGAAATGATTACTGGAAGTGTCTCTCGGTCTCCCAGAAACGCGTACTTCAGATGCTTCGGGAGAGGCTTAAGTTCTAACTCCGGTGCCTGCACAACTGAAGGTAACAGTTTCGTCTGAGTTTCAGGCACAAAAAGAGAAGTAAGCTCATACCTTGGAGAGATGGTTGGAAGTGAGTGTAATGCTTCAACTGCACGGTACAACTCATCCCTTATGTTCACATCAAGATTTACACCCAATTCAAGGTGCTTGGTCAAGGCTACCTCCAACGCGTCTTTCCCCTCCAGCTCGAAAGTTTCCTGTACAATAGGCTCAATAACACTCACCGCAAAGATTGAGTTAGACTCTTCTGGGTACTTCATCGCCTCAAAAATATTAAAATTCACAGTTTCACCATCAAACTCCATTGACAAAGTATCCTCATTCACATCTATTTTAGTCCTGGCAGTGCTAAGAAATGGCCTACCTAACAAAATGGGTGACGGATTTAATGATTTCTCGTCCCCCATGTCTAGGATATAAAAATCTGCCGGAAAAACTAACTCATTTACCTGAACCAACACATCCTCAACTAGCCCCTCTGGATAAGCATTGGTGCGGTCAGCTAGTTGGATTATGATGGCCGTTTCTTTCAATGGCCCAAGGTTTAGAGAAGCATAAATGGTTTTAGCATCACATTGATTGACGCCCCCAAATCTAACATTGCTCTCCTAATCGGTGTATTTCCTATTTTGCAGGGGATCGTGAACATACCTGGATCCCCACACTTGGGTGGGAGTTTCCTTTGGAGCATGGCCGATACGTTTTCTCCCACTGCTACTCTCTCATCCCCTCTCAACCTTCTCTTGTGGGTGCATAAGTCCTTAAGAAATTTCGCGTACTTCGGTACTTGCTTAATTGCATCCAGTAAGGGGATGTTGATCTCCACTCTTCGGAACACGTCCAGGATCTCCTTCTCTTTCCCCGCCTTCTTCGTCTTCTCCAACCTACATGGAAAAGGAGGTAAATTAGATTCAATAGGTATCGATGGCGGGGGGTTTACCTTAGGGTCTCCACGAATGCGTCCCTCTTCTTCCATCTCCTTCTCGATCTCTTCCTCGTTTTGCTCTTTAGGGTCGTGGCCTTAGGCCCTTCCACTTCCTTACCACTCCTTAGTGTCATGGCACTCACATTCTTGGGATTTGCCTCGGGTTGCGATGGCAATTTCCCAAAGACTTGGGACTCTAAACGGTTGATTGCAGTTGCCATGTGACTCATTTGAGTCTCCAGATTTTTCATGCCCGACCTAGTTTCCTGCTGGAACTGAGCCGTGCTCGTGACCAAGGATCTAGTCTCTTGCTAGAGTTGGGTAGTACTCGTTGTCAACTCTTAATAATATCCTCCAAAGAGCCTCCTGTATTGGAGGGCGATGGCTGAGGCTTGGGCTGCCACGGCTGCTGAAATCCCGGTGGACGATTTGAGAAAGAATTTTGTGGCCTGTTCCCGTAGCTGAAATTGGGGTGGTTTCTCCAACCTGAATTGTACGTGTTGGAGTATGGGTCGTACTGTCTACGAGGTGCGCACGCCTCCGGCCATGTGCACTTGTTCAGTCCCATTCTCTTGCAACATGGGGCACGAGTCAGTGAGGTGGCCCACGTTTGTGCAGATTCCATAGACCTTTGCCTGGTGCACGTTCCCCACAGCTAATTGGCGAACGAAAGACGTTAGCTCTGAAATCTGCTGTTGAATAGACGACGTCTCTACCTCGTTGACCCTACGGGTAGGATTACTCTCACGGAAGCCAAATTGTTGGGAATTCTCTGCCATTGCTTCAATAAGCAAGCCATGCTTCCCTCGGTGTCTTATTGGCCAGTGCTCCCCCACTCGCAGCATCAATAATGCTCCTATCAGACGACTGGAGCCCCTCATAGAAATATTGGATCAACAGTTGTTCACTAATTTGATGCTGTGGGCATCTAGTGCACAACTTATTGAACCTCTCCCAATAGTCATACAGAGATTCTCCAGGATACTGTTTAATGCTGCATATCTCCTTTCGTAGACTTGCAGCTCGGGATGCAGGGAAGAATTTTTCCAAAAATTTCTTCTTTAGTTGGGCCCACGTTGTGATACTTCCTGCGGGAAGGTAGTACAACCAATCCTTGGCTGCATCCTTCAGGGAGAAAGGGAAGGCTCTAAGTTTGATTTGCTCCTCAGTAATTCCAGACGGCTTCATACTGGAGCATACCACATCGAACTCCTGAATGTGTTTATCGGGTTCCTCCCCCGAGAGGCCATGGAACGTGGGTAACAGATGGATTAACCCCGACTTTAGTTCGAAGGAGGTGTTCTCCGCCAGGGTTGGAAATGTGATGCACAACGGCTGTTGGGGTAATTCCGGAGTAGCCAACTCCCTTAGCGTTCTTGCATTTGCCATGGGGGTGTCTTCTTGACCTGAGTCACTTGAATTATCACCACTCGAATCTGTTGACTCACCCTCTGAATCCAAACTCTGAGATGCAATGCTAGATGGCTCCTCTCGGAGTTGTCTAGTCTCTTTCCTAGTCTGGCGCGCAGTCTTCTTTACTTCCGGGTCGAAAATCAATTCGCCTGTACGAGAAGAACGAGGCATAAACTAGAAAAATGCCAGACAAATCCAAAGAAAACAACTTAGAAAGAAACAAAATTAACCAAAACACCGTTCCCCGGCAACGGCGCCAAAAATTGACAGGTGTCGAGCCTATGCAATAATAATAACTAAAAAGTCCTAATTACCACCACAATTAATTATAGAACAAATCCAAGTACTGGAGCAGGGACCCTAGGTGTGCAATGGGTTACTTGATTCACCCTATTCCCGAAGAGTTTGCTTGATCCGATATACCAGAATTGTCTATAAAAGTATTAAATTTGCGTACAATGGCAAGTAGGGTCGATTCCACAGGGAACGGGTAGGACAATTGTTTCTTTCCAAATCAATAGAACAAAATTGGGGATATTCAATAGAGTGAAAATGAAAATAAAATAAAATAAACAAAATTCAAAAGCTAACTCAACAATTACAATTTACTAAAAATAGCAATTAATAAAATTCTACCCAAAGGATCAACTTTTCAGGCACGGTCCAATTAAATGATCATCGATGCAAAGGTATTTCATTCATTCATTCACTAGATTGGTTATAGCTATCAACAAGTTCTGACAGCCAGTTCTTCCTTACCTTTTCGACAGTCAAGGTACGACCATTGACTGCTTCCCTAACCAGAAAATAACCCTAGGTACGACCATAGGAATTTAATTATCCAGTTGCATTAAAGTTAGAAGAACCCAACCCTAACCAATAAACACGCTAAGAGGGTTTATTTAAGTTAGATCTTACGTTTCCCCAACATAAAGCTAATTACGGTGGTTGTCACTAGTTGTCAACTAAACGAACAATTACGGATTCAATTTAATTAACGTGACAGTAGGCTATTAAATTAAATTAAATATCCGCCCGTTGATACTCAATTAATAAAATACCCATGAACAATTAATCCAGGAAACGCACTAATAGCAACGAATTGGAAAAAATAGTGAAAGTTCGATTAGATCTCACAGATGTTATGGACCGCGCTTGCGCGTCGACCTTTGGGTAGAGGAGAAATCTAACCGCTCCTCATCATATCAATCCCGCTTGATTTAATTAATTCCATCCACACAATTGCCCAAGAATTGAAAGATATGAATTATCGACAGAATAAACAAAAAGTCTTTCTTTTGCCTTGTGGGGTTCGTGTTCGCACAGGAGCCACAAAAGAAAAACAAAAGTCTCCAAAGCAGAAATTGAATTGTCCCTCGATTCGCGTTTGCACTGAAGCTACCAAGAACGAAAAGCACTGGAGAAGAATCGGCTATAAGCAAAGCCAAAAGAATAATAAAAGCGTCTCACAGGAAGAAACAAAAGCTAATCTATTAAGCTCCCGTGATCTGGCCTTTCTTTTCTTTTTGTATCCCTCCAGTAGCGCCGCCAGCAGGAGCAAAGGAAAACGTATTGGTACCAAGACCTTGCTAAGGGTTTTAATCCCATGCATCGCGGTTCACGTGAACCAGGTTTCTTTATTGGCCTTACTGCTAAAAGGAATCCCGCGGGTCCGGCTTTTGTTGTCCCTCTTCAGTTCATGGCGTGGGCACTCCATGAAATGGAGAGTCTTCTGGAAATTTGCCTTGCAAGAGCACTTTTTGCACCAATCACCTACAAGTCACACAAATATCAATTATGAGCAAAATATCAATATTTAGCACAGTAAGTAGCCAAAATTAGGACAAAATAGCAGTGCAAAATGTGCCAAATAATTGCTCTATCAAGTAGTTAGGAATACCATAACCTAAGAAGCTTCATTTGTTATTTTCTTGTATAAGTTCAGTAGGTTTTACTTGTTATAATTCATTGATAGTCTAAATAATAGAGAAGCTTTAGTAACACCGGTAATTATTCAATGTTTCTCGTGGGATCGACCCGATACACACCTTAAACTACTAATTTGACTTGTATACTTGCAGTCAAACGGGTGTAAATTGGATTTTAACTTGTACGTATAACAAAAGCCCGTCACACACCTCCTTGCGTAGCCTCGATATGAATTTATCACCCTTTACTACCCGTGGGTCTTGTGGATGCTCCCTCTTTGTTGCCTGCTGCCTCTTTAAACTTTTTAAGAATAGCTGCGAAATCTGGCTTTTTAGCTTCTTCCAGTTTTCTTGGAACTCTTGTCTTGAGCATTTCGACGGCCCGTATCGCTTCCATTTTCGGTAACAATAAAGCTGCACATAAAATACATTATCGTAGTAGATCTCTCAGAAGATCTTGATTAAATTGAAGAATGACGAGAGAAGGGCTTACCAATAGCAAGGGCAAAGACAAACACGACAAAAACAGATTTGCTTGAAGCCTTCATCATGGTTGTTTGTGCTTGTGCTTGTGCTTGGCTTGAGACAAACTAAGCTCTTGAATGTTTTCTTTCACACTTTGGCTTCTGAATTTTACAGGGTTGAATCCATATATAGTGCATGACGTTCCATTAAATGGAATGCCAATCATTGAAACCCTGTTTCGTGTACTCAAACTGAAAGGAAATTACATCACCATGTGCTTGAAAGTCAACTGAATCAAGTATTGCCAGATAATGTGGATATGTTCTACCATTTTATAATTCCTTAAGTGACTAAATAAATCCCCATGAGGGTCATGACCTGTATATTTTATATTGTGCAAGGGAATGTCCCAAAATTGAGTCTTGCTGTCATCCTTCCTTGTGTCTCCAGGATGTGCTCCATAATAAAGGTCAAAAGGTGAATATTACAGGATCTTGAAAGTCAACTGAATCAAATATAGCCAGATAATGTGGATAACGTTCTAGTATTTTTTGTAATTCCTTAAGTGACTAAACAAATCCACATGAAGGTTGATGACCTATATATTTTATATTCTGCACCTGAAAGGACTCACAAATTGTGTCCTGAGGCCCCAAAATTTAGTCCTGCTGTCATCCTTCCTTTTGTCTCTAGGATGTTCTCCATAATTAAGATCAAAAGGTGAATATTTTTAGGTGCAGGCAGATTAGACCGGTTACCACCTAACTGATAAATCTAGCATGAAAGTTCAACCAAAAAATTCACATAAATGATATTTGTGAATAATAAAAATGGTAACTGTTATGTCCAAAAAGGATAGTGCTGTGGTACTGATCCCGTTAGGAGACTTAATATAAAATAATAGCAGTTGAGCTGAACATCCGGTTTTCTTTCTTTTTGTGATAGTTTAGAACCTTTTGCATCCCTTTTTTTGTGAATTAAATAATTCATCCAAAAGTACATGTAACTTTTCCAACTAAATCAGTAAGATTGTTTTGTAAAATGATAAGTTTTAAGTAATTAACAAAATTTACTTTTTTTAATATTGAATCTTACCATTTATGTAATGAAATTTACTATATCTTTTTTGTCAAACTTACTCACTTTAGCAGTTTTTTTTCTTTTCAAAATTTTAGCATTTCCTTGCGTGCTTGCATGTCTTTGAAGATGGCACTTCTTTAATAGAACAAAGGAAACAACGATGGTACCGAGACAGATCAATAACAAGAGAGTAACAAAATAAATGAAATTTTAATTTTCAATCTAAGAGATGGAACAGAATTTCTTAATCATTGGCTCGCGTGTGATGTAGAACTTTTTTGTATTTCAAAACTCTCTAAAGACAATGAGAAAATAATGAACCTACTTTGAATAGCTTGGAAATCCTACTTCTTAGTTCTTATGGTGGCAATAACTTGATAAAGGGAAAATGACCATTTTTGTTCCTTATGTTGCCCACCAACTTAGACCCTTCTCCACAAAATAAAGTGAATATAGTGTCACGAGGGAATGGGCTTATCTTATGTTCCTCCTACAGCTACTCTGTTGCGTGCTTGATCCGGATGATATTGCGGAAGGAGTCGACAAATGGAAACATGCTCTGATAAGTTTTGTTTTGGATCATTCTCCTCCTTTGCAATCCATGAAGAGGTTCCATAACTAAAAATGGCAGAAATATGGCAAAGGTGACTGTGTTTTGCTAGAGACTGGGTGTTTGTGTTCCACTGTTCTTCTAAGGAAACTAAAACAGAGTATTCTTGACCAGTCTACTTGACCTTTTGGCAGCAAAATGCTATTCTTGAAACCGGGACACGGGAAATGGACATTTCAAAGGATGAAAACTACCTTATATTGATATTACTCATATAATTTTTTTGTCAAGCCAACCCTCCCCTCTACTTATATGAAATTGCTTTACTTGTGTTTATCCACTATTCACCATAATATTGTCTTATAATTTTTACTTCAGGAATCTACAAGTAGAATTATTGACCAAAAGATGGAACCTACATTTTAGGTTTGCAACTGAGTGGTTGGATAAATGTTTAAAACTAATAAAATTTATGAATTAATTGTGTATTCATCAATGATATATTATCTTAAAGTGCTAATCTTTTACTTATTATATAAGGTATTGTTAAAAATTTAATAATATAGATAGTGAATATATAAATTTAGTATTTTTTTACTCATACATTATGTACAAAAATTTTAAAAAATAAAATACATATGGGCTTTCAAGAAAATTCAGGTTAAAAGCTACCTCAAAGCCCATATATCATATTATATACAAACATTATCAAGAAAGTTTTTAGTTCTCCTGGCTTTATGGGTAGGGCGTTACAAACTTAGGGCCAAGTTGCGAATACAAAAATGTGGTCGTTGGTGTAAAGAAAGCTGAGATTATAACATACATAGCAATATCAGAGAGATATTTATTTATTTGATTATCAACTTTATCATGACATAACCTCAACTATTTTTTCCATAGTTAATACATCAATTTTCCTGCTTAATTAGAATTACTTTTGCAGCTGCAATTGCATACATACCAAAGAAAGAATGGTAGGTTAAGTGCAAATGCATTGCTAGATATGGTATTTCTACAATGCTTTTCTTGAAATTCTGCATCTGAAATATGACGGTGGATGGCTGGTAAATAAAATTGGAGGTCAACCAATATTTGTAGATTTCAAAGAAGGTGATCATGATAATAATTAACATAAATATTATCATTTTATTATTTTTTAAGTTCGGTGATTAAAAGCACGCAATAAGCAAACTCCAAAGGAAGAAGAATC
This sequence comes from Coffea humblotiana, assembly GCA_023065735.1. NCBI lineage: Eukaryota > Viridiplantae > Streptophyta > Magnoliopsida > Gentianales > Rubiaceae > Coffea > Coffea humblotiana. Next base: position 24,485,408 of record CM041210.1, read on the forward strand.
TACTGTTGATGCTTTAAAATTACCACACACTCGTTGAATTGCAACATATTCGTGAAATAGATGTTACTCGTAGAACTTCCAAATGCTAATATATCTCCACCTTATCTGGCAGTAGGAGATACAAGATCCAAGCACAGGGTCACAACATCATGCGGTTGGCCACCAAATCTACACAATTTGTGTAGTGGATTGAATATCATATAACTATAGAATATAAGCACTATAGATGAATATGTGTGTACATTACGATCTTTCTTTTTTATTTTTTATTTTTTATTTCAATAGGTTATCTATTAACTTCAAATGAATTATATTTTTATGCAGTTATTTAAGTTACTCAATTTATGAATGTAAAAGGACATTAAGGTAACTTTAAAACTTCATTATTGGAAAGTTTGGACTTCAAGAGGAAGGAAAGAAGAGAAAAGTTTGGACTTCAAGAGGAAGGAAAGAAGAGAAAAACAAAAGAAAAATTTTTAGATGTTTAGGCAGCTACAATGGTACTTACTTACCTTCATGGTTATTTATTTCAACCACAATACCTATCTACATATATTTGAAACTTACGTCCAATTTATGCTGGAATTTCTGTAGTAGTAGTTAGAGTAAAGTCATATTAATATTCTGTTTTTACTTTGGCCAACTGAACCGAGTTTAAGTTTCTTGGATGGTTGAATTATTTGCTTATACTTAGACCAAGTGGACTCATGATTTACATCCTCTCAAGGCTTCCAGTGAATGGTATATTAGGGGGTCTATTATGAACTCACATAGCAACCATAATTATCTGATACGGAGATAAACAGATAATTTTGGTCCGCAAAAGTTTGAGGCTCTTCAATTTGTTTGCCACAAACCAAAGTTAATCCTTATAATATTTAGATAATGGTTCAATCTGGTTACTTATGATTCATACAACACTAATCCAGTCACTATTTTATCCAGTCTAAGACAATCTAATAACAACTGCATAACCATAACATTAAGAGTCCTTAGAGCAACATAACATCTCTAGTGCGACTCCCATCCCAAAAAATACTACCTTTAACAAAATTACACCCTGTTCATTAAATAGAATTGCTATCACCCCCTTTTAAATTTTCACTATTTTTTCTCTAGATAGTCTCAAATTCAAATTCAAATTCAAACTCGTTGTCAGACACTTAATAACGGTAATAATATATATAGTATCAATGTATGAAAAATTAATTCTTTTGTTAAAATCAAACTATGTATGCATAGTGAAGACATCGATCCTGCATTTGTCAGATCAGGAGCAGTATACTAATTATTTGCACCACCGGTTATTTAAACTGTTTACAAATTCAATAGCGCTGCATACAAGTATATCATCGACAAATAGAAGTACACAACAATAAAACAAAAGTAAATCACCGAACATCAACATAACAGTTGTACATGAATGCAAACTACAACTTTATTTTTGTATGCAACATCCCCATATTTGTGCATGGATCAACCCGTCACAACTCCTTGCGCGGCCTCGATCTGAATTTATCACCCTTCAACTGCACATACATTACCCACGCATTCGCCAGATCGGCCGTCTGCAGACTTGTTGCTGCTACGCACTAGGAAGAAAAATTAAACATCCCTGTGGGTTCGACCTCTAGTATGCGATTGATAATTTTATGAACTCTGTACATTTATAGAAAATATCGATCAGGGAGCATAGTAAGAGGGCTTCAAGGTAGGAAGAATAGTGAGAATGGATAGAAAAGGAGATTGATTATGCGAGGTGGGGAAACAAAAGATCTATCAACAATGACTATTGAAAAATTGTAGGGTTCGTTAATTCCTCACGAACAGAGAATGAATAGGAAACTTGAAGATGGTGCAGAGAAAAAAAAAACAATGGAGAAAGTGTTGCAGATGCAAACAGATAAAACTAAGGACAAAGGCGAACCTCAAATTTGCGAAATCAAAATTTTAGCAGAAGAGAACAAGACCGTGGTAGTGGCAATTTTAAAGGCGAGGTAGAGGCATTTGTAACCAACACAGAAGTAACAATAATCTCAAAATGAGTAAAAATAATAATAATTTTCACATACATGATATTCAGTGTCGTAATTATAAAAAATTTGTCCACTATAAGAATGAGTGTTAGTATAATTCTAGTAACAAGTTTGTGCATGCTAATATGCCAGAGAATACTTGTGAAAAAATGATACTTGTTTACTTTCTAGCTCATAGTTGGAAGAAAATAAGAAGAACAATTGAATGTTAGATTAAATATATATAGTGATAAAAAAATATATTTACTACTTTTGGGTGAGTTTGTAGAACTTTTAGATGAGTTTGGCAACAAAAAACGGGTGCTTGTTTATGGAAAAAGAAGAATTGGTTTTACTTCAAAAAATGGTAATTTTAATTGTATTTCTAATATTTTCTGTGTCGAGCCTTTATCATAATTCATTGAGTCTTAAGCATCTTTCTGAGAAGGGATTGATTTGATACTATTGGTACTATTAATGATGATCGTATTGGATTAATAACAAAGGTGTGTATGGGCCTACATGGTTTAAATTCTGTATACACATATATATGGAGGCTAGTAAAAGAACCACAAAAACTGATTTACCGCACCCCTACCACAAAAATGTTTCTTTCGAATGTTTTCGTTAAAAAAAAAAAAACTGGTACATATTTGGTGGCCATGCTTCATGAACTCAACTGGAGTCTGGAAGGCCGATTAATGTGACCAAGTGCTTGGATCTTGTAAGTCAACCGAATCTCCGATTGCCAGATAATGTGAAATTTTTCTATCACCCGCCTTGTTACGATCTAGAGATTGTAATCTTTACTCAGTAGAAATAAAAATACCTAAACAGAAGTTAATTAAATTTAAATCAGAAATAATGAATCTCTAGCAAATGATATAACTCCGGAAGTGGTTCATACAACTACTCATCGATACAATAATTATTTCATCTATTTATTAATAAACAAGTTATAATTGTCAAATACGAGATGACAACCGACTTTTCTTTACTGTCTTGATAGTTAAGGTATATCCGTTAACTACTTCCCTAACTAAGAAACAACTCTAGGTACGTCCATAGAATTTAATCCCTTGATTGCATTAGGAATTAGAAAAGGTCTGTTCTAATCAATAAACACATTACCAGGATCTATTTAAATTAAATCATATATTTTCCTAATATGAAACCAATCACATTAGTTGTCACTAATTTAAGACAATTAAACAAATTACGGATTTAACTGTTCTAACTAACATTAGTTTCTCAAATTGAATTAAATATCAAGCCCTGATATTCAAACAATAAAACAACCATGAGAAATTAAATTAGAAAACATACAAATACTAACGAATAAAAGAAATTAATAAAACAATTAGATCTCATAGATGTAGATGAACCAAATCCTTTGTTATTCCTCGACTAGTAAAGAGAATCAATTACTCTCCATTGAAAAAACCCAAGCAATTGCATTGACAAAAGTTGCACGAGCATTCAACAATAGAAAACAATGAAAACAAAACAAAAGGCAGGGGACGGCGCTTCTCGTTTCTGTTTCTCTGAGGCTAATCACCTCAAGGGCCAACTGCCTCCCTCGTTTCTGCCTCTAGTCCCGGACTAAATAGATAGATTCTCCCCAAAACACAAAGACGGACTCCTAAAAGTTAGCAAAAGCCAAATCCTTTCTCCGCACGTTTCTTTCCTAAACTACTAATACTAATACTTTTACTTTCCCACGAAAGGAATACTTCCTAAATTAACGAAAGATAAGTACTTGTTTCCTAATACAAAATGGAAATCTAATTATCTTGGAAAAAGACTCCAATTTAAATTGGGAAGCTGTCACGCGCGATAAATCACGCATCTTTAAACTTGATAGCAACCCTTGAAAAATCACCTTTTTGTCACTTTTTACTCCACTTCTCTACAATCAGTATCAAATATCAAATATAAGTAGAATCTACCAATTAAAATAATATTTGACTAAAATTAATGGGAAAATAATCATAAATTAAATGATAAAAATGCAACATAGTAATCTTTTCCTAGAAACCAACTAGAAGTTCAGAAAGCAGTGTATGTGCAAAGGGGGAGGGAGCGAGGTGGTGGAAAGAATGGGTAAGTGAGAGATTTCTCGTCCCGCTTTCATCCTTGATGCTGTCACAAAGATGTGCATCATAATTAAAGTCGGAAGGTGAACTATCCAGCCAGAAAAAAAGCCTTAAGGTGAATTAGTAAAATGGTTATTTCAACAATATTTTACTTATATAATCGTTTTCAAATTAATTAATGTGAAAAATCCGCAATGGTTTTCCGTTGTAACTGATAATTTTATTTTGTCAACTCCTAAAATTTTGTGTAATCTTCTGACGTTATAATCTGAAATCTAGGATGAACATAATATATCAAATCACGAGATTAATTGTTAGGATCTAAGTGCGGAATAAACAACTATTGAGATATTAAGTGCACAACAATTTAATGAGAAACAAGCCACAAACATGAAAGATAAACGACACACAATATTTAACGTGGTTCGACTTCACCATTGAGCCTACGTCCATAGCGAAAAACCCGTTCTTTATTGTAAAAGGAAAACCCTATATAAGAATACAATTAGAACCCAAACACAACCCTTATATACTATCTCTCATCTCTCAAGAACCCTCTTTCACCCCATGAATAAGGCTACATGTCGCCTCTTGTGTGCCGTTGTGTGTCTCTTGTGTAGTATGTCAACCCACCTATTTATAGGGAACATTATTTGGCCAAAATCCAAATAACAATAGGAAACCAATTCTAATTCCTAGACTTGTATAGAATAAGAAATAACTTCTAATTCTAGACTAAATAGAATATTCCTTAACTACTACTTCAAGTAACTAAAACCAATTAGGAAACTAGTTACTTCCACACAAAACAAAAAATCTACTTAAAAGAAATTAAGCCAATTTCTTAACATTAATTACATACATTCTGTGTATTTCCATATGCACCACCTAATATGTTTACAAAAGAATCAATGAATGATTTAGAAAATAAAAAATTTTGCTTTTATTAGATTATTTTATAGTAACGAGCTTGATAACAAAACATTGGTAAAACTCCAAATAGAGTACAATAATCATGTATTACATGAAATTTCAAATATAAACAACTTCTTTTTTTTTTGCATTTTCATGCAAAAAAAAAAAAAAATCAACAACCGAAATCACACAAATTTATTAGCCTCGCGTAAGCCAGTTAAGCAATTAGTTATTCGTTTACAGGGATTAAAGTATAAATGGCTTTGATCTCTGCGCTGGCATCTAACCGACCAATGTTGTTATTTGCAGAGGTATCTATGGCCGTTTTGCCATTTAATTGTACTTCCACCAGTTTTCTTGGAGGCCTTGTCTTCAGCGGTTCCGTGGCCAGCACTGTTGCCCTCACCTCGGGCAATGATAAAGCTGAACCTTATACAAAATTCATCAGTAACTCATAAAGAAATTAAATATCATATTCATCTTGGGCGATTAAATATTCATCTATTGTGTGGTATAAATTGAAGTGAAGAATGAGAAGAGTGGGGGACGGAGGGGGGGGGGGGGGGCTTAGTTACCAATTGCAAGTGCGAGGAGCAGCACCGCAAAAGCTGATTTACTTGCACCCTTCATTATGTTCAGATTGAAGTTGTTGGGAGTTTTTTTTGGTAGAAAAGTATGTTATAGTAATGTGATGTGTGTGTGTATATATAAGGTAAAAAAATTTTATTTGAAAAGCGTGTCAAGGAAATATTGTAAAATTTTTTTCTGAAATACTAGCAATCCAAACGTATAAACTCTTGAATGTTTCCTTTGGCACTTGGGTATCTGAATTTATAGCGATGAATGCATGCAACATTTTCAATTTTCAACTTTTCCCCTCAATTTTATTGAATCACCTTATTTGCCATCCCCCCCCCCACCACCCACTCATAATTTTGTAAAGCTCCCCACATTGATCCCCTGAAAATTGGCATAGTTCACACCTTTATCTACATAATTCCTTCATGAAGATTATAAAATTCTCTCCTCTATGTCTGAATTTTGTAACATTTCCTTTCAAAATAAATTGTTAAATCTACGAGAAAAAAATTATCTTCATGGTAAACATGAGGAATAATAACGATGAGCCACATTGGACGTGAATCTTTAGCATTATAAAAAACTTGAGGAAAGGTTAGGTTGGATGGTAAAATAAGAGAAATCGTAAACAGAATGTCCTTAATTCAAGATCTCTCACTTACCATAAATAAATAAAGTTAACAATTTCTCCCATCCAAGTATCCTAACTCCATCACTAGTTATATCATATACGGTCAATAGTCTCCCATTGGTAGGCACAATCTCAATTTCTAATTGATAGAGGATCTATAAAAACCACTAAAATCACTTAAAAATACGCTGGTGACCTTATACCTTACTCTAAAAAGGGACAACAATCTCTTTCTCCTAAACTTTTTACTACCAAAAGGTGAAAGGGAGTCTCGCTTCAGGCTAAATTAGTAAGTGGAAGGCCAATCATATGACCATGTGTGTGGATCTTGCAAGTCAACTCAAATCTCCTATTTCCAGATAATGTGGAAATTTTCTAGCATTTCGAAATTCCTAAAGTAACTAAATAAATGCCCATGAGAGCCATGACCTAAATATTATGCACGGGAAAGGACCAACAATCCCGCTGTAATTCTTGATGCTGTCTCTATGTCGCGCTTCATAATTAAAATCGGAAGGTGACTTGTCCCAAAATGGAATGAGAGGTTGGCAAAGTTTGCCTGGATACCACCTAACAGATAAATCTATCATATAAAAATTTCAGACAAAAATTCCAATAAAATGACATTTGAAAATAATAGAAAATGGATACTTGTATCAATGATGACCATGATCACCTTGTTTCGTCACCTACTAATGTTGGACTTAATTAAAAAAAAATACTAATATTCGTCGGCATTTTGTATCAGTTATCCATTATCCAATATCACACTTCGAACAAAGAATTCCGAGAAAAAACATTATAGAAAGCGAATTTGTTGGCAAAGTAAACAGAACTCAAAGTTTTTTTAAAATTAATTAGTAGTTTTATTGGAGTTAAGTTTCAGTAGTTTAGTTATTCAGACGCTGGTGTTCTATTTGATAGTTTCCTTTGTTAGTGGTTTCTTGTTTATCAACTTCAGTAAGGCGTACATATGGTGTTATGTGGAGTATTTCCCTTAAGAGTCTTTATAGAAAATTTATTGAGTCCCCGTAGCCATAAGAATTTCTTGCTTGTTTGAGATATTAATAATATTTTGAGTTGAATTTATCTTCTATTCTTTCCAACAGTAGGGATGGGATTTTTAGTTAGAGGGTGGACATACATGTACAAAAATTATCATTTTACGAGTGTAATTCAATTTTATGAGTGGAATTTGTCTTCTGTGTTTCTAACACTTAATTGTCAAATGTTAATGTCTAATTGCAACTCAAAGTAATATATGTTTAATCAACCTCTATATGAACAAGTCATTATGTATCACCAGATTATTTTAATAAAACAACAGTAAACTTAAGTGTGTGAAACACAATATGGAAGCTTTATATTCAATAATAAATCAAAATACACATTAATATATGTGTTGATATAACTACTATTTTCTTTATGTCTCATTCTTACAACTATGAGGGAAAAAGATATAACTTGACTGTTCTCTAGTATCAAACTTATAAGAGCAATAATATTTCAGAGTGCTAATGGGAAGTACACATATAACAGTGCATAATTGGACAGGATCATAAAATGGGGTGTGGGCAACATATCACCCCGATGTATGTTATGTGATCAGGTGGAGGAATCTGTTGCTCATCTATTTTTTGAATGTCCTTTCTCAAGGAATGTGTTGAATAAAGTGCAGAGAATGTGCTTGCGCTGTATAGGGGATGTCTCTCATGGGAGCGAGAGACAGATGGTGGTGTTACCATTGTGACTCAGCTTCTTTCACTGATAAGATTAGAAGACTGACTTTTGTAGTAACTGTTTGGCATATTTGGCAGGAAAGGAATAGAAGGATCTTCCAACATGTCACTACTAATGCAGGGCGTGTCTTGACAGATATTGGTAGAGTCATCCAGATGGTGGTTGTGTCATGGCCTAAAGCACCACGAACAAAGGAGAATTGGCTGCTGGTGCTTGAATGGGGGCTGTCAATGGAATGGTTGATGTAACAGTTGCAGTAGCAGTAGATAGAAAGTTTCTTGATGTTTAGTGTTAAACACTGGAGTATTACAGATGTAGTAGGAGCTCTTCTCCGTTGTAAAGCTGAATTTGCACATTAGTAAAATGATAGTTTGCTTGCCAAAAAAGAAAAAAAAAAGTGCATAATTAGATGTAAACATTGGTTTTATGTGTTTAGGGAGGGATGTTTTGAAAATATAAAATAAAGACAGCAGTCAATTCATCTCCCACTTTTCCTACCAGTCTGTCCTTTTATTAGATGCTTTAAAGTTATTAACGAAAGCACTTATTTTGAAATTTGGTAGTTCGTGAAAATTAAAAGATCATAGTTATGTAGAACCAAAATTTGAGGTTGGCCAATAAAATCAAAGCCAAAATAAAATAATTAGTTGAATGGCATGCAATTTAACTTTAAAGAAACATTTTATGACATAATTGATATAATTGTCAATATATGCTAAAGTAGCTGATAACATTGTGCATAATTTTCATTTTAAGACATTTTACCTGCATAAACTATTGTCAAATATGACATCTTTAATTTTTTTTCTACTAACAAAGTTTCAACAATTTGTCATTGCATTGAAAATTTTATTGTCAGAATCTTTAAATATAATGTAGCTGAAATCATGGATACGTATCAATAGAAGCTATAAAGATCAAATTTTCATTAAAACAAATAAAGGAAAAGAAAAGAGAAAGGGACAATAAAACAAAGATGAATTAAGACAAGATAACTCCCCGATTAAACCTAAATAATCTTTTTAGAAGATTTTTGGCGATATTATATTGATGGTGCCCTTGCAAGTTGATATTTCTTCATTTGCAAGGGCTTTCTTTTTTTCATTTTATTTATTTATTAATCTATTTATCTTGCATTCCTCACCACAACCTTCGTTCGGAAGGCTTGAATCTACCCTGAACCGATAAGAGTTCTTCCATTCGCATTTTTCATCCACTTTGACAAAAGATTCCTAAAGCCAATCCATGTATGTACGGTGAAGACAGCAATACTACATATTAATCGGACAGTTTACACAAACCACAATTCGGTTCACATTGGATGACTTATTGTCATCAAAACTACAAACATAGAAAGAAAGAAAAAGAGAGAAGAAAAAAAGGGTGAAATACCAAATGCCGGATTACCCACACAATTTAGCCACGTACATCTACGTTCGCATCTATGCCGGCACCTATGTCCACATCTATCACAAGTTTTCTTGAATGTCTTGGCTTCAGCATTCCCAGGGGCAGTATAGCTGTTGCTTCCATGCTGGGCAACGATAAAGCTGCATATTATGCACATTTATTAGTAATTGACGAGCAAAAAAGTTGAAGCACCTGTTGCAAAAGGGTGATTTTAATTAAATTGAAGAATGGCAAGAGATCGAGAGCGTTAATACCTATTGCAAGGGCGAGTAGAAGCACCACGAACACTGATTTAGTTGCACCCTTCACCATGTTTTTTTATTGGTGCTTGATTTCAACAAACTAAACTCTTGTGTGCGTGTTTTTTTTCAGACATTGGCTTTTGAATTTATAGGGATGAATTCATAGGGGCTTTCCATTAAACAAATGGTATATAGTTTGGTGGCCATGATGGTGAACTTCTCAGTTGGAAGGGCAAGAATCATGTGACCATGAGCTAATTGGCTCTTTCAAGTCAACTCAAATCTCTTCCCAGACAATGGGGATATAAATTTGGCATTTTCAAATTCCACAACTAATTAAATAAATTCCCATGAGAGTCATAACCTATATATTGTGCTCGACAAATGACTCGCAAATTATAACTGAGGCATGATACTAGATTTGGTATACTAGGTGTATGCAAATTATCCTACCAAATAAATGTAACATATAAAATAAGTAGTTTCCATATCTTATTATTTTCTATTTCTTTGAAGTTTATACTCGTTTAGTGCCTATAGATAGGCTTAATTTAGGGCTAGTACAACATTCATATCGAACTTTTGAGAAATATACCTGTAAAGGTCAATTACATACTGTCCCTTGTTTTGGATGTCTACCATGAAGATTATTCTTGTGTTTAGAAGAGGTTGAAACCCTTTTTTCATATTGTGTAACATCTATGTTTATTTTTTAAAAAATAATTGTAACGAAATTTACACATAGAAGAGAGAATTTTTATAATTTTTAGGAAGGAAATGCAGATAAAGGTGAGAACAATTTGCAACTTTCAGGAATCAAGGGGAGCTTTACCCCCCAAAAAAAGGTTTACAAATTTAAGAGTAGGTCGGGGGGAAAATTAGGGGCTTCTACGTAGTTGAGGAGGGGTAATAAGTTCAAAAATTGAAAATCTTGAAAACTTTTATGGGTTTTATACAATAACGTATAGGTCAAAGAAAACTTCAAACAGCGAGGGTGGAAAGTAAAATTAAGCCACCCGCCCCAATAAGCAAGGTCAACGACATTTACGACACAATTTTTGGATGTGAAGGACAAATTTTTGAGTCCTTTCCATGCATAATGAATAAGGGGTTCAACTACAAAAAGGAAGGAGATGAGTCATATTTTACTTTGTTTCTATTGCATAGAGTCATATGTAATATTGAACATCATTTTCCATGGCCCTCACTTTAGTAACTTCTGGAATTTCTAAATGCTAGCATAGTTCCACATTATATGACAATTACGAGCACATAATTGCCGTTCCAGTTGAGTTCAAGAAACAGCATTTGTTTAGTAGAAAGTCACTTAGAATTCATCCCGTATAAATTCAGAAGCCCAAGTGTCAAAGAAAACTTACAAGAGTTTAGTTTGTTATTGTTAACCTTAGGGCCAAGTTCTGAACATATATAGCACTATCAGAGAGATTTTATTTATTTGATCATCATTTTTTGCTAAATCACCCTAAGGCTCCCTTATATATGTTCAACTTATCATAACATCCCCTCAAGTATATTTACAAAGTCAATGCATCAATTTTGCTGCTTAATTCAGTTTCTACAGCTGCATTGGTTTTGTCCATATACCAAACTCAGGAAAGGGTGTGCCATGAACATTGGTAGGTACAGTATTTCGCTTTCTATAACGTTCTTCTTGGAATTCATTTTGCAAAGTATAATACTTGGTGGCAGGTATCAGAGACTGATGGTCAGCCAACATTATTAGTTTTTCTTTTAAGGTCTAACATTAGTAGGTTAAGAAAGGAGGTGATCATGATCATTACTCATATAAGTATTGCCATTTTTATCATTCCCAATGTTCATTTTAATCGAATTTTGCCTCCTGATATAAATTATGAAGCACATCTTAGAGACTAACATTAAGAATGACACAGGGACACAATCTTGGGACATCATGATACAATTTCTGAGTAATTTATTGAGCACAAATATGCATAGGTCAAGATCCTCATGGGGAGTTTTTTAAGCTACTTTATAGAGGCCACTAAAGTGGAGAAATTTCACTAATTTATAAACTTGGGAGGGCCGCACTAACATTAAAGAAAAATTTGATGGGGAAAATTAGTGTAAACTTTTTGTAATTGGATTTGACTTTGGGGTCCAATTAGGTCCAATTAAAACAAAATTCAAAAGTTTAAGTCCATATTAGACACTATTAAATTAGTCAAATTAGTGAGCCATGTATTAAATCCTTAACAAAAAAAAAGGTACAAAGGTCTAAATGCCGCATTTTGAAATTTAGAGGAGAAAATAGCCACTAGATCAAATTTTAGGGCAAGGTGATAATTGACATGCTTAGATTTGGGTTGGAAGTATGATTTAATGCCAAATTCATAAGTTGAAATGCCTGATAAGCACTTTTAATTTTAAATGTTAAGAGACTTGACGTGCGCGGGGTATACATATAACATTTAACTCATCTACAATCAAGTTTTACATTTATAATTTCTAAATACCCCACGCGATTTATCGCAAGTATACGAATCGTGAGTGAGTATAGGGTATTAAGGGTTGATCCCACAGGGAAGATTTTCAATTACCGGTGATTTTTGAACTTCTGTATTATCTAGACTACCGTAAATGTAAAAGTAATAAAAATAACACTAGAAAGCTCCTAGAGATATGGAATTCCTTACTACTCTTGCAAATGAAGTTACCGGTTAAGTGAATGCTATTATCTTTGCTAATTATGGCGTAAATTCCTTATGTATATGAAACCTACTCTCGTGGTTATGAATTAATTACAAACTCATTTCTTCTATGAAATTACATGAAACAAGTCATTAAAGCTACATAGGTGCACATCTACTCTCGTAAGTGTACTCCCTAGGCTTATCATTTCTTTGAACTAGTGTTAAATTCCCATTTCTCATTGCAAACTTAACACCTTTAGATAATCACAACTAATGGCCGGTTAATCATGATTAGAAAAGCAAAAGTGATAAATAACTTGCTCAAAATAATATCACCAAATAACCAAATAAACATCATAAACAAGATATAGAAAATTCATCCATACTCTAGGCATAAACTTTAGAAACACATATTTAAATACAAATCCAAATCTTGCATTAACAAAACTTAGAGTTCAATACAAAGATAAAGATATGGAAAGAAAAAAACCCTTGTCACTAGAGTTTCTTGAGCCTCTCCTTCTTCATCTCCCTTGGCCTCCTTGTTGAGCCAATACAAGAATGAATAACACTCAAAACTACCTAAACTAATGAATTAAGAAAAACCAGTGAAGACTACAGTTTTGTGGAGTTCTTTCTAGCTTTCCAAAGTTATCAAAATGGTCTCTAAAGGTTGCCATTTATAGAGAATTCAAGAGGAGTTGTTTCTAGTTGGCAAAATTGACTCTTGAAACTCTCTTGAATTGTTTTTCCAACTTTCCAACTTGTTTTTGGTCAGATACAACCAAAATTGATGGCTGGAATTGAGTTCGAAAAGTTGTGTGAAAACAAGGCACGTTGGTTAGCAATTTGCAGCTATCATGTACGTTTTCAACTGCTATTTTCTTGATGTTGGACGTCGACATAGCTCTTCTATAAAACACAAAAGTTGTAGATATTTGACTTAGCTTTCCAAAGCATCAAGAATCATCCAATTTGGAGCTCTGAGAACTAAGATATGATCAAAATATCACTAACTGGTCAGAGCTCTATTGTCAGCTTTCGACAGCAGACTTTGACTTCTGTATTTCGACGTTTTGACTAGGAATACGGCTGAACTGGGCTTTGATATCTTCATACCAAATGTAGATAAATCTCTTATCTTCAAAATGGTCCAAGAATCGTCTTAATCCAATGTGTGTAGCTCAAGATATAGCAGAAATACCACAGGTTACCAAAGCTGACTTTTCTTGCATTCTTTTGTCCTTAAATTGCATTTTCTCTTTTACACTTCATATTTTCTTTTTATCACTTTAAATCATCATCAATCATTCAAATATCTTCTCAATGCACTCCATTTCATGATTGAATCATTAGACCTACAAAATATGAAGTTTTTACCATAAAAATCCATAGAAATGCAATTTTCACACTTTAAACCACAAAATGCATATTTTCACTAGAAACTTAGTTTATTAGCTATGGATGAATTAATTACAAGCACATATAAACTCCATTTCTATGGATTTTTATGGTAAAAATTTCATATTTTATAGGTCTAATGATTCGATCATGAAATGGAGTACATTGAGAAAATATTTGGATGATTGATGATGATTTAAAGTGATAAAAAGAAAATATGAAGTGTAAAAGAGAAAATGCAATTTAAGGACAAAAGAATGTAATAAAAGTCAGCTTTGGTAACCTGTGGTATTCCGGCTATATCTTGAGTTACACACATTGGATTAAGACGATTCTTGAACCATTTTGAAGATAAGAGATGTATTTACATTTGGTATGAAGATATCAAAACCCAGTTCAGCCGTATTCCTAGTCAAAACGTCGAAATACAGAAGTCAAAGTCTGCTGTCGAAAGCTGACAATAGAGCTCTGACCAGTTAGTGGTATTTTGATCATATCTTGGTCCTCATAGCTCCAAATTGGATGATTCTTGATGTTTTGGAAAGCTAAGTCAAATATCTACAATTTTTGTGTTTTATAGAAGAGCTATGTCGGCATCTAACATCAAGAAAATAGTAGTTGAAAACGTATATGATAGCTGCAAATTACTGACCAACGTGCCTTGTTTTCACACAACTTTTCCAACTCAATTCCAGCCATCAATTTTGGTTGTATCTGACCAAAAACAAGTTGGAAAGTTGGAAAAGCAATTCAAGAGAGTTTTAAGAGTCAATTTTGCCAACTAGAAACAGCTCCTCTTGAATTCTCTATAAATGGCAGTCTTTGGAGACCATTTTCATAACTTTGGAAGGCTATAAAGAACTGGAGCAATTACCGGTGTTTTTCGAATTCCTTTATTATCTAGACTACCATAAACATAAAAATAATGAAAATTAGCACTAGAAATCTCCTAGAGGTATGGAATTCCTTACTACTCTTGCAAATGAAGTTACTGGTTAAGTGAATGCTATTATCTTGACTAGTTATGGCGTAATTTCCTTATGCATGTGAAACCTACTCTCGTAGTAAATCAACTATACTTGTAATTAAGCCATACCTACTCTCGTGGTTATGAATTAACTACGAGCTCATTTCTTCTATGAAATTACATGAAACGAGTCACTAAATCCACATAGGTGTATCTCTACTCTCGTGAGTTTACTCCCTAAGTTTATCACTTCCTTGAACTAGTGTTAAATTCCAATTCTCATTGCAAACTTAACACCTTAAGATTATCACAACTAATGGCCAGTTAATCATGATTAGAAAAGTAAAAGTGATAAATAACTTGCTCAAAATAATATCATTAAATAACCAAATAAACATCGCTAACAAAATATAGCAAGTTTAATCATAACTCTAGACATAAACTTTAACTAAACATGAGAAAAACAAACACCAAACTTATATTATAGTTAAACATGAATTCAAATACAAGAGAGAAAGTAGTAGAAGAGATATCACCCTTGTCACTTGAGATCAACCTCTCCATCTTTATTCCTCAATCTTCATCCAAATTTAATTACAAATACAAGAAGGATAAACTACTCTACCTATACTATACTAATGAACTAAGCAAAACTAATGAAAACTACATTTTCGGTGAGTTTCTCTAACCTTCCAAAGTTATGAAAATGGTCTCCAAAAGCTGCCATTTATAGAGAATTCAAGATGAGTTGTTTCTAGTTGGCAAAATTGACTCTTGAAACTCCCTTGAATTGTCTTTCCAACTTTCCAACTTATTTTTTGTCAGATACAACTGAAATTGATGGCTGGGATTGAGTTGGAAAAGTTGTGTGAAAACAAGACACGTTGGTCAGCAATTTGTAGCTATCATGTACGTTTTCAACTGCTATTTTCTTGATGTTGGACGTCGACATAGCTCTTCTATAAAACACAAAAGTTGTAGATATTTGACTTAGCTTTCCAAAGCATCAAAAATCATCCAATTTGGAGCTCTGAGAACCAAGATATGATCAAATTATCACTAACTGGTCAGAGCTCTATTGTCAGCTTTCGACAGCAGACTTTGACTTCTGTATTTCGACGTTTTGACTAGGAATACGGCTGAACTGGGCTTTGATATCTTCATACCAAATGTAGATACATCTCTTATCTTCAAAATGGTCCAAGAATCGTCTTAATCCAATGTGTGTAGCTCAAGATATAGCCGAAATACCACAGGTTACCAAAGCTGACTTTTCTTGCATT
The DNA here is from genome assembly GCA_023065735.1 of Coffea humblotiana. NCBI lineage: Eukaryota > Viridiplantae > Streptophyta > Magnoliopsida > Gentianales > Rubiaceae > Coffea > Coffea humblotiana. Next base: position 24,501,359 of record CM041210.1, read on the forward strand.
CTTTTGTCCTTAAATTGCATTTTCTCTTTTACACTTCATATTTTCTTTTTATCACTTTAAATCATCATCAATCATTCAAATATCTTCTCAATGCACTCCATTTCATGATTGAATCATTAGACCTACAAAATATGAAGTTTTTACCATAAAAATCCATAGAAATGCAATTTTCACACTTTAAACCACAAAATGCATATTTTCACTAGAAACTTAGTTTATTAGCTATGGATGAATTAATTACAAGCACATATAAACTCCATTTCTATGGATTTTTATGGTAAAAATTTCATATTTTATAGGTCTAATGATTCGATCATGAAATGGAGTACATTGAGAAAATATTTGGATGATTGATGATGATTTAAAGTGATAAAAAGAAAATATGAAATGTAAAAGAGAAAATGCAATTTAAGGACAAAAGAATGTAATAAAAGTCAGCTTTGGTAACTTGTGGTATTTCGGCTATATCTTGAGCTATACACATTGGATTAAGACGATTCTTGGACCATTTTGAAGATAAGAGATGTATCTACATTTGGTATGAAGATATCAAAACCCAGTTCAGCCGTATTCCTAGTCAAAACGTCGAAATACAGAGGTCAAAGTCTGCTGTCGAAAGCTGACAATAGAGTTCTGACTAGTTAGTGGTTTTTTGATCATATCTTGGTCTTCATAGCTCCAAATTGGATGATTCTTGATGTTTTGGAAAGCTAAGTCAAATATCTACAACTTTTGTGTTTTATAGAAGAGCTATGTCGGCATCCAACATCGAGAAAATAGAAGTTGAAAACGTACATGATAGCTGCAAATTGCTGACCAACGTGCCTTGTTTTCACACAACTTTTCCAACTCAATCCCAGCCATCAATTTCAGTTGTATCTAACCAAAAACAAGTTGGAAAGTTGGAAAAACAATTCAAGAGAGTTTCAAGAGTCAATTTTGCCAACTAGAAACAACTCCTCTTGAATTCTCTATAAATGGCAGTCTTTGGAGACCATTTTCATAACTTTGGAAGGCTATAAAGAACTGGAGCAATTACCGGTGTTTTTCGAATTTCTTTATTAACTAGACTACCATAAACATAAAAATAATGAAATTAGCACTAGAAATCTCCTAGAGGTATGGAATTCCTTACTACTCTTGCAAATGAAGTTACCGGTTAAGTGAATGCTATTATCTTGGCTAGTTGTGCGTAATTTTCTTATGCATGTGAAACCTACTCTCGTAGTAAATCAACTATACTTGTAATTAAACCATACCTACTCTCGTGGTTATGAATTAACTACGAGCTCATTTCTTCTATGAAATTACATGAAACGAGTCACTAAATCCACATAGGTGTATCTCTACTCTCGTGAGTTTACTTCCTAAGTTTATCACTTCCTTGAACTAGTGTTAAATTCCAATTCTCATTGCAAACTGAACACCTTAAGATTATCACAACTAATGGCCGGTTAATCATGATTAGAAAAGCAAAGTGATAAATAACTTGCTCAAAATAATATCATTAAATAACCAAATAAACATCGCTAACAAAATATAGCAAGTTTAATCATAACTCTAGACATAAACTTTAACTAAACATGAGAAAAACAAACACCAAAGTTGTATTATAGTTAAACATGAATTCAAATACAAGAAAGAAAGTAGTAGAAGAGATATCACCCTTGTCACTTGAGATCAACCTCTCTATCTTTATTCCTCAATCTTCATCCAAATTTAGTTACAAATACAAGAAGGATAAACTACTCTACCTATACTATACTAATGAACTAAGCAAAACTAGTGAAGATTACATTTTTGGTGAGTTTCTCTTACCTTCCAAAGTTATGAAAATAGTCTCCAAAAGCTGCCATTTATAGAGAATTCAAGAGGAGTTGTTTCTAGTTGGCAAAATTGACTCTTGTAACTCTCTTGAATTGTCTTTCCAACTTTCCAACTTGTTTTTGGTCAGATACAACCGAAATTGATGGCTGGAATTGAGTTGGAAAAATTGTGTGAAAACAAGGCACGTTGGTCAGCAATTTGCAGCTATCATGTACGTTTTCAACTGCTATTTTCTCGATGTTGGACGTCGACATAGCTCTTCTATAAAACACAAAAGTTGTAGATATTTTGACTTAGCTTTCCAAAGCATCAAGAATCATCCAATTTGGAGCTCTGAGAACCAAGATATGATCAAAATATCATTAACTGGTTAGAGCTCTATTGTCAGCTTTCGACAGCAGACTTTGACTTCTGTATTTCAACGTTTTGACTAGGAATACGGCTGAACTGGGCTTTAATATCTTCATACCAAATGTAGATACATCTCTTATCTTCAAAATGGTCCAAGAATCGTCTTAATCCAATGTGTGTAGCTCAAGATATAGCCGAAATACCACAGGTTACCAAAGCTGACTTTTCTTGCATTCTTTTGTCCTTAAATTGCATTTTCTCTTTTACACTTCATATTTTCTTTTTATCACTTTAAATCATCATCAATCATCCAAATATCTTCTCAATATCTCCACTTGAAAGAATTTGCTTTTTAGTCTTAATAAAGAAAAAGAGAGTGAACAAATGTAATTGAAATTGATCATCCAAGAATTGAGTTAAAAAAAACATATATCAAATTTTAGAATCTAATATAAGTCTACCTCTTACACCTTGGACTTACCTTGAGTTTTAATCACCTTTTTTTTTGAACTTTTATTGCAGATACACGTTTCATTCTTACAGGACACATAGTTATTGATTTATCATTCAATAATCAATGATTAATTTTTTGTGTCTGACAAGATTACTATTGAATTACTTCATTAATTGATAGGTCAATAATTGAAAAATCACCTTTACTAGACAAACGAACTAACTAGTCTTTGATGATTAAATTGAACATGGAATTTACATTTTGAATGGTTGAAAATCAAAGCAAAGGATTATCGTGAAGGTAAATATAATTAGTACAAACTCGAGAAGTATTGATACCTTTCTCTTTTTTTCCTAATAAAAAGCAAATTTCATGAATGAATTGCTAGAAATAGTTCAGTATGATTTGATTTACGATGCTACCCCAATAGCAGGTTAAACATGTACTAGAAATAACAATTCAGTTCTGTAATTTAACAGATATTTAAACAGATCTGAAAAATATAAGAAATTTTCAAATTGTCTTCCAACAAAATAGATTATTGCAACTTCCTTTTGTACATGTTGCAATCGCCAGATATGCTAATCAACAGATTAAGTTCTAGTAATGATGATGAGATCTATCGAGAGAGATCCAAGACCCAAAAAAATTTAATGCTTGACAACTAGATCTGAAATAAATTCGAATATAATAATAAAAGAAGAAAAAAATTCTCACTAGAAACCCATACCAAAAATAGAAAATTCTCACTAGAAATCCCTAGGAGAAACAGAGAACTCTTACTAAAAAAATTTATAAGAGACTTTATAAAAATAAAATAAAACGAAATCTATCACCCTCCCGAAAAGAGGCATTATGAAAAGAGAAGAAAAAGTATAAAAGTTGGAGAAAAGAGAGAGATATCTTTCTGATGTTTCACAATTCTGTTTTGATCTATGTTTTTTAAACTCGGACTGGAGAGTGATTCAGCCGAGATCAGGGTCACGGATCAATGAATTTGATTGGATCGGACAAGTATTAAAAATCATATGACGTCAGCATGATATCATAAAAATTTTATTTTATTATATGCAATAGTACATATAAAATATATTGTTAATATGAATAAAAGTGTTCATTTTATCTCTCAAGTTTTATTTCCCAACATTCTATAATTCAATACCTTTTGAATCTAGCTCAAATTTGATATTTTAAAGCTTTAAACACAAATTGATCGACTTAGAACTAAATTTGTAATGCTATTTGAGAATGTAAAGAAATTAAAGCTACATATGATATTTAAAAAAAGTTCATGGGAGCAATTTGGTTGTTTGAAAGTTTTAGGGGTCAAAACAAAAAGATGAAAAAGCTACAGACAAACGTGCAAATTAATAACTTTCTTTGCTTCCTGAGAGCACAGAAAGGGTCGCCGTGCTCAGCTTCTTCAGCTTCTGTATCTCTGTGGTTCTGAGTTTTTTTTTTTCCTTTTCTTTTTTTTTTTTTTTACTTTCAAAGCCTTATCTTGTTTTCTTTCTTCATCAAAACAAAACATCAAATCATCTATTCTTTACATTCTTTGCTTGTTCTTCTGTTTTTCAAGTTTCTAATTCAAAGTTTAGATCAACAACTTTTCCTTTCTTTCTTGCTTTGCTTTTTTTCTTTTGATTTGTCCATTTCGATGTTAGATTGTAATTGATCTTGCTTGAGTATGATTCGTTTTTTTTCTCCTCAAAAGAATTAAGAAAAATAAAAAAGAAAAAAAAAGAAAAATAGAAGGAAAAAAAGCGCTGCAAAAAGAAAAGTGAAAACCCGGTTTTGACTGATTTTACTTATTTCTGGCCAAATCCGATTTTTTACCTATTTTTTACAAATAGATTTTTGTGGAGACTTGGACCAGAGGGTTGCTTCTGACCAATTCTCGGTTCAATTGGTCGGATCAACCAATCTGCTTTGAATTTAAAAACATAGATTTTGGTTCAAAATGGAATAACAAAAGCTAGAAAACCAAGCAACTCTCCATGTCATCCAAACTGGCAGAAAAAATTTTTAAAAAAAATCTATGTCCAGCTATAATCATCTTATCTTCCTTGGCAATTCACCTATGAACCTATATTTGGTACACAAAAATGACCTAAAAAAAAGATCTTTCCAACTTGTTCATTCTATTCTAAATTTGGCACGGATTATTCAAGTGGGAAACCCCTTTCCCCTTGAAATGTTCATTCCAACTTTTTCCTAAAATCGCATTCCTCAAAAAAATCCAAGGAAAGCTCTTTCCAACTTCATCCTAAAACGTCTAAATTTGTAGGATGTCAATTTTATCCTTATAAATCTTTTCTCTATCACCATATCCTAGAATATTTGTGAGCTCAATTAATAGTTAAATGTAATTTTTCTAAATAAATAATTTTTCATGGGTTTAAAATAATTTTTTCTTTTTTATTAGCAAACAAATATTTTAAGATACTTTATTCTTTGACATTTAAACAATTGTGTGAATTTTTTGTATTTTATATAAAAAATGAAAACTTAATAAAATATAATATATATATATATATATTTTTTTGGCTTCATGTAATTTATATTTTACATTGCTTATTAATTAATTATATTGCTAGTAGATGAAAAATTTTAATGCAAAAATCTATATGCTAGAATGACTTAAATATTGCAATTGAAAATTTTTAATATCAATCATCAATTATTTTGAAAGCAAAATAATGTCAAAATTCCATATAAGCAAACAAATAAAACATGTTATGCTCTATAAATTAATTCAAGGTAATTAAGTCAAGTTTGTATTAATTATATTTCATTCTAACATCTGAATGTGGATTATACCAAACATTGAAAAAAGAATGAATATTCCATTCTGACATGTATACTAGTCACTAGAATGATAAGTTTTTCTTCCTAGCATTTTCGGTGAAAAGGCATTGTGGATGGAAATACCTTTCCATTCTGGCCATTCCTACATACCAAACGACGGGTGAATGTTTCTTTGTAGGCCCATCTAGACTTCCTAAAAACAAGAAAAAGGTCGGAAAGAATAAAATCAGCTAGATGTAAAATTTTGCTGCAACAATAATCCTTACAATTTGCAAAATGTAATCATTACCATGTAACTTTGGCTCAAGTGATCATGAGTTGAGTAAAAGAAGGGTCTAATGCCATTTCATGCCCTTAAACTTGTATCTCATTCCTACTCTGCACCATTTAAGCTCTTGCGTTGGGACACTCGTAGAATAACAACATTTGTAAGTGTATAACTGCATTAATCAAAGTGTGTATTTTGTAAAGGGTAAAACTAATTTGTCAACTTGTGATACTAACCTTTCTAATTATGTAGAATATAAAAAAGCCTGGGGCAATCTTTTTTTCAACGAATCAAATCATTTATACATATTTATTTGACATGCCTCCAACGAGTATTATTTTTAGGACAATTTCATTGACGGGGATTTCCTGAACCATTTATCTATGTTGTGTACGAAATCAACAATCGTAACCTTGCTGGAATTTGACACATTATTATTTCTTGACTCTAGCACAACACCATTAAAGTTTACCTTTGGGCAACTGAAAGTTAAATTGAAACTGCTTCAAACAAAACGAAGAAAAATAATCAAGTTGAAGCACTCAAGTAAATGTAGTTTTCAGTTCCAAAGGGGCTGGGCAACCATCCATATAACATGCAGTGAAATGTTTGTCATTGCACGGCTGGCTTGGTGCCACAAAAATTCAAATTGAAGAATCAAGTAGTATTTTCAAATGTTCAAACAAAAATGGGATTTTGAATTCCCAATTACAGTAAGGGATGGCCATCAATCTTGACTAGAAAAAGTTATGTCAAATTCAAACCGGGAGGGCTGTTGCTCAACAGCAGATTGAATTAAGCATTTCAGACCAGAAAAGCGGGAACAAATCTGTCGTGATCAGAAAAGTTAGTTTGGCACCTTACTAAGAATAGCATTTTTTTTCAGTAAAATGTGCTTATCATCTTATCAGACAACAATCTTTAGATCAATCGCATTTAGCATCGGGAGTGACGGTGCCGGATGGAAATCTTGGAAGCACCTCTGGACTCTTCACATACCAAACAAGACTAAAATTTTCCTTTGTAGTTCCTCTCAGCTTCCTTGGTGGTTCCCAGGGTGTTCCTAATCGCAAACGTCCCAGACCATTAAAAGGACTTGCTAAGGTTAGAGCGCAAAATGTCTAAAGTTGATGTTTAGAGTACAAAATAAGAGAGAGGTATAAATTCAAGGTTGCAAACTTGAAAGAGTGCATAAAAATAAAACGAAATAAATATTTGATGGTGACTTCTTGTACAAATTCAGGAAAAGATATTAATTTGAATTAAACACTGGCAGCACTGGCCACGTACGTCAATGTTGTTGGAATTTTGTTAATTGTGGTGTCCATACACGTCCAGGTCTACACTCACCTACAATATCAAGTTGTAACCCTAATGTGTATAGTTTACCTAGGCATTTTAAAAATGATTCGATGACTAAGATGAAAATGTCCTCTACTTTCCCTAGGAAGTTAACAATATTTCAAAAACACAAATAATTAACTAAAATAACCTTGACCAGGAACGAGATTGGTACTTGTTTTCATACATTGGGTTCTCTATAAATTTTCACCCAATTTCTATGGTTAAGCACACCACCGAAGAAATTACTTTGCTATACACATTTGTTTTGCTTTTCCTCTTTGCTTTAGCTTTCAAGTTTTTGCAATGGAAAAAACAAAATATCCCTCCAACTCCAGCTCCAGCTCTAGCCCTAGCTCCAGCTCTCCCAATTATAGGCCATCTTCACCTTATAAAGAAACCCCTCCATCGAAGCCTACACAAATTGACTGGTAGGGATTGTGATGTGATGGTAATTACACACTGCCACCTAATAGAATGGATAGATTTAACTTTTAACGAGTTAAACGCGAATTTCCTTACTAGTGTCCTGGACCATTAATAGCACTAGCTAAGTTATACATTCCGTGCACAGCCTTCATAATGTTATTATTCATGGGATTTAAGTCAGACAAATCTAAGATATTCAAGTGCAAAATGTCTAGAATTGAAGTCTAAAATATAAAGTCAGGCAAAAATATAAATTTAGGGGTACAAATTGGAATTAGCCAAAAAGACAGAGAACGAAGAAAACGTTTGGATAATAATCCACTTGCATAAATTCAAGAAAAATGTTATTACATCAACGTATTTGTGTTGTTAAATGTAGGATCCTTACGTGTGTCCAGGTCTACACTCAGCTATAAGAATGTTAGGAAATTGATTTAATTTCTTTTAGGTAAGTTTCTTGTTTTGTGTGGAAGTAACTAGTTTCGTAATTGGTTTTAGTTACTTGAAATAGTAGCTAAGGAATTTCCTATTTTGTTTAGAATTAGATGTTATTTCTTATTCTGTACAAGTTTAGGAATTAGAATTGGTTTCCTTTTGTTATTTGGATTTTTTGACCAAATAATGTTCCCTATAAATAGGTGGATTAGCACACTAGACAAGGACACACAAGGAGTACAAAAGGGCAACATCTAGCCTTATACATGGGGTGAGAGAGAGTTCTTGAAAGATGAGAGATGGTATACAAGAGTTGGATTTTGGTTCAAGTTGTATTCTTGTATAGGGTTTTCCTGTCATAATAAATAACGGATTTCTCTCCATGGACGTAGACTCAATGGTTGATTCGAACCATGTTAAATATTGTGTGTCGTTTATCTTTCATGTTTGTGGTTTGTTTGTCATTAAATTATTGTATACTTGATATCTCAATAGTTGTTTGTTCCGCATTTGGATCCTAACAAGTGGTATCAGAGCTTGGTTGCGAAACTGGGCTGTTCACAAGCACTTGGATCCCAACAAATGGAATGGTTGGATCAAGAGTTTGGTTATTCAAGGTTAGATCCTAGTTAACTATTGAGATCAAGTGGATTAGCTGCTGTTACCAATTGAACAATTTAATGGATGATATCCTTGTTTCAATCACTTAGCAAGAAGCATTGATGGTAAAGGATGGAAAGTCGAAAAGCATGGAGATACTTGACAATGAATCTAGACAGGTGATTCAAGAGTCAAGAAAAGGTGGAGCCTAATGCTGATTTTGGACGTGAATCAGTGGAATTTTTTCACACCTCCAATGATTGATATTTCATCCCGATGGATTTTAGATGTTGGTTATGTTCTTTGGGTGGTGTGGCATGTGTCCCAAAGAAACAAAGAGATCTAATTTTCATGCACCAGAAGACTTTGACAGTTACAAGTTTTTCGTTTAGGTGAAATCTTGGAAACCACACATGGCGAGATAGTTCTGAGGATGGGAACATGCATGGTGATTTTATCACTTGGTTAACTCAATGATTAGGGTTAGAGCTCACAGAAGGGGATCCCGAATTGCAAGTGGTGGTGAGAAGAAATCCTGTAAAGGGAGATGGTGAATTGAGACATCTTCTCACGAGCCAACTGGAGGTTGGATTCGAGGTAATTACATATGTTCATTTGCCAATTGAATCAATTTGGTGTCAGGACTATATTAATTTGGGTGTGTAGTTCGGTACCATATTATTTGCTAGTTGAAAGCAAATGGTTGCTAAAGAAATTTTCGCCAAAGTGGAGATTTGTTAGGAAATTGGCTTAATTTCTTTTAGGTAGATTTCTTGTTTTGTGTGAAAGTAACTAGTTTCCTAATTGGTTTTAGTTACTTGAAATAGTAGTCAAGGAATTTCCTATTTTGTTTAAAATTAGAAGTTATTTTCTATTCTGTACAAGTTTAGAAATTAGAATTGGTTTCCTGTTGTTATTTGAATTTTTAGCCAAGTAATGTTCCCTATCAATAGGTGGGTTAGCATACTACACAAGGACACATAAGGAGCACAAAAGGGCAACATGTAACGTTATACATGGAGGTGAGAGAAGGTTTTTAGGAGATGAGAAATGGTATACAAGGGTTGAATTTGGGTTCAAGTTGTATTCTTGTATAGAGTTTTTCTCTTATAATAAAAAACGGGTTTCTCTTCTTGGACGTAGACTCAATGGTAGGGTCAAACCATGTTAAATATTGTGTGTCATTTATCTTTCATGATTGTGGCTTGTTTGCCATTAAATTATTGTATACTTGATATCTCAATAGCTGTTTGTTCCGCACTTGAATCCTAACAAAAAATAGTCCCCACTTGTTGTGATTTACATGGTTTGATGAGTCAGATTGCTCCATTTCAAAACACAAAAAATTATCTAAGATAGCTTTGAAAAGCAACCATATTGGTACTTGTTTTCATTCATATAGATTCTTTACAAATTTCCATACGAGTTCTAAGGCTATGCAATGATGGAGGAAACTACTTTGTTATACACATTACTCTCCCTTTTCCTCTTTGCTTTAGCTTTCAAGTCATTACAAAGGAAAATCCAAAATATCTTTCCAAGTCCAGCTCCAGCTCTCCCTATTATAGGCCATCTTCAACTCATAAGAAAACCTCTCCAACGCATCCTACACAAATTGTCTCAAAAAGGTGGCCCAATCTTTTCTCTTAAGTTCAGCAACCACCTTGTGGTTGTAGTATCTTCATCCTCTATGGCGGAGGAATGTTTGTCCAAGAATGATATCGTGCTGGCCAACCGGCCGCAATTTCTCATAGGCAAGTACATAGGATACAACTACAATAACCTAGTTGATTCCCCATACGGTGACCAATGACGCAATCTTCGTAAACTTTCTACTAATGAAATATTCTCTCCTACTCATCTAAACATGTTTTTATCCATTTGACGAGATGAAATCATGCGTTTACTTCAAAAATTGTATGAGATTTCACACGATGGTTTTGCAAAAGTTGAGCTGAAATCCAAGTTTTTAGAGCTTTCCTTTAATGTTTTCATGAGAATGATTAATGGAAAGAGATATTTTGGTGAAGATGAAGAAAGCGAGGAGGCTAAAAAATTTCAGGGCCTCATTCGTCAAACATTTGAACATGCTGGTGCATCAAATCCTGGAGATTTCTTGCCATTATTGAGATGGCTAGACTACAAAAGTTTTGAAAAAAGTTTGGCAAGGATAAGTACGGATATGGACATATTTTTCCAAGGTCTAGTTAAAGAACGCCGTAGTGACAAGACCAAGAATACCATGATTGACCATTTGCAGACACTGCAAGAATCACAGCCAAAATACTACAAGGACAAAGCCATTAAAGCAATGATTATGGTGAAGATTAATCAGTCAGGCTTCCTTAGATTTCATTTCCAAAATAAGAATGATTTGTTCCAGATGTCCTCCATAAAACAAAAATTTATTCCATGAAACTTTTTAGAAAATTTTATGCATATCTCAAGTTCTCAACACAAGTTATTTTGTAAACGCAGGTCCTACTGCTTGCTGGAACGGATACATCATCTGCCACCATAGAATGGGCAATGTCTCTTTTACTCAATCATCCCAAAGTGTTGGAGAAGGCAAAAGCAGAACTTGAAACTCATGTAGGAATTCATCGCCTGATTCAGGAAGATGTTTTATCCAAACTGTCTTACCTTCACAACATCATTTTGGAGACCTTGCGTTTATTCCCAGCAGTACCACATAAGTCTTCTACCAGTTGCAAAGTTGGGGGATGTGATTTTCCAGGCGGGAAAATATTGCTAGTAAATACATGGAGCATCCATAGGGATCCTAAGGTTTGGGATGATCCTATAAGCTTCGAGCTTGAGAGATTTGAAGGACTACAAGTGGAAACAAGCAAGTTGATGCCATTTGTGTTAGGTTTGGTCCCAAGAAATGGACCAACGAGAATAATAGGATTCTTGATAATTCAATAATGACAATAACAAAATAAAAAAATTCAAACAGAGAACACATGAAATTTACGTGGTTCGTTCAAACTGACCAACGTCCACGAGCGAAAGAGTAGCAAATTTACTATAACAGAAAAAGAGTATAAAAGAAAGAGTACAAAATCCTAAGAAATAATTCCCAAATTCAAAAGACACCTAAAACTGAAAACACAAAAGAGTTTAAATAGTTTTAAATGCTTAATGGCCCAAAGACCCATGATTTGCTCCTTTGGTTTGATACTAAACCAAAACCTCTCTTAGACTAGGACGTCGACCTCCTAAAAACTCTCTTAGACTGGTATATATGGCACTTGGACTGATGCCCTTTGCACAATTAAACTCACTTAAACCCGCTATATTTATAACCAACAAGAAGAGATACTTCATTAGAAAAGTCCCGATATGGGATACAAAGACACACTTAACAAATCTTCACTTTGGCGTGTATCCAACATAGGTACATAGTCAATAAATAGCAAACAAGTTCCACCTTCTCCATAAAAGTCCTAATGGATCTCAACGAACCACAAAAGTCACAACGAGCCACCAACGAACCAAAATACAAAAGACTCAACAGGTTCCAACTGGCCAAATCTCAAAAAGCTTCAACTGATCCCAACAGGCTAAAAATCACGAGCATAGTAGTCTTACTTCACCTTCTTCTCAAAACCCTCAACGAGTTCCAACGAGCCAAATAATTCTTCTCCAAAACCCAACTTAACTCCAACAATTTTTTTTCTTCACTTTCTATAGCGCCCAAAACCTGTTATTGTCATTAAAAACCCAAAATCTGACTTGATCCAAAAAGCTGAAACTCTGATACCAATTTGTTAGGTCTGGTCCCAGGAAATTGACCAACGAAAATAATAGAGTTCTTGACAATTCAATAATGACAATAACAAAATAAATAAATCAAATAGAGAACACATGAAATTTATGTAGTTCGATCAAACTGACCTACGTCCATGGGCGAAGGGGTAGCAAATTTACTATAACAGAAAAAGAGTACAAAACCCTAGAAAATTATTCTCCGGTCCAAAAGACAGCTAAAACTGAAAACACAAAAGAGCTTAAATAGCACTAAATGTTTAATAATCCAAAGACCCATGATTTGCTCTTTTGGCTTGATGCCAAACCAAAACTCCTCTCAAACTAGGGTATGGACCCCCAAAAACTCTCTTGGGTTGATGCATATGGTACTTGGGTTGATGCCCTTAGAACACTTAAACTCACTTAACCTTACTATATTTATAACCACCAAGAGGAGATACTTTTTTTTATAAAAGTCCCGATATAGGATACAAAGACACACTCAACAAATCTCCACCTTGGCGTATATCCAACATCGGTAAATAGTAGACCAATGGCAAACAAGCTCTACCTTCTCCATAAAAGTCCCAATAGATCTCAACGAATCACCAACGAACCAAGATGCAAAAGATTCAACAGGTCCCAACAGGCCAAATCTCACAAATGGTTTAACAAATCCCAACGGACTAAAAAATCATGAACATAGTAATTTTGCTCCACCTTCTTCTCAAAACCCTCAATGAGTTCCAATGGGCCAAATAACTCTTTTTCAAAACCCAACTGAACTCCAATAAAATTTTCTTTTCTTCACTCTCTGTAGTACCAAATACTTGTTATTGTCATAAAAAATCCAATATTTGACCATGACCCAAAATCTGAAACTCTGATACCAATTTGTTAGGTTTGGTCCCAGAAAATTAACCAATGAGAATAATAGGATTCTTGACAATTTAATAATGATAATAATAAAATAAATAAATCAAACAAAGAACACACGAAATTTATGTGATTTGGTCAAATTGACCTACATTCATGGGCGAAAGGGTAGCAGATTTACTATAACAAAAAGAAAGTACAAAACCCTATAAAGTAATTTCTAGATCCAAAAGACACCTAAAACTGAAAACACAAAAAAATCTAAATAGCACTAAATACTTAATGGTCCAAAGACCCATGACTTGCTCTTTTAGTTTAATGGTGTGTCTTTATATCCCACATCGGGACTTTTATAAAAAATATAAAAAAAAAAGTATCTCCTCTTGGTGATTAAAAATATAATAGAGTTAAGTGAGTTTAAGTGTGCTAAGGGCATCAGCCCAAATGCCATATGCACCAACCCAAGAGAGTTTTTGGGGGTCCACACCCCAATCTGAGAGGAGTTTTGGTTTGGCATCAAACCAAAAGAGCAAGTTATAGGCCTTTGGACCATTAAATATTTAGTACTATTTAGACTCTTTTGTGTTTTAAGTTTTAGGTGCCTTTTGGATCTGAAAATTATTTCCTAGGGTTTTGTACTCTCTTTCTGTTATAATAAATCTGTCACCGTTTCGCCCATGAACGTAGGTCAGTTTGACCGAATCATGTAAATTTCGTGTGTTTTTTGTTTGATTTATTTGTTTTGTATTTGTTATTATTAAATTGTCAAAAACCCTATTATTCTCGTTAGTCAATTTCTTGGGATTAGACCTAACAAATTGGTATCAGAGCTTCAGATTTTCGGTCATGGTCAGATTTGGGTTCTTGATGACAATAACAAGTATTTGGTACTACAGAGAGTGAAGAAAAAAATAATTTTTGCTGGAGTTCAGTTGGGTTTTGGAGAAAAGTTATTTGGCCCGTTGGAACTGGTTGAGGGTTTTGAGAAGAAGGTGGAGCAAAATTACTATGTCCGTGATTTTTTAGCCCGTTGGGATCTGTTGAACCATTTGTGAGATTTGGGCCGTTGGGACCTATTGAGCCTTTTGCATCTTGGTTCGTTGGTAGTTCGTTGTGGTTCGTTGGGACTTTTGTAGTTCGTTGAGATCCGTTAGGACTTTTATGGAGAAGGTAGAGCTTGTTTGCTATTTGTTTACTATTTACCGATGTTGGATACATGCCAAAGTGGGGATCTATTGAGTGTGTCTTTGTATCCCATATCGAAACTTTTATAAAATGTATCTCCTCTTGGTGGTTATAAATATAGTAGGGTTAAGTGAATTTAAATGTGCTAAGGGCATTAGCCCAAGTGTCATATGCACCAACCCAAGAGAGTTTTTGGGGGTCCACACCCCAGTCTTAGGATTTGTACTCTTTTTTTTGTACTTTTTTTCTGTTATAGTAAACCTGCTACCTCTTCGCCCGTGGACGTAAGTCAGTTTGACCAAACCACATAAATTTCATGTTTTCTCTATTTGATTTATTTATTTTGCTATTGTCATTACTGAATTATCAAAAACCCTATTATTCTAGTTGGTCAATTACCTGGGACCAGACGTAACAGTTTGGAATAGGAAGATGGTCATGCCCTGGTACTGGCCTGGCACATCACGTGGTAGGTCTGACCTTAGGATAATTGATACCATATTTTGACTGGCAAAGGTTGGTCCTGAGGAGATTGATTTGACTGAAGGAGAAGGGCTTAGCATGCCTAAAGCTGAGCCACTAGAGGCAAAATGCAAAGCGATGAATTTCATCCACAAGATTCTTTTATAAGTCGATGGAATCAAGGATGTGATCGGAATCGAAATCGGTAATTCGGAACTTTGAAATTGAAATTTTTCGAAATTTTGGCATCAGAATTTCCGACCGAATTTGATTTCAAATTCACCAACTCCGAATTCGAATTCGTTTCGAATTCAATTTGAACTTCGGTAAATTCTGATTTCACCGAATTCAGGAATATAAAAATTATTATTAGTATATAAATGTTATATTACATATATATATGAAAAATGAATTTGAAATCGAAATAGTAATTCCTAATCACCAAATTCAGGAATATAAAAGTTGTTATTATAATATAAATGTTTTATTACACATATATATAAATTATGTATATATATATATATGAAAAATGAATTTAAAATCGAAATAGGAATTCCGAATTCCGATTTTGAATTGTGAATTCGAAATCGGAATTTTCAATTTGAAAAATCTCATTACCGAATTCGAACCAAATTCGCATAATTCGAAATCGAAAAACCAGATTTCAGTTCCGAATTCTGAATTACTGATTTCGAAAATTCCGAATTCAATTGGAATTCGATCGATAAATCGAAATTTCTCGATTTTGCACATCCTAGATGGAATTGTCCCTAGATTTAGTATTTTTATGCTATGTTATCTGAATGATTTTGAACTTTCTTGTGGTTGATGTCACTCGCTAGTACGAGTCTGGTAGGAATGTCTTTGCCAATAGAAATATGCTAATAACCTTCCATGTTTCACTCTAGTTGGACTGGTTAAGTATGGACAGAAGGGTATCAAAAGACAAATATCATTTTAAAGAAAGGCCATACCAAACACATATACATATATATATTTCTTCAAGCTCATATAAGACACAAACATTGAACCTCATTAGAAATTAGAACTTTTGTTTTCCTTTTAGTACAAGTGAAAGGTTTTGAATCTAAGATTTTTCATTTATATTTTCCCCTCTTATATCATCAAATCCATCCCTCCCCAAAATTAATATTTAAACCCATCAAATTTAAGCGAACATCGAGCTTTCTCCCTATACCAGAATTGGGATTGTCAAAACCTAATTAACTAAGCCAAAATAATAAAACTAACCATGAGAAATAGGTTGGGCCACTGGGACGGAATGTCAGCGTGGAACATGCTGTGGCAGGAGAGATAATAGGCGGTTTGAGTAAAGATGAAATAGAATGATTCACAGGCTCATTTTATTAATTTTCTATTTAAAGGATTTTTCAGGCAGTTGAAAATATTGCTTATAGTGTTTCAAAGCGCTAGGTGCACGGTTTTGTCCGGGATTCTTATCTAAGGTGATTGAAATTGGGAAAAATTGTTCAAAACATTTCTCACAATTTACAAAATGATTTTTTCTACCCTCACTTTTGAAAGTGTAATTTTACGTCCCTTACAAATTCACAATGGTCAACTTTTTGGTCCATATCTAAGGTTTCGACTAGTGTCTAGTCGAAATCCACCGTGCACGTTGTATGTGATTATTTTTTAGGAGCAAACTTGTCAAATCGTATTTCAAATAACCCCAATTTATAGTCTCTTATATTTCACGAAATGAATTTTTTTCATTCCCCACATTTCACAAAATGAATTTTTTCATTCCTCACATTTCACAAAATGAATCTTTTAATCCCTTATTGTTCATGTGTACTAATAGCTTATTTTTTAAACCCATTATATGTCTATTTGATTTCACTTGAATAGTACAAGTAGCATGTAATATATCTCTATTTGATTTCACTTACAATTATAATTAACTTGTTCAGGTGAAACCAGATATAGATATATTGCATACTATTCATATTGTTCAAGTGCAATCAAATAGACATAAACATTAATTTTCAAAAACAAGAAAAAATTATTTGTACACATGATCAATAAGGAATGAAAAAATTATTTTGTAAAATGTAAGAGACGAAAAAAATTATTTTGTGAAATGTGAAGGACAACAAAATTCATTTTGTGAAATATGAGAGACTATAAATTGGATTATGTGAAACGTGATTTTATAATTTTGTCCCTAAAAAATTATCACGTACAAGACACGTGGTGGATTCCGACCAAAAATTAGTCAGAAACCTAGATAATGACCAAATTGGACCATTGTAAATTTTTAAGTGATAAGGGTTTATTTTACGTATTTTTAAGTGCATTTTATTAGTTAATTTTGGTTTGATTATTTAGTTTTATAACCAAAATAACTAAGGTTTTGGTAAAAATCTATATTTTATATTAAAGCGGCTAACATTGCATTTCTAGTGCTTTTAATGGTAACAATTTCATATTTTACAGGTTTAATGATTCAATCATCAAATGAAGACCATTGAGAAGATATTTGGATGATTGATGATGGATTAAAGTGGTGAAAATAAAATATGAAGTGTTAAAGAAGAAATGCAATTTGAGGACAAAAGAATCAAGGAAAGTCAGCTTTGACAACTCTGACATGTTTTCGTATTTTGACCATATCGGGAGCTACACATATCGGATTGAGGTGATGTTTGTACAATTTTGAAGCTAAGAGATATATCTACATTTGGTATGAAGCAATAAAAGCCCAATTCAGCTGTTTTTCTGGTCAAAAAGATGAAACACAGAAGCTTTTCTGGATGGTCGGAAGCTGAAGCCCAGAATTGACTAGTCTATGGTATTTCGACCATATTTCTGTCCACCGTTCTCCAAATTAGATGATTCTTTAAGCATTGGAAAGCTAACTCAAAGGGCTACAACTTCTATGTTTTGCACAACAGCTAGTTCGGTGGCTATCATAGAGAAAATTGCAGTTAAAATGAGGTCAAAAATGAAAATGTGTCTGGCAGCCAAATTTCTGAAATTTGCTCAGCCATTTTTCTCATCTTCACACTACTTTCCAGCTAGAGTTAGGCAGAAAATGTAGGCTGCACATGCTTCAGAAGACATAAGGAAGAGGTATAGCCAAAGTTCCAAGTCAAAAAGCCATTGTTTTTTACTATCTTAACAAATGGAAATTTGAGAATCATTAGAGCAGAATTTTTTGACCGGTGGAAAGGAGCTGATATCAGTTTTATATAGAGAGCAACCAGAGAAAAAATGATGATACGGAGGAAAGCTTGGAGTGCAGAAATGTAGTTCTTCCATTTCCTTAGTGTAGGATAGTTTAGCTAGTTAGTTCATCCATTCTTGTATAATGGCTAGATTAGGATGAAGATGGAGATGGAGATGAAGAAGGAGAAGTTGAACCTCAAGTGACATGGGTTATCTTTTCTCCAACTCTTTATCTTTTGTATTGGATTCTTAAGCATGGTTAATATGCAAGTTCTGGATTTTGTGTTTATTATGTGTCTTTAAAGTTTATGCCTTGGGTTTGGTTGAACTTCCTATAATTGTTAGTGTTTATTATTTGGTTATTTGATGCCATTATTTGAGCAAGATATTTAGCACTTTAAGCTCTTCAAATCATGATTAATTTGGTACCATTAATTGTGATTATCTAAGGTGTTGTTTCTGCAATGGAAATTGAGATTTAACACTGGTTCAAGAAGTGCTAAACATAGGGAGTACACTCACGAAAGTAGAGGTGCACCTATGTGGTTTTAAGTGATTCATTTCATGTAATTTCATTGAAGAAATAAACTTGTAGCTAATTTCATAACCATGAGAATAGGTATGGATTAGTTATAAGTATAATTGATTCACTACGAAAGTAGGTTTCATATGCATAAGGAAATTACACCATAACTAGCCTAGATAGTAGTACTCAATGATCCAAATATAATACTTGCATGAGTAGTTAGGGATACCATAATCTAAGGAGTTTTCATTTGTTATTTTGCATAAGTTCAGTAGATTTCATTTCTTATAATTCATTGATAGTCTAAATAATAGAGAAGTTTTAGTAGTACCGGTAATTGTTCACTCTTCCTCTTGGAATCGACCCGATATATATTCTAAACTACTAGTTGACCTGTATACTTACAGTCAAACGGATGTAAATCGGATTTTTTAACTTGTACGCATATCAAAATCCTGTCATTAAGGAATGTAAAATTATACTTTTAAAAGTGAGGGACGAAAAAATCATTTTACAAAATATTAAGGACGTTTTGAATTATTTTTCCTTGAAATTGTCACCAGTTTTGGCTGACTTATCTAAGTTATATGAATGATTTTGAACATTCCTAAGTTATATGAATGATTTATCTAAGTTATATGAATGATGTTGTGGTTCATATCATTCACTACTACGAGTCTGGCATAAATGTATGTCTTGGCTCATAGAAATATGACAATAACCTAGAAACTTTGGTGCTAGGAAGATGAACTTGAAGAAATATATATACTATCTTTTTGGTGTGGCCATTCTTCAATATGGTGTTTATCTCTCGTTACCCTTTTGCCTATACTCGCCAAAACTACTGGATTCAATTCACTTTTCTTTTATGGAAGCATATCATTCTCCAGAGATATTGTTCAAATAACCACCGACTAAGAACCTGTCTAACTAGAGTGCAACATGGAACTTGATTCGGAGAAGACAAAATATTGAACCTCATCACAAATTAAAACTTCACATGATCACATTCTTACAGCATTTAAGATATGGAAGACAAAAACCTTTTCACTTTTTCGTGTTTTTTTTTTGTTTTGAAGGAACACTTTTTCGTTTTCAAATCATTTACTTTGAAGAAAAATGGACAAAATCTCAGAGATGCGTCTGGCTACAGGCCTCCTATTACACCCAAAAGTGTAACATGCACTTAGTGTTGCACAAATTAATGTGTTGACACCTGTCCTCTCTAACTCATCAAGATGACACACCTAATTAAATTTAACTCCAATTTCATAACAACCGATCACCAGGACACAAGACAGCAGATTTATAAGGGGGGAAAAGACCAATCAGTTCCTTCTCACATTCAATTAATAAAAATAAAAATAAAACTATTTCATGACTTTTTTTCCTCCTTCTTCCCTTCGAAAATTCGTATCAGCAAAAAACTAGAAGAACTTTACATCCATTTGATGAATAAATATAGCTAATCCCAATTAGAAAATAAATATTGTCCTTTTCGTTTTCTTTTTTCCTTGTGCTTTTTTTTTCTTTTGTGATTTTGTGCTTGGTAGGAAGATTGAGATATTCTACAACTTAGCAGGAGATGTTTCCTTTTAGTGATGATTGTTTATGTTAACATAAGAGTTAAAACCTAATCATATACATACATATATATAACGATGTCCAGTTGCAATTTTGATAGATTGCTGAGTTGGTTACTTTAACTTTTTGCCAAGTGGACGTCCTATCTTGTCGCCAAGTGGACGTCTTTAATGTTTGTATTTTTAAATTTTTTATTCTTTTTCTTTTTAGTAATTATTAATTCCCTCCCTTTTTACTTCATTATTTATGTTATGGCTTCTTATTTATAGTTAATTTCAGCAAATTTATTAATGACTTACCTTATATAAATTTATATTAATTGTACCTTCTTTATTTTTTAGTCAATCAACTTATTTCTTTCCTTTTCTAATCATCTTCAATCACATTCTTTATTCCTAATATTGGTTTACGTTCTCTTATCACATTCTTTTACATGGGATTGTAAACATTTTCTTCAAAAATCTTTATTCCTAATAGTGGTTCATGTTCTTCAATCACATTCTTTTTCACATGGTTGTGAAAGTTCTCCCACATTACTTTTCTTAGTTTTTAGAAATTTGAGCAAATAATAAATTCATCATCTATTAGTTTGCTTTTTAAATTCTTTTTAATATTGAAAGAATCAAATATTTAATTGCACTTATTTCATAATATATCTTCTTTACTCATATGTTGACTTGCAACCATTAATTAGAGTAAACATAATTAAATTACGGGATAAGATTCTATTGAAACTAATTATTAATTTGTTATAATTATCCATTTTTAATATGTTTAATTTTAATGTTTATCTTACAATTAGTATAATAAAATTTATAAAATAGCATTTTAAGTTCTTTTATAACAATTTTTGTTCAAAAAATAAAAATTATAGAATATAAAAAAGTGCCTGTGCAAATGCGTGGGAAAGAAACTAGCTAGGAGTGTTATTGTGATAGTTTAGAGGGATACTTGTCAGCATATTAGGTGTGCAATATAGTATTTAACGTGGAAACATGTAGTAAAAATTGTTTCACGAATAATTCCCCAGTAAAACAAAGGGAGTGATTCACAATAAAATCCGAAAATTCACAAGAACTTTAAAACTTGAAGGAACATTAGAAAAATTAGCAAAAATCAAGATAATTTGATTAGGGTTGATAAAAGTCTACTAAACATATTGCTAGTACGACCTTATATATAGGATAGAAGTTCTAAACTAAAAAGGAAACAAAATTACCACTGAAATAGAAAAGAAACAAAAAAAAAACAACGCCGATGAAAATTGGCACTGGACGTGGTGCTAATCATAAGTCCAGTCGTCGTCTGAAGTTGAGCCTTCACAATGTCCGGCGCTAGTGTTAATTCCAGTTGTCACACCGGACATGCTCGGAAGTCAGCCATGCGCAAGTTGCTTCTTGTCCTTCTTTGCATGACCCATTTTATCTAAGAACTTTCTAGTAATTCGTTCCATATCAGTCTTTTCCACTTGAGAAGAACTCGCCCTCGAGTTGTCGTGAATATCAAAATACAAAGGAACATCAGAAGAAGGATGATATAAAGATAAATTTGCAACATTGAAAGTTCTTGAATTGCCCGTAGAACTTGGTAAATCAACCACATAGGTATTAGGATTTATCCTTTGAAGAATCTTGTAAGGCTCATGATAGGGAGAAATATCTCGAGAGAGTCCACCAAATAGTCCAATATGTAAGTCAAAAATCCAACTCTGACCCAAAAACTTAAACTATTAAGTTTCGGACCCTTACTTACATATTAACCGCTCTTTCTCTATCTCTTGGATCAATGTTAGACTAACTTTTTACTCATGAACCAAACAAATCTCCCCTTTTATGAGTAACTCCACATTAAACCCAAATTTACAAGCTCTTCTTCGAGCCCACTTTAATACTCAACGCAAGTCCACCTTATTACCTAAGGTCACTTCTTCTCCCAAATATGGACTCACTCTTCTTCAACATCCAAACTACATTCTGGACCCTTGCCAATCCTTGACTCCTTGGTCTAATACCAACCGGACCCCTGCCAAATCCATGGTACACCTGGTCCAACACCAACCAAACTCCTTGGCACTTTGTTTCACCACCAATAAGAGAATTTTTCGCCGGTTCAACTCCGAGAATGATCCACTGTCCACAAGTAGCCTAGTTTTGTAATCTGAAACTCTGATACCAATTTGATAGGGAGAAACACCTCGAGAGAGTCCACCAAAGAGCCCAATATATAAGTCAGGAATCCAACTCTGACCCAAAAACTTAAGCTATTAGGTCTCGGACCCTTACTTACATATTAACCGCTCTTTCTCTATCTCTTAGACCAACGTGAGACTAACTTTTTACTCATGAACCTAACAGCTCATACTTCCTCGGTTGCGACTTTATGATATATCTTGACTGGAAACCTCTCCTTTCACTAGAAAACTATCACCTCATCACCTACTTCAGACACTGTAGCATGACGATGCTTATCTATAGCTGCTTTCAAGTTAGCATTAGTTGCCTTCATTGCATAAGTAGCTTGCTTATCCTTAATCCTGTTTTCCACTGCAACACTTTAACCCGAAATGTTGGAAAGTTTCACAAAGTCTGATGCATGCTTAGGAGGCTACACATACACAACAGAAAATAAAGATCTACTAGCAGAGCTATGAATTGCATTATTGAAGGCAAACTTCGCCTGAGAAAGAGCATGATTCCATCACCTATGATGCTTCTGATAAATAACGTGCATCAAATTCCCCAACGAAAGATTGATAGCTTCCATTTGAGGATGCAAAGTGTTGCTAAAATTTAACAAGGTATCAAACATCTTTCACGAAGTCAATCAAAAGTGGCTCAAGAACTTGGTATCGCGATCAAATGTAATAGATTTAGGCACCCCGTGCAAGCGAACGACTTCATGAAAGAACAAACAAGCAATATGTGAAGCATCGGAAGCCTTGCAACATGGAATTAAGCACACCATCTTAGGAAATCTATCACCACCACAAACATGGGTCCACCTCTCTTTGGGTCTAAGGTAGACCAAGCACAAAATCCTTGAATAGGTCCTCCCAAATACCTTCAGGCGCTGGCAAAAGAGAGCATAAGCCAGTTTTTTGTGACTGCCCTTTGCTATCTTATAAGTATAGCAGTTTTGCACAAACTCACGTACTTCATTCTTCAACTGAGACATAATAACAAGACTCAAGACTAAGAGTAGTCTTGGCAAATACCCAAATGTACACTTAAGCCTTCTCCCTGCAAATCACAAATAAGCTTTTCATGCAAAGAAACATGAGGAATGTAAAGACAATTACCTTTGAAGACATAACCATCAAAGATGTGAACATCATCCTAGGTTGCTTTGGTTCTACACGCGAGCCACACCTCCTTGAAGTCATCACAATCACCACAAAGCTATCGAAGAACTTCAAATCCAACGACCTCATGGTTCATAATCACCAACAAAGTTGCTCGCCTACTCAAAGCATCTGCTACTTTATTTTGTTGCCAGTTTTGTGCTTCAAAATAAAGGGAAACTACTGTAAATATGCATTCAACCAGCATGCATCTTGCTAATTTGCTTCTAGCCATTGATATACTTTAAGCCTTGATGGTTTGTATATAACATGAACTAGTTCAGAATCAAATAATGCTCCTAATACCTCAAAACATGAACAATCGCATAGAATTCCTGCTCATAAGTAGACCACTTCTGGCATGATTCACTTAGTTTCTCACTATAGAAAGCCACCGGCCTTTCTTTTTGAGATAATACATCTCCAATCCCCACACCACCTGCATCACACTCCACAACAAATAGTTTGTCAAAGCTTTGGAAAACTAAGCACAGTGCAGTGATCAACTTCTCCTTGATTAGGTTGAAACTCTGCTTCTATTCAGGATCTCGTTGGAAATTCCTTTTCTTCATCAATCAGTCAATAGGGCCACGATAGAGCCAAAATTTCGGATAATGCACCTGTAGAAGGTTGCTAGGCAATGGAAAGTACGAACATTTGACACAATTCGAGGAGTAGACCACTCTTAAATAGCCTTCACCTTTCCTTCATCCACATGAATTCTATCTGCACTTACAACAAAGCCAAAGAAAGCGAGGCCTATTGTCATGAAACTACACTTTTTCAAATTGATATATAATTTATTTTCTTGCAAAACTAGAAGCACTTGGCACAAATGCTGAAGATGCTACTTCTCGTTAGCATTATAAATTAATATATCATCAAAGTACACAACAATGAATTTACCAATAAATGATTTCAAGACATCATTCATCAATCTTGTGAATGTGTTGGGTGTATATTGGATAGTCCAAAGAGTAAATTCTTGAATTATTATGAAAAAAAAGAATTTCTAGGAGCAAGGCTATTGGTGGAGACGTTTCTAAAATGAGGTTGTTCGCATTTGTCAAATGCAAACTTACTTAAGCTCGCATTCGGCAGATGCGAGCCAGAATACCTTTTTTTCAAAAAATAAAAAAGTACCTTGTGACGCCCCTACTTCTCCTTAAGGCGAATCAAAGGGTATCCACGGGACGTCTGCCCAACTCTCGCCAGGACTCACTACAATCCACAATTCAAAATCTCGAAATACTTCAGATAATTTCAACATATAATTAAAGTACTCCAAAATATTTCACGCTTACAAGTACTTAGCTTTCAAACTTAATACAATCCAAAAGAATATGTACTACAACCATCCGTTATAATACAACTTAAAATCTTCAAAATAGAACATTCTAGTACTATTCACGAGCACTCTTGGTCTCGAACCCTGTTAAGGAAAACAAAAACGTGGAATGAGCTACACAGCCCAGTGAGGTTCCAAGACACTCTAACAGTTCTAATAAATCAGGTAAATTGAACCTACCACATGTATAGTTCCAGGTTGCATATTGGCACATTAACATGGAATAGTTATCATTGTACGAGTAACTTGAGCATAATACAAGCATGGTTCAAGATTGCATCTTGGCACATTAGCATGATACAGTTATCAATATGCAAAAATAAACACACATTGAAGGATACGGTATTCCAGTGGAACCATTTCGGTCAACTTCACCTTATGACTCCAGTGATCCCCTCGGTTGTCTGGCCATCACCTTATCCCTCCAGTGGTAGTACTCGAGTATACCGAAACGGTGTCCCAGGGTTCCAACCTACCCGACCGAACCCAATCCTGGCTCGAGTAAGTTAGTAACCAAGGGCAGGGACCAGTTCAGCTTAGAGCTTACAACATGCACAAATAATCAAGCAAATTGATAAACGGTAATAATTTGTCATTTTAGTAGGTCGAGTGAGATAAAGTACACACTCGCCTTAAAACGGTGGTAATTTCACAAGAGTAATTATATGCAACATTTATACTTAAACACATAAGCAATATGCGGTAATTTCATATGAACATATAATTCACCATAATCAAGTAATCAAATAGTCATGTAGCCAAGTAGGCAGATAATCAAGTAATCAAATAGTCATGTAAACGGTAACGGTTAACGGTTAACGGTAAACAGTAATGGTAGTCGGTGAACGGTGGTAATTCATGGTTAATCGGTAGACATTTATCATATTAATAGGCCGCCTATTGGCCATCTATTTTTACCACTTAAGAGTCGAGAAAATTCACTCCAATCGACTTATGCAGCCATAGCATAGTTAATCATTGAAACGCTTCATGTAAATATGCATTTCAAGTATTTCATGTCGAATAATTCAAGTACATTTTACTTAAATGAGAACGAGTACGAAAACACATAACACATAATGACCATGGATTGAATATATCATAGGCTATTCAAATCACGTACTCCTATATGGAACACTCACCAATTCAAAATAAGTGAGTAAGCGCGTAACAAGTATTTAGGCGTCCGCTTCGAGTTCCTCTTGAAGGTCCCCTTGAGCGCCTGAGCAAATAAATAATAATCCATTACTTATAATTCCACTTATCGCAAAAGGTTGCACACTTGTGCAATCTAGAGAAATCCTACGAAAATGAGCCTTAACTTGCTCAATTTCAAGGTTCAAAAGTGGTGTTTAGACACACAAGGAGAAACTAGTTTTCCTTCTTGGAAACAAGTCCAAAATGGTCAAGTAGTGTCGAAAGATAGGAAAGGGTCTTGAAAACTCACTTCCCTTCAAGTTTGGAAATTTTCAGATTTGAGGTGTACTTTTGGAAAAATCATAACTCACTCTCCGTAAGTCCAAAATTGGAAAAATTGATACTGTTGGAAACCTCTTCCAGAGTACTAAAAGTTCCTAGAAGATACTTTTCTATGATTCCTAATGAAAGATATTCAAAATTTGGCTCAAAGTGGCTGTTTTGGACCATTAAGACAGTTTCGGGATTGGTTTTCGGTTAACTTTGAAAATTCGGAAAAAATCACAGAATTCAATCTAGCCTCTGAAATTTGGTACTCAAATAGAGTTTCAAACAAGGTTCAAAACAAAACAAACGAAACAAGAATCAGAGTTTTGAGCGCCAAGATATAGGAGTTCAAAGTTGGTACAAAAACGAAGCTTACTGTCCAAATTTCCAGATTTAAAGCTGGAACTTTGCGACTTAGTTGGGCATTGAAACGGACTCGGAATGGCACCAAATTTCATAGTATTATACTATCATATGAGGGATATCCTTCTATCGAATTTCATGGAAAAATTCATTCGGGAAGCTAGTTAACATTGCCACTAAATTTCCAAGAATTTCCAAGGCAAATCTGCCTTGTACTTCAATTTTCCTTTTTAAAAGCTTTGCTCCACACAATCAACTTCAATTAATTCAAATATTGAAACTAATGTTCCATAAACATCCAATAAGTAATTTAGAAGTAGTTGACATCAAGGTTTTCGAAATATAACTTCCCAAATCAGACTTGACCATTCGGCCAAGAGAAAAGGAAAGTTTTCCAGATTTGAAATGCAAGATTTGGGACATCATTTGGGTATCGAAATGGTCTTAGAATAACACCAAATTTGGTACAATTCAACTTCCATATGAGGACTACTCCTCTACCAAATTTCATTTGAAAATTCACACGGGAAGGTAGTGAACTAAACTACCAAATTTCAAGAAAATCCCAAAACCAATCTGTCTTTTACTTTCTTCTTCCTTTTCAAACATTTTGCCCAATGAAAACGATTCAAATCTAGTCCATTTATGAAACAAAAGTCTGAGAGACATCTAATATACATTTGGTAGGTGATTGACACTAAAATTTTCAAAATAACAAGTCCCAAACAAGATAGGCCATTGATCAGTCCAAAATGAGGGTTTTCAAGCAATGACGCAGGTCTGTAATTTGGCCATATTTCACTCAATTCAACTTTGAATTGAGCGTAGTTGGTGGCGTTGGAAAATACATTCACAAGGCTACAATTTCTCAGAAGAAATCATTTTAAAATGTTTGTCCATAACTGGCCCATTTTTGAGCATCAATTCGCAGCTCAAAACATAGCTTCCAGTACAGACGAAAAACAGGACAGGCAACTTTACAAGGTTGGTACGGATCACTCAGGTGGAATCAGGATGTTAATTTTATACCATTGGAAAGCTGGAAATGTCTAGTTTCCAGTGCCACAAACGGCACTTGATTTCGACATCGGAGCAAAAAGTTATGACCGAAACAAAAATACTGCCAGAGCAGTTACGGGAAAATTTTCCAGTTTTGCTGATTTCTGAAAACTCAACATTTGGTCAGCCAAATCATGAAATTTTTTGATGAAACTTTCTACACATCTCACACAACATATATACATCATAACCAAGTCATTAGAACCACAAAAATCTCATCTAAGGGTCACGGACATCACAGGGGCAGAAACAGAAAAATTCTCCCCTTCACCTCCTTTGAGCTATCCTTCATAAACTCACTTATTTCTACTAATTTAAACACTAAACCAACATTAATAACATCAAAACTCATCAAATCAGTCCATCAAGCCATAGTGGGAATTCATAGAGCCCACTCACCAATTTTTCAACAATATAAAGCTACCCACATGCATCTATAAGTTTCCAAGTGCAATATAACTTATATAAACTAAGATTTGAAGAGTGGATCATCATATACCTCCTTAGATGGTAAGACCAGAAATTTTTGGCCCCTTTGATCTCCAAGAAACCGTGAGAATGAAGCTCCTTTCTTAGCCTAAGATGATCTCCAAGTTATTTGCAAGGTGTGGTGAAAGTTTGAGGTGATTTGGTGAAGAAATGGAGCAAGAAAGTGAAGAGCTTTGGTTCTTCTTCCTCCTATGGTAATGCACGGCTGTTTGAGTGAGAAAGAGAGAGTTGTTGCAGCTGCAAAAGCTTCTTGAGGAAGCTTAAGAATGTGTGGCCAACAATGCTCTAAAAGTCAACTCTCCCCTCGCGCGCGCGCGCGCTTCGTGCTCGACCCCGCTCAAGTTTGTTTCATTTGTGCACTAAACCTCTAATGCACTTATATTCATACTATTATTATTCACTCTTAATAGTCTAGAAATAATTTCTAAAATCCTCCAATTAGTTGCGCGAGCGAAAACGCGAATTTCCGACTTGCGCACGATAAAGCAAAATTTCTAATAAATTCTTATAACGATAGTATAACTAACTATCACTTGAGTATTTAATCATAAAAATACTTATTTTAAGACTAATATACAAGTTTCCAATTTTCCAGATTTATTGTATGCTCGATTCGATTATTGATTCCAATCGCGTATTCACTATTCTCACTTAATGAGCTTTCAAAATTAAATTTTGAAACAAGTCACTTTAAAAATATAACTAAACTATAGATCCATGTAATTTGGTTTAAAAAGGTTGGAATAAAATATTTGGAGAAAACGGGTGAGTAAATAATTAATTAAGCCAGTAAAATAAAATAAAATAGGTAAAATTGCGGGTCCTCACATACCTCGCATTTGAGAAATGCGAGTTACTTAATCTCTTTCAGCTAAACCAAAAAACAGAAGCTCCGTTCTCTACATCCTACTTTCGGCATTCAAATCCGTGAGCAGAGGGGCAGAAATTGGAGGGAGACTCTGCACATCCAGCTCACTCTCTCTTCTCTTTTGCTCAGATAGATGCCAATCCAAGCTTCCAAGAGGAGCAAGATGAAATCCCTCACTCTCTCTCTTTCTCGTCGGTTGTTGTCTGCCATTGTTAAGCTTTCACCAGATTTCTGAGACACCAAATAGGAACCCATTTCTACCAAACACCAGCCAGCTGCGCCCCCATTTGCCACTTTTACTACCTCAGTAGTCATCCCCAACCAATTTTGTGACCCATTTGCGTTGCACGTTTTCTTTTCCCTTCGCAAATGGCTTTCAAATTCGTGGCTGTGCTCTATAGCTCACAAATAGCATAAAAGGTATGAACTTTTGTTGCAAAGCCTGATTTTTATGCATTTTTTATTTATGTAATACTTTAATCCGATGTAAAGTTCAGATTTGATGTCAAATTCGGACGTAAATATCATGTGGGTTGTGCTACTTTTTCCATTTTTTCTGGTGAGTCTAAGGAAATATGTATAGATTTGGTAATTTCTGATGAGGAAGAAGACTCATTGTTTGTGGATTTGATTGTGTTTGTGTGGACAGTGGATCTACTTGGCTTGCGGTTGCTAACAATTAGTGAGTTTATTTAATTAAATAAAAGAATTGCAATAATTAGTTGATTGGCTACAAATATTATTGCAATATAGAGACTCCGATTTGCATACTTGTTTCAATTTTCCAACTTACTTTATCAGAAATTCAGTATTGGAGTCGTTGGAGGTTTTAATTGAACACTCATATTTTAGTAATTGAAATGATTGTACTAGAAAGCAAGGATATACAAACCACAACTAAAGTGAAAATTAAGAACAAAACTCTAAGATGATTAAGAGTAGATCGACCTATCTATCCTAGCTAATAAGATGTCCAATATGCTATAAAGTGGTCCTGTGAGAAAGTATAAAAAAAAAGAGAGAATTTTATTCATCAAAAGTTAAGACTTAACATATTAATAATTTCATTTTATTTTATATTGACCTGTGAAAATAAAGAACTATACATGTATAGTTATTTCTTTACAAAATTATTTAATAATAAAATTAGGTGTTTCCAACTGTATAATTATCAAATCTTTTAATATAGAAGAAATATACATGTGTAGTTATTTATATACAAAGGATTATTTTGAATATAATTTTGTTGAGAGCTCACATTTGCTAACTTCTAACTCGTGCGAGTTTTAAAAATAAAAAGGATTTATTCCTCTATGATAAATGTCAATGCAAAAACAAAAATGATTGTGAGCTCCTAAATGAAAAAAGCAATTTTTGAATAAAATTTTCTAGAAATTTGCATTTATCAAATGCGAGGTCCAAATATTTACTACTCGCATTTAATGAATGCATAAACAATTATTTAAAAAAAATTACAAGAGATTGCATTTAGTAAATGAGAGATCTGCAAAACAAATATTTTTTAAATTAAAATTTCAAGGAGCTCGCATTTAGTACTCTGAGAAAACAAATATTATTTAAATTTAATTTTGTAGGAGCTCACATTTACTAAATGAGATGTCCAAGAAAACAAATTTACTACTAAATGTGAGCTCTAAGAAAACAAATATTTTTAAAATTTAATTTTTTTAAGAGCTCGCATTTACTAAATACGAACCCTTCAAAACAAATATTTAAAATTTAATTTTCTAGAAGCTCGCATTTACTAATGCGAGCTCTTAGAAACTAAATATTTTTTAAATTTAATTTTCTATGAGCTCGCATTTAGTATTTTTTAGTAAATGCGAGCTCTGATAGAACAAATATTTTTCAAATTTACTTTTTGTCAACCTCGCATTTGCTAAATGCGAGCTCTAACATAAAAAAAATAAAAATTTTTTGAGAGCTTGCATTTGCTCGCATTTAGCAAATGCAAGCTCAATAATAAAAATAAAATTTTCACGTGAGCTCACATTTGCTAAATGCGAGCTTATCTGACTTCGCATTTACTGAATGTGAAGACCCTAGGTCAGAACACCACGACAAATTCACCCCATTTGCAGAATTTGTTTGAAATTTCATCACAAAATTAGAAATTTCTCATAGTCCAAAAGACATCATCAACCACTCATTTTAGCCCTCAATGGTCTTGAATGCAGTCTTTCACCCATCCCCAGACTGGATGCGTATCTGATGGTATCCATTCGTCAGATCAATTTTAGTGTACACACGTGCTCCAGGCAAACCCTCCAACATGTCTTCCAATCTGGAAATGAGAAAGTTGTAGCGCATAATAATTTTGTTGATAGCTCAGCTATCAACAACACATCCGCCACACACCATCCTTCTTGGGAGTCAAAAGAGTTGAAACAGCATATGGACTCATGCTCACGCGAATGGACCCCTTCTCTTGCAATTCATCTACAATCTACTGTAAAATCTCGCTCTCCTTGGGATTCATCCGGTATGGAAGTAAATTTGGTAAACATGCCCCAGACACCAAGTCAATCGTTTGTGGTAGTCCAGCCAAATGACGCCTCACTAAACTTGCCTCGTGATTGCATTGCTAAAGCTACTGAATACTTTCTCCTTGGCCTCAATGGCCTGAGCTCTAAAACTAAAAGAAACTTGCTCTGCACTTTACATTAATTTGCAGCCACGGTTTAGCATTAGGTAACCCGGGACCAGTAAGAGCGGCCCCCCCTTTCTTTTTTGGAAGTTTTTTGTTTCTTGAAGTAAAGTTAAAGGATTATAATAAAAGGGCAAATAGATCTTACATCATTGAGATAGAAATAATACGGACCACATACTGGAACAGAACATTAAACAAAACACCAAACATATACAATATTTTAAAAGGCGAGTGCGTTGGGTGAGGTGTTTTATATCTATTCAAACGGGACAAAAGTCCTAAGGCATGGAGTGTAAGTTCCACAAATTTTAATTTAAAAATATTATTATTATTTAACAAATGAAATTACAACATAGCTCTAACTCATACATTAATTATCTACAATCATATTAATAAAAAATAGTTATATTTTGGGATCAGAGAAAAGAAAAAAATTAGGAAACAAGTCATGTATGCTTTTATTTTGTATTTCTTCCAAACTATTTTCAAAGAAAAATAAATGGAATCATTCTATTAAACAATAATAAGGACATGAAACAAAGATAAGGAAGATAAGATAGTTAAATTAAAGTTCAAAATAAAAAAAAAGAAAAAAAACACAAAAACGCCCCAAATGCCCAACATCCCAAATGCTCGGGATGAACGTCCAGCAACACTTAACGCCCCATTCAAATGCCACGGAGCATTTGAAACTTGTCTCGCCCTAGGGCTCAGCCCAAGACTCACTCCAGAAACGCCTATTAAAACAATGAACATATATCAAGACATAACATTTGACAACTCAAAGCAGTCTGATCTGATGCTTAGACAGAGGTGGGAAACTTCCGGGGAACTACATCCTAACATGCATCTTCCCATACAGTAGGCAAAAGATAAGGCAGTTGAGCAGTGAGAATTGTGCAGTCTGGATGCGGTGGGAGGTGGAGAGCTTTCTTGGACAAATGATCGGCCACTCATTTACATTCCCGGTGGTGGAATTGGCCACTCGAATATTGCTGTCTCGCTTGTTTATTTCCCCAGTAACTATTGGACTTTGGTCCAATGATCAAAGATAACTTCTTACGCCTATCTTTGCCCGATGCATTTGGGTAGTGTTGTGAAACTAATAAAATAACAATCAAAAGTAGGGATTGGAATAGTAGAGTGAGAAGAGAGATAGAATTATTATCAAAGTACTTCCAGGTTTCAAAGTTGCAAGATTTCCAGAGTTATCAGGGTTACCCCATTCCAAAAGAAGTAGGATTCACCCCTATATATAGGTGATCCAAGATCAAGGGTATATGAACCCTATTAAATACTAATACATGAATATAGGGAGAATACAAGAATCTATTTTCTAGAGAATACAAACGGACATCCACATCTAGTAATCCTGCTAGAGAATATCAACGGACATCCACATCTTGAGAATATCAACGGACATCCACATCTTATCATTATTTCATAACACTCCCTCTTGGATGTCCATTACACAAAGAATATGTCTCGTTAAAACCTTACTAGGGAAAAATCCAGTGGGACAAAAACCCCAGTGAAGGAAAAAGAGTACACTATTCTTGTGTAATAAATTCTCCCCCTGATGCAAACATCATATGAGATCTTTTAGCCGACGCATACCAATATTCTGCACCAATTTTCCAAATGTAGCAGTCGGCAATGCCTTGGTAAACAAGTCTTCCAAATTATTATCCGATCGGATTTGTAGCACATCAATCTCACCATTCTTCTGCAAGTCATGAGTAAAGAAGAATTTCGGTGAAATATGTTTCGTCCTATCTCCTTTAATATATCCTTCCTTTAGTTGAGCTATACAAGCCGCATTATTTTCATATAAAATTGTTGGAGGATTTCCCTTCTCGGAGGATAACCCACAACTCTTCCGGATGTAGTGGGTCATTGATCTTAGTCAAACACATTCTCGACTGGCTTCATGAATTGCTATAATTTCAGCATGATTTGATGAAGTGGCAGTTAAGGATTGCTTCGTAGAACGCCAAGAGATGGCTATACCACCACAAGTAAAGAGATAGTCAGTCTGAGATCGTGCTTTATGTGGGTCAGATAAATACCCAGCATCAACATATCCAAGCAACTCAAGCTTAGATTTATTTGAATAAAACAAACCAAGATCAATTGTTCCTTGGAGATAGCGAAAAATGTGTTTAATACCATTCCAATGTCGTTTTGTAGGCGAGGAACTAAATCTTGCTAATAAATTCACAGCAAATGATATATCTGGCCTTGTACAATTAGCAAGGTACATAAGTGCACCAATTGCACTGAGATACGGTACTTCAGGACCAAGTATCTCTTCATGTTCCTCTCGAGACCTAAAGGGATCCTTGTTAGGATCTAATGATCTGACGACCATTGGGGTACTTAATGTATGTGCCTTATCCATACGGAACCGCTTTAATACCTTTTGGGTATAAGCAGTTTGGTGGATAAAACTTCCACCTTCTAAATGCTCAATTTGTAAACCAAGGCAGAATTTTGTCTTTCCAAAATCTTTGATCTCAAATTCTTTCTTCAAATATTCGACAGCCTTTTGGATCTCTTCAGGAGTTCCAATCAAATTGAGATCATCAACATATATAGCAATAATCACGAAATTTGACCCATTTTTCTTGATAAAAACACATGGACATATTGGGTCATTGGTATAACCTTCTTTAGATAAACATTCATTGAGGCGGTTATACCACATACGTCCAGATTGCTTGAACCCATACAAAGACTTTTGTATTCTAATAGAATACATATCTCTAGGATTTGATTTACATGCTTCAGGCATGTTGAATCCTTCAGGGATTCTCATGTAGATATCATTTTCAAGATTTCCATACAAATAAGCAGTGACAACGTCCATCAGACGCATATCCAGTTTTTCATGCACTGCAATACTCACAAGATATCTAAATGTGATCGTATCCACTACAGGTGAATACGTTTCATCATAATCAAATCCATGCCTTTGTGAAAAACCTTGGGCTACAAGTCTTGCTCTATATCTCACAATTTCATTCTTTTCATTCCTTTTCCTCACAAAAATCCATTTATATCCAACTGGCTTTACACCTTCAGGTGTTTGGACTACAGGTCCAAAAACATTTCTTTTAACCAGTGAATCTAATTCAGATTGTATCGCATCTTTCCATTTTGGCCAATCATTTCTATGCCGACATTCATCAACCGATCTAGATTCATGATCCTCGTCATCTATCATAACATCAAGTGCTACATTATATGCAAAAGTACTATCAATAATTGTTTCTCTTCGGTTCCAACTTTTCCTTGTAGTGACAAAGTTTATTGAATTTTCTATAACTTCATTCTCTTCAGGAGTTGGCTCTTCGGGAGCTAGCTCTTCAGGAGCGACCTCTTCAGGAGATTGAATTTTGTCACTAATTATTGATTCATTTGATCCTCTTTTCTTTCGAGGATTTTTATCTTTGGAACCAAGAGATCTCCCACGCTTCAGGCGTACTTTAGATTCATTAGCACTTGTAATTTGTCCTTCAGAGACATTTATTTTAATCGGAGCATTTTCAGCAGGAATATGTGATTTGGTGACTCTTCTGGAGTCACTAAATGCATCCGGTAATTGATTTGCAATATTTTGCAAATGTATGATCCTTTGAACTTCTAGTTCACATTCTTTTGTACGAGGATCCAGGAAATCCAATAAAATTTTCCAAATAATTTCCTTTTTCGGGATTTCCTTTTTCGGTTGATCTGTTCCTTCCCCTAATGCCGGGAAATGTGATTCATCAAAATGACAATCTGCAAATCTTGCAGTAAATAGATCACCTGTCAATGGCTCAATATATGTAATTATAGAAGGTGATTCATATCCGACATATACTCCCAATCGTCTTTGGGGGCCCAATTTACGACGTTGGGGCGGTGTAATAGGAACATAAACCGCACACCCAAATATTCGTAAATGAGAAATATTGGGCTCAAAACCAAAAACCAATTGAATGGGGGAATAATTATGATAACTGGTCGGCCTGATTCTCACAAGTGTTGCAGCATGTAATATAGCATGTCCCCAAGCAGATAAAGGGAGTTTAAACCTCATCAACAATGGTCTAGCAATTAATTGTAGCCTTTTAATAAATGATTCGGCCAGACCATTTTGTGTGTGAACATAAGCTACAGGATGTTCAACAGTTATCCCAATGGACATGCAATACTCGTCAAAAGCATGTGACGAATATTCACCAGCATTATCTAGACGAATTCTTTTAATAGGATAATCAGAAAACTGTGCTCGTAATTTAATTATCTGAACAAGCAAACGTGCAAACGCTACGTTGCGAGTAGATAACAAGCATACATGTGACCATCTAGTTGATGCATCAATTAGCACCATAAAATATCGAAATGGTCCACATGGTGGATCTACAGGTCCACATATATCACCATGAATTCGTTCTAGAAATGTGGGAGATTCAGTCCCAACTTTAACTGATGATGGTCTAACAATTAATTTCCCTTGAGAACAGGCAACACATGAGAATTCATTTGATTTCAAGACCTTTTGATCTTTCAATGAATGGCTATGTGAATTCTCAATGATTCGTCTCATCATAATGGACCCAGGATGTCCGAGACGATCATGCCAAATCATAAAATCATTGGGATGAGCAGACTTCTAGTCTGCTAGGTGATGAATTTCAATAGCACTTATTTGTGCATAATATAAACCAGAAGAAAGAGACGGCAATTTTTCTAATACACATTTTCTTCCAGAAATGGTATTGATAAGTAATAAAAACTCACCATTTGTCTCATTCATTGCCTCGATGTGATATCCATTATCGCGGATATCCTTAAAACTCAATAAATTTCTCCGAGACTTGGGAGAGAGTAGTGCATTATTTACGACAATTCTAGTTCCTTCAGGGAGAAATAGAGTGGCTCTTCCGGAACCCTCAATTAATTTTGCACTACCACAGATGGTATTAATATTCGTCTCTCCCATCTCTAAAGAAAAAATATATCTTTTATTTTTCAATATGGTGTGCGTAGAAGCACTATCAACGAGACAAATGTCATCATCACCATTATTTGATCCCAAATATTTGGCATTCATTTCTTCTTCAGGAAGAAAATTTCAAACAAAAAAGGAACATTAATAAAGATGCGAAGATAAATATTGAATGAAAAGAAAATTACATGAAATATATAAAGCATTATAAAAAATCTAAACAATCATGGGATATTAGTTGACATCTTCAGGATGTTCAAAGAAATCAGCTACATCAAGGTGTGTCATATCAGCATCATCACCATCATCATGATCATTCTTTTGATCAATGAAATTTGTTTCAACACCTTTGTCCTTCCTTTTCAATGATGCTTGATAGAGGTCAACAAGATGATCAGCCGTACGACAGGTACGAGACCAATGACCTTCCATACCACACCGATAGCATTTTTCTTCATAAACTTTCTTTTCTCCATGTTTCGGATCGTAGTTATTTTCCCTCTTTTGGGAAATATTTTGTTGCTTGCCTCGGATATAATCTTCACGAGGCACAAATCTACTACGATCACGTCCATGGCTACGGCCACGGCCACGGCTTCTTCCACGGCCACCTCTACGGCCACGTCCACGACCTCGACCAGAATTTTGAAATTGAGTCGCATTCGTTTCAGGGAATGGACTTGCACCAGTTGGTCGGGACTCGTGATTTTTCAACAATAATTCATTATTTTGTTCAGCCAACAGGAGACATGCAATAAGGTCAGAATACTTCTTAAATCCTTTCTCTCTATATTGCTGCTGCAGGAGCATATTAGAGACATGAAAAGTAGAGAAAGTTTTCTCTAACATGTTTTCATCAGTGACTTTTTCACCACACAATGATAATTGAGAAGTAATTCTGAACATGGCTGAATTATATTCGTTGACAGATTTGAAATCTTGTAGTCGTAAGTGAAGCCAATCATATCGGGCTTTTGGAAGAACGACCAACTTCAGGTGGTCGAATCTCTCTTTCAAATCTTGCCAAAGGACAAGAGGATCTTTAACAGTAAGATACTCTACTTTTAATCCTTCATCTAAATGACGACGAAGGAAAATCATGGCCTTAACCCGGTCTTGGTTTGAGGCATCATTCTCTTCAACAATAGTATTTCCAAGACCCATAGCCTCAAGATGAATTTCAACATCTAATACCCATGATAAATAATTTTTTCCAGAAATATCAAGAGGTATGAATTCTTGTTTTGTGAGATTAGCCATAAAAGTATGTAATGGATTCGTAGGAAAGAATTTTACCTCGATAAGTAGTCAAAAGTGGTTCGGGCAGAATCTTGACAGCGTCTCGTGCTTCACTTTTGCTTCGCACCTTTCCTTCGCTCAAAGTAGAGATTCGTGCTGATAACGTGTTGTGAAACTAATAAAATAACAACCAAAAGTAGGGATTAGAATAGTAGAGTGAGAAGAGAGATAGAATTATTATCAAAGTACTTCCAGGTTTCAAAATTGCAAGATTTCCAGAGTTATCAGGGTTACCCCATTCCAAAAGAAGTAGAATTCACCCCTATATATAGGTGATCTAAGATCAAGGGTACATGAACCCTATTAAATACTAATACATGAATATAGGGAGAATACAAGAATCTATTTTCTAGAGAATACAAACGGACATCCACATCTAGTAATCCTGCTAGAGAATATCAACGGACATCCACATCTTGAGAATATCAACGGACATCCACATCTTATCATTATTTCATAACAGGTAGAGTATAATGTTTCTTTTTGTAAAAAAAGGGTTATTATCACTTTATCTCCTTAATGTTCGGTGCCACTATCAATTTCCTCCTTAACGTTATCTTTTAATCACTTTACCCCCAAAAGTAACGGTCAAACTTAACGGAATTTGTTAATTAAAGTGAAAAGACAAGTTTAGCGCTTAAAGTTATTATCATTTTACCCCATAAACTATAGTCTCATTATCAATTTACCCCATAGAGTTATTTTTTAGGCAATTTATATCATCATTAAACCACCTTAACAAGTTAAAAAACTTTAGAAGAAAGTACCCTCCTCTTTGTATAATAAAAACAATAAAAAATTTAGAGTGGCTCTTCACCTCTTTAGTATCAAGAAAAAAAAGTCAAAATATTAATTTTTTTCTTCTTGGCAATCTTATTAATATTAAAAAAATATAAAGATCAAAAGGGGGAGAGAGATAGAGAAAGAGAGAGAGAGTTCAATTCTTTTTTTAAAAAATACAAATAAGAAAGAATTAAATACTTTTATTATTTTAAAATTATTTCACTTTACTATTTACCACCAGATTTCAATCCTAATCCCAACAACTTTAAATTAATGCGATAATGTTAGATTTTTTTTTTTGCAAAATCTAATTTTCTGTCTCCTTCTTTCCTATCTCTTTTTCTTTTCATAGTATTAATAAGTGTGAAAAAAATTGAGAAAACCCTTTTACTTTTATATTTTTGGATCTCTTAAAGTGAAAAAAAAGAAGAATAATCATTCTAAATTTTTTATTTTTAATTATATATATAAGGGTAAATATATTTAAAATTTTTTACCATAGTATCTAGATTAACGATTAAGTAAAATGCCAAGAAAATAATGTTAGAAATTAAATTGATTATATCACTATAATTTAAAAGAATAAAATAATAGTAACAGTGTAGTAATGCTATAGAATAAAAGGGTATTTTGTCCAAAATTTCTTAACATGTTGAGGTGAATTACTTATGAGGGTGAAGTGACTAAAAGATAACGTTAGGAGATAAACTGATAATAGTGATATAGTTTAAGGAGGTAAAGTAATAATGACCCTCAAAAAAATATAGAAGGTGGAGTAGCACCTAATTTCTCAAAGCATAAGAATAGAGTAAATGTCGGAGAAAAAAAAATTCGCATGCTGACGACGGTTACCCACATGTTCCGTTGAGCAAATCAATGCACTGACCACTTAGCGAAGATGCGTCCGAGTCCTTTACTTTCTGTGTTAGAGGTTTGATCGGAGGGGAATTAATTATATAATTCATTGCTATTTGATTTTTTGCACTATGTATCTTTCATACCCAAAAAGAAAAAGAAAACTTATTACATACCAAAGACAATGATATGCGAGCAGTCCTAACTTGTTTATTCAAATGGCTTATTGCAATTATAGACCTTTTTTAAACGTTAATCTTATGTCATTGATGAGCAATTCTTAATTTGTTGGTACTCGGACACAATTGGGCATAACTGTTCATCTTAGGTCATCCGCCCTGACGACCTTCTTGGTGTTAACAATAATTAAAGGGTCATTTTATCATGCTAATTTTCAAAGTGGAACATTGTTTTGAGCAATTATTTTGAAATTTTTTTGACAAATGTAGGTGGTTTAACATATTATAAGTCAATGCGGTCAATTCCATCTACATTTACTAAGCATTTTTCTTCAATCAAATGAACCAGTTCAATAATAATAAATGATTATTTCCCCACAAAATTAAAATTAATTTCAGGAAAATAAATAAAAAATACAACTGAGATGTGAGAATCTTGACAAGGTCAAAATGTCTGCCACTTGCAAAATGTTCAAATATGAAAGGGAGTGGGCACATGTGACGGTGAATCATGTGATATGCCTATGCAAGCTACTATATATTTATTCATCAGCGCTTCCATTTCTCAGAGCAAAGAAAACCACCGGATTATTCCGAAGATTCAATCAATCAGCTATGGAGAAGACATCAAAAGAGTCTAACAGTAGATTCAGAGTTTTGATGTTCCCATGGCTAGCTCATGGCCACATATCTCCCTTCTTAGAACTATCCAAGAGACTCGCCAAAAGCAACTTCCAGATTTACTTTTGTTCCACTGAGATCAATCTGAATTTCATCAAGAAAGATAGAAACTTGGTGCAGTACATCTCTGATCAATCAATGGAATTAGTACAACTTGATTTGCCACACTTCCCTGAACTTCCACCGCACTATCACACGACAAAAAACCTCCCATCCCATCTTAACCAGACCCTCCATCATGCTTTTAATTTGGGAAAGACCAACTTCCAAAACATCCTTAACACCTTGAAACCTGATTTGCTAATCTACGATATGTTCCAACCATGGGCCTCAGAACTAGCTTCACTGATTCATGTTCCATCTGTTCTTTTCTTAGTCACTGGAGCAGCTTCTTGGTCTTGGGTGCACTTTCATCATCTGGCCTTCAAAAAAGGATTCCCCGGTGTCAATAAGACTTCTTAACCTTTTCCGGCAATTTTTCTGCGGGATTATGAAATAAAGAAGATGGCTGCAGTTGTCGAAGAATTCAAGAAAAATATCCCCGAAGAAGCACTACTTGACTTATCTCCAACTAAGTCCTTTGAAGTATCTTCAGACATTGTTTTGATGAAAAGCTGGAGAGAGATTGAGGGAAAATACATTGATCATTTGTCTTCCTGCTGTAAGAGGAAGATGATAGCTGTAGGTCCTCTTGCTGAGCTAAAACATGATGATGCCAAGAAGGGGGGGTTGGAGGAGCCCGATTCCCATCTCATCGAATTTCTGAATGGTAGAGATGAATCATCAGTGGTTTATGTTTCTTTTGGGAGCGAAACCTTTTTGTCCAGGGAAGAAAGGGAAGAAATGGCATACGGTCTGGAGATGAGTAATGCTAACTTCATATGGGTAGTTAGATTTCCCGTGGGACATGCCATTGCCCTTGAGGAAGCTCTACCACATGGGTTTCTGGAGAGGGTGAAAGAGAGAGGAGTGGTGGTGGATGGATGGGCACCACAGCCTAAAATTCTTGAGCATCCAAGTACGGGTGGATTTGTGAGTCATTGTGGATGGAGTTCTTTTATCGAAAGCATATATTATGGGGTACCATTGTTAGCCTTGCCCATGCTTTATGATCAGCCATGGAATGCTAGACTTGCCGTAGAGATTGGTGTTGGCACTGAGATTCTGAAGGATGAAAATGGGCAGATCAAGAGGGAAGAGGTTGCTAAAGTCATAAAAGAGGTAGTTGTAGAGAAGAAAGAGCTAGGAGAATTATTGAAACAGAAAGCTAAAGAATTGAGTCACAAGTTTAGAGGAGGAGGGGAAGAAGAGTTGCATGAAGCGGTAGAGAAGCTCAGGAGTTTATGCAGCAAGAACAAGTGGCAAGAATAGTGAATCCAAGGACTCCCATTTTATGTATCTTAATGTTTATGATGAGATATTCTGTGGATGTAATAAAGATTATTTACACTAATGTGTAGATAATGTACTCCAAAGGAAAATGCCTGTCATGGTCCTGAAATTTCATGAAGATATTGTTAGAATTATTTTCTAATTTGGGCTTCCACTGATTAATTTTGTTTTCTCAAAAACATGTTGAATGAAAATTGCTAAAGCCCATTACAGTATAATTCACTACAGTTGGGGCCTAAATCTGTTTCAGTGTAAGGCCTATTATTGAGATTAGGGTTATCGTAATGGAAGGTCTCACTATAGTTATAAAAGATTATAAAAGATTATATCCCTCTCTCCCATCAATAAAACTAGCATCATATTGTTAGGTGGCTTATCTCATTGGTAACCACCATACGGAATTTGTAGAGGTAGACGGAGCCATCTATGCTAGGCGCGTGAACCACAAGGTTCACACACATTTCTCGATAGCATATTGCTTTGGTGGCTTGTCCCATTGATAGCGACCATACGGAATTTGGAAAGAAAAAGGGAGCCACCTATGCCAAGCAACCACAATGTGCTGATCAAGGTTCTCACACATTTTTATCATTGATAACATTGGCATTGTGTTATTGAATCCAAGATTTATTTGATTCAATGCATTGAGGCATAAATTAAGGTTTGGACTCTCTTTGTGCTTAAGCTTGACATATTCTATATGATACGTTCTTGGAGCTTCATGAATATAAGCGCAATTTATTTGTTTTGCTCTTCTGTAGATGATATGAAAGAGTTTATGTGCAAAAAGTTTTTTGTCTCAGTTAAATAATTCTTGAATTATAATAAATCGTATCACCAAATAACTTTTGTTATATTTATAGAATTATTTAATAAGGATCCTGAGATGTCCATGTTTTGAAGTTCTATGTTGATTTTCAACTTGGATTTGCATCAAAAGTTGAAATTGTTACTTGAGATATGAATTTTGGCATGATATTTGGGATAGCCTTCTTGGTTCATGTATTTATAAGAATATGTCACATATATTCGTTTGGCCATGATTTTAAAGGCACAAATAAAATTTTTAGAGCAAATTGGACAAATGGTTTGGGATTTATTTTAAGCAAACAAGTTTTAGTTTGCCAGTGTCATAATTGGATTTATTATATATTGACATAAAAAATTTTGTCTCAATTGAATAGTTTAATAGATTATTACAATTATTACCATCTAGGTGGCTATTATTTTAATTCATAAAATTATTCAATAAGGATTTTGGGATGTTTGTCTTCTAAAATTATTATCATAATTACCTACCCGGAAGGTATATTTATGTATATTAATTTAAGAAAGGTTAAGTGATTGCCATGGTATGTTTATGACTATATAGTATTTATCTCAGTTAAATAATTTATTGAATTATTATAAGTAGTACACCGAAGTGGCCATTATCATAATTCCTAAATTTATTTAATAAGGATCCTGAGATGTTTATTGTTTAAAATTGTATTATATGGTTATCTGCCCGAAGGTGATAACCATATATCAAGTTGTAAAAGGGTTGACTATGCGGTGAGGGAAAATTAAAATCTCGAACTGATTAATGTAATTTTTACTTTTGACGTAAATTCGTACAATTTGAATGTAAATTTGAAGTTGTTAACTCACACAACTTGTATAAATTTTACATTTATACTAAAATTGTATAGGTTTACACCAAATATAGTATAAATTATACGAACCGCTTAAAATTTGATAGAACTCAGCTTGTGAGTTCCTAATCCCTACAATGAGACATGCTTGGGTCTACATTCTACACTGAGCTACAAAAATAAGTTGTACCCGTATTGTTTATTTCATTTTACCTAATCATGTTTGAATAATTGGATGAGTCCCAAGGAAGTTAAGAATATTTTAAGGCACAAATACTTAACCAAGATAACTTTGAACAACAATCGTATTGGTACTTGTTTTAATACATATAGATTCTATTCAACATTTCCATACAGGAAGGGAGCAAGGGATTTTAATTCAAAACCTCTAATTTCTGTAATCTCAACTCCGAAGTAAAGGGATTTTTTTTCGGTAGGGGAATTTTTTTAGACTATCCAAAACCAAACACCTTCAAAATTATTACTGTATGTCAATTATATCGTATGCAGCTTAGTCTTTAGTTCAAGTCTTTAGTTTAATAACTAATACTTCTTCTGCTCCAAATTGTTTGTCGTACTTCGTGATTTTAAATTTTTAAAAATAGTGTACTGATTGTGATGTTAGTGCATTTGTCTCTAACTTTGTCTTCTAAAATTCGAGATTCAAATTTGAATCAAGCATAAAACATAGCTAAAAGTAGGTATAAGGAAAAAGTGATCAAAAGTAATTTTTATTTTGAAACATTTCAAAGTTAAAAACATGACACTTACAAGCATGTCATAACAGAAAAGAAAAGTGGGAACTAATCTCTTACCAGTGTATCTCCTTCATATTCCTCAAGTCTCTAACCCCCTCTTTCAATCAGTCAAACGGAAAAACGGAAAGCTTAGAATAAGAAAAACGGAAAAAGGAAACTGAAAATATGCGAACTGCCTTTTAGCTTCTTAATCCTTACCAAGGAAAAGTT
This sequence comes from Coffea humblotiana, assembly GCA_023065735.1. Classification (NCBI taxonomy): domain Eukaryota; kingdom Viridiplantae; phylum Streptophyta; class Magnoliopsida; order Gentianales; family Rubiaceae; genus Coffea; species Coffea humblotiana. The sequence goes on from CM041210.1 coordinate 24,545,839, forward strand.
TTAAAAAAAATGATTGCCATCCTTTTCTAAACAGCCAAAAGGAATTAAGACTCACTATGGTTTGTTTCTTGAAAGAATGTGCTTGATAGTCTTAATACAGAAAAAGAGAGTGAACAACTGCAACTCAAATTGATCGTTTATGAATTGAGATGTAAAAAAACTAAATATTAGACTAATATAAGTCTACCTCTTACACTTTGACTTGCCTTGGGTTTTAATCACCTTTTATTAGCTGTCCGATTAGAAAAAAACTAATTCTCTCTTTCTCCTCTTTAGAAAAACTTCCTAACCAAAACTTCATCCAATATCCCATGGAACAGAGATCAAATTTGTCTGATATTTCCCCATTGGAGGATTTCTCTCTCTTTAGTTTTTTTTCATTTGTGTGAATAAAATCTTTTTTAAAATTTCCTAGTGAGAATTTCTTCTTTCCAAGTCCCTAGGGTAACCTAGTGAGAGTTTTCTTCTCTCCTAATATTTCTAGTGAGAGTTTTAAGTAGTTTTTTTATGTTTCTTTTATTAGATTTTAGTTTTTTCATGTTTTGATTATAAGATCTGAAATTTCTTAGATCTAGTTGGCAGATCTTACCATAATATCTGAACTTGAAGAGTTAATCAGCAAATCTGGCAATGCTACACAAATGTTTGTGAGGTTATAATAATTATTTTATCTCATTTTTTAAAATATTTTTTAAAATTTTACAGTATAATTTTTATCTGTTCTTTAGATTCATAGTATCCATTCTTCAAATTTTTTTTTTAATATCTATGTATGTTTGATGTTATAACTTCTACTATTAGAGCAAATTTTAATGATATTATAATGTTTTATCAAAAAAACTCCTTTTATTTCAAATTTTTAATTCAAATGTATGTTTTATTCTTATAGTACACAAAGTTATTGATTTATCAATTCTTATAGTACACAAAGTCATTGATTTATCATTCAATATTTAACGATTAATTTTCTGTTTATGACAATATTACTATTGAATCACTTCGTCAATTGATAGGTGAATAATTGAAAGATCACCTTTAACTAGACAAGCGAACTAATAAATCTTTGATGTTCAATTGGATGTGGAATTTTTTTTTTTTTTGATAGAAAAACTAGAAAATTTTATCAAGGTGAAGATAGATCTGTAGTAATTGTGGAAGAAAGAAAAGATGGTGGAGAAAATCTTGAAGTACAAATATCTGAAATAGAACTAGCATTTTTAACTAATAAATAAGCAGGCACATTTAGATTCCTAAGAACCCAATTAGCCTCCCAAGTGACGAAATTCTGTAAACTAATGAAGATATCATCTAACAACACTCCGTAGGCTGACACTTTGGTTGGATTTTTGGACTCTAACTATGCCAAAAATTTTGATAGGAGAAAATCACTTTCAATTTATGTATTTTGTATTGCTGGTGGTGCAGTTAGTTGGAAAGTTACTTACAATCTAGTGTAACTTTATCTACTACGAAGGCAAAAGATATAGCTGTGATCGAGACAATCAAAGAAATCTTGTAGTTAAAAGTTTGTTTGGCGAGTTCAATCTACATCAAGGTATTGCTACTATTTTCTGTCATAGTCAAAGTGCTATTCACTTGACTAAAGACTAGATGTATCATAAGAGGATGAAACACATTGATACAAAATTTCACTTCATTCGAGATATTATTGCTAAGGAAAAAGTCCTCGCTCAAAAAATCAATACCAAAGAAAATCTTGCTTACATGTTCACGAAAACTCTTCCAATTTACAAGTTCAAGCAATATTTGGATTTCGTTGGTGTTCATTGTTCGTGATTTAGGTCCATTGGAGTTTATTTGGAGAAGGTGGAACATATTTGAAATTGTCAATATTGGGGACATGCTAAGATAGAGATTTGTTAAGTATAACTTTGTTCCACATCGTTTTTGTACAAAGAAACATTTCCCTCAGTTAGCTATAAATAAAATGGATCTTTGATGAGATTAAGGGCACCAAACTAAGAGAGTTTTAGTGAGCTATTTTGACCTTTGGGTAATTAAACATTTTTGTTAGTAAAATTATTTTGGACTCTCTTATATTTTAGCTTTAGGTGTTCTTGGGCTTGGAAACACTTTTTAAAGGCTTTTGTACTCTCTTTTTCATAGTGAAATTCTGCTCCTTCTCTCTCCTTATAGGCGTAGGTCAATTTGACCGAACTACGTAAATTCTTGTATTCTTGTTTCATTTATTTTGCTTTGTTATTTGCCTTTCGAGATTGTCAAGAATCTTTTTGGCCAATTTCGGATACCAGAACTAACACTTTCTTCAACAGATATTTGTCTCTTCTCACCCTTTTGGTCATACCGACCAAAACTGCTGGATTCATTTAATGTTTCTTTTACGGAAGCATATAATTTTCCAGAGATACGATTCAAATGACTAGTGACTAAGAAAACCAGTCCACTAGAGTGAAACATGGAACTTGATTAATTTGGAAAAGACCCAAATATTGGACCTCATTCGGAATTAAGAAAAGTTCACATGATCGCATTCTTACGCATCTAAGATATGGAAGATGAAAACCTTTTTATTTTTTCGTTGCACATAAGTTGTTTTCAAACCATTTACTTTGAAGAGAAATAGACAAAATCACATGAATGGAATTCATACCAAGAAAATCGGAGATACGCACTTACATAAGCAAGAAATAGACCCATATAGAAACTAGGAAGCATCCAATTGGAAAACCTGAAATTTTTTTGGTAAATGGTTGAGATTCTTCTCTTCCTTATGTGCTAATAAAGTATGTTACGCTTAGACATTAATTTTAGGAGTGTGATGCTCAAAACAGGTATTTAAAACGTGTTGCTAAGGACACCTAGACTCGTGGCTGATTATTTAATTTCATAGAATAATCTTAAGTTTTGAATCCAAAAATGATTCTTTTATCAACAGATTAAATATCATACCGTTGAGTTTCTCATTGATTTTGAACATTATTGTGGTTCATGTCATTCAAATGTATGAACTCTGGCATGCGTGTCCTGGCCTGCAGAAATATGATAGTAACGTGGAGCCTTTGGTGCTAGGAATATGAGTTTGGAGAATATATGGGAAACTCAAGTTCCTAACACCAAAGGCTGAGTTCGAAGAAAATATAAATTTCTTACCGAAAAGGAGAAAATATGTATACTACACCTATAGTGTGGCCTTTCTTGTTTGTATATGGTATTTATCACTTGGTACAATTTCGCCAATTTTACTAGCCAAGTTTGCTTACCTAAACCAAATAGTTCATATGTTTATGACGGCTATTGTCGAAATTAATAAAATTGTATGAAATAATTGTGTGTTGTTAATAATAGATTTATCTTAAACCACTAATCTTTTAATTATCTAAATAATTTAGACTAAATAAGTAAAACATTGGTCTACAAACCCCAAAAAAATGAAGTCGATAGAATAACAGTTAAATTTTCATGTGTTACGTATATATTATATATGGATTAATTTTTCCTACACTGACAGTGTATACACTGTCATCGTTGAATGAATGACAACTATGCAAAATTTAAATTTGAAATTCAACTTTTCACACATGTCATGAATCAAACGGTGATAGTGTAAAGACTATCAGTGTATATAAGATTTACTCATTATATATATGTGAACATTTATATAAACTATATGTGTATGATTTTTCAAGTAACCTAATCTCGATTCCAAATCTATTTTAAAAATGGCCGAAATGAGTCACATATGTGATAGATTTTAACCCGTCAAATTGGTCTTTTCCCTTATTTCAGGATTGGGCTTGTCAAAACCCAATTAAGTAACCCAAAATGATAAAGCTAACTGCGGCTAACTGTGAGAAATAGGTACTGCCGGGCCAAACTAGGAGGGAACGTCAGCGTGGAAGGTGCTATGGTAGCACCTTAATAGATGATAGATGGTTTGAGTAAAGATGAAATAGAACGATTCACAATTTTGATTTGTTAATTTCCTACTTAAGGTAATTTTTAGGCAGTTGAAAATATTGTTTCTGGTGTTTCAAAGTGTAAACTTTCGTCCACAGAATTCTTAGCTAAGGTGATTGAAATTGTCACCAGATTTGGCCGATTTATCCAAGTTATCTGAATGATTTTGAACATTGTTGTGTACGAGTCTGGCATGTATGCCTTGGCCTGTAGAAATATGATAATAACCTACAGCCTTTGGTGCTAGGAAAATGAGCTTGAAGAAATGCACATACTATATGTATGGTTTGGCCTTTCTTCAATATAGTACTTGTCTCTTGTTACCCTTGTGCCTATGCTAGCCAGAACTACTGGATTCAATTCATTTTTCTTTTAAGGAAGCATATAATTTTCGAGAAAAAACAAAAATATTGAACCTCATCAGAAGTTAAGAAGAAGTTCACATAATCACGTTCTTATAGCCACCTTTCTACTTTTTCGTTGCATACAAGTTGTTTTCGCATCATCTTTTGAAGAGGATAGACAAAATCCCATTAATGGATCTCTTACCAAGAAAAGTGGATGACAGGATTTACTTACTTACATAAGCAAAGAAATAGACCCATATAGAAACTACCAGAATTAATTTTTTATATACTAATAGTATATATATTTTTACCATTGCATGACACCTAATTCGAATTTAAATTTGAAACTCAAATTTTGTATATGTGTCACATTTAATCATGATAGTATATACATTATCAGTATATATAAGATTTACTGGAAACTACTAAGGATCCAATGGGGAAACCTGGAGATTTTCTTGGTAAATGGTTGAGATTCTTTTCTTACCTTTGTGTTAAGAAAGTATGCCACGCTTAGATATTAATTATAGGAGTTTGATGCTCAAAAAAGGGTTTATAAATGTCTTCATAAGGACACAAGGGCTCGTGGCTGTTCCTCTTTTTTTTTTAATTTCATAATAATCTTATGTTTTAACTCCTAAAATGATACTTTCGTCAACAAATTATACATCACACCAAATGGTCAATTTTTTTAACTCTTGTCAACAATTTACACATCGTGTCTAACAACTATAGATATCCAAAAAAAAACTACAGAGATCATGTGTTGGACACTTATAGAATAACAATCTGCTGGCTAAAGCCCAGTTACAAGTAGAATATGGTAAAACAACAGATAGTTTCAACTTCTACATATGTACATATTAAACAAACGGAAGATGGTGAGTAGTGGGAGCAGTTAAAAAAAAAAGACAGAGGAAATTTTTACTGTTCGAAAATTGTACACCATTTTACTTATGAGTTGTATATCCTAAAATTACTAGTGCAAGAGTACGTGTGTTGCACTCCGTAAGTAAAATTATCTTTTTATTAATTCATCAAATAATCATCCTCTCGAGATTCAATAATTGTTTGAAGTGTTTTATTGCTATCAATCTCGTTCAATAAAACATACAAAACATTTTTTATAGGATATTGGCAGGACCTAATTAATTGTATATCTTGGTAGAAATAGAAACAAAGCAATAGACAAATCAATTAGAAGGACAACAAAAGAACAAGAATGTAATTTAAACAACAAGAGGAATAAACTCTACATTGTTAGCAGGGGTATAAATGAACCTAATCAAATCGAATACCCTAATGTTTAAATTTGTTCGATTATTTTAAAGAGTTTGAAATCTTGTTCAAACTTAACTTATTTATTTGCCGAACAGGGTTTGAACAAGCTTTTTATCAAATTTAAATGTTATTGAATATAAAAAATGCTATTCAAATTTGATTTAACTGATTGGCGAACCAAATTCAAATGAGCTTTTACCAAATAGAGCTTGATTCGAGTATCAAATAATTTGATTCATCTTTCAGTCATAATTATCAGATCAAGTAATGTTTTATCAAGTCTCACTTTTTTTTAAATCGAATCTTATTCTTTAACCAAAAAAAATCTAATAACTCATTCAACAAATTAATTAGTGTTTAGTAAATGAATTTAATTGTCAAGAAAGTCATCTAAATATTGTTCAATCCAAGCATGTCTAAAAACATTCTAAACCTAGATTTGGAGTACCATTTAAAAATCATACTCCTTGTTTTCTACTTTAATTAATTTAATATAGTTCAAAGAAATCAAGATACAACTTAAACAGCCACATTTGTTTGTTTTCCTCAGACAGCCAATGTTGCAAAGCATTCCTTGCAATTCCCTCAAATTATACTACTCTACTTTTTGAATATATTTCTGAATATGGATACTTTTCTTATGTATAAGTTTCCAAACGATACTTCTATAAATGGCAATCCAAGTATAATATGCCAAACCTTGAAAATGGAAGTATCACACAGCCTGCACACAAGAAAGCTTGGGCCCAAATGTGTTTGGATAGCCATTATTTGCCTCCAAATTATTTGCTTGCATCACAAACATAATTTTCAACACATTTTTTTATCTTTCCAATCATTTTTTTTATCTCACATACATCATATCATAAAAAGTGTTATAGAAATTATTCCAAATAATATTTCAAATAATCTCCTATCCAAACACGTATTTTGAAATGAGTTAGACCTTGACCGAAAAAGAAATCTTCCAACCTAGCTCGATAAACTATAATCAATTGGAATTGGGGTGTTTAGGGATACAAGTGTTACATTTGGATAGGAGATTCTTTAAAATATTATTTAGAATAATTACTATAATATTTTTTTGTGATGTGATGTATAAAATTAAAAGGTGATTGAGAAAATAAAAAAAGTAATTGAAATATATATTTATGATGCAAGCAAAATAATATTAAAGAAAATTGATATCCCCGGAGCTATATAAATTTATTTTTGCAAACTTCAAGAGTTTCTTTTTGCTCTTTATTTTTTATTTTGGATAATGAAGCCAAATTTGGGATTTTCTACTGAAATAAAATAAAAGCTGGAATCTGAGATTTTTCAGTCAACTACGATATGTTGTATCTTCTCTGGCCTAATTTAATTATATTCTTTCTTCCATCCACCTATACTTTGCCCAGATGTGTATATCCTTTTTTTTATAATGAAAACATCGTTCAAAATATCTCTTACATTTTGTTAGATAGATTTTTTCATCTTTTACTTTTAAATAGTAACTTTACATCCTTTACAAAATCGGGTCAGTAAAATGTGGTCCCAACATAGATTTTTGACCACTTTTTACACATGATCATTTTTTTATGGGCAAAAAGATTAGATCCTATTTGTAATTAAACAAATAACCAAATCTATATTTATTTTTGTCCCTAAAAAAAGTAGAATTTGACCCAAATTACATTCATTTTTCCCTTAAAAAGTAGAATTGGATCTAATCAATATTCATTATTGGCACCAAAAAAAAATGGGATTCAATATTTTGGCATAAAAAATGACTATATGTGGATCATGTAGTGATTTAGGCTAAAAAGTAGTCGAAAACTTAGGTTGGAACCAAATTTTGCTAACTTGAATTTGTAAAGGATGTCAAGTTAATATTTTAAAAATGAATGACAAAAAAATTCATTTAACAAAATATGAGAGACATTTTGAACAATTTTTCCTTTTATAATTGTTACCAATGCTAATAGTCACCTTTCTTTGATATTCCAATTTAGTGGTTGATGCAACTAAAAACTAGGGTAATTGAAATTTGCACTTCTCAACTACTACTCTTTTTAGTTTACACTCTCAACTATCAATCAATAGTATTTAAGTTTCTTATACTTTCAATATGTAGTACATTACTTAAAATATTGGCATTCAATGAAATATTGGAGGAATTTTTAATGAATTTAACTAGTGTATGTGTTATGGTTAAAAAGTGTAAATTATGAGTGATAAAATGGAGAGTAGAGAGTGATAGAGTAGAGAGAAGAGGAAATGAAGATAATGTTGTATTAGATAAAATTGTGTGTGTCTACAAGTATATAAGTTGCCTTATATAGATATGGTAAGATATGATAAATGTAATGGATATGATAGTTGGTAGATGTTGTAAATACATGTGGTTAGTGGATGATAGAATACACTAAATACAAGATAGAAAACTCTAGAAATATGAGTTAGTTAGTAGCTATATTTACATTTAAAATCCCCCCTTAAACTCAAAGTGGTAAAATGGAAACAAACCAACTTGAGTTTGGAAACAAGAATATGAAATCGTCCTGGTGATTGGGATTTTGTGAAAAGATCCGCAATTTGGTCTGCAGGCACCACAAGTACCAGAGAAAGTGTTTGTTGCATGAGATGGTGTCGAACAAAATGACAATCAATCTCTATGTGTTTCATCCTTTCATAGAAGACGTCATTATAAGCAATTTGGATAGTACTCTTATTATCACAATAGATAGGAGTACTGATAGAGAATGGAACACCCATGTCATGAAAGAGCCAGCGCAATCACAGAAGCTCAGCAGTAGTATCAGCAAGAGCACGATACAACGACTCTAAGCTAGATCGAGAAACAACTGATTGCTTCTTACTTTGCCAAGAGATAAGGGAATCTCTAAGAAAGAAATAGTAACTTGTCATAGAACGATAGCCAGTAGGATCACCAACCCAATCAGCATCAGAATATGCTCATAACTCTAGAGTAGAAAATGAGGAAAAATGCAATACATGATAGATGGTTCCTTTCACATAACACAAGGTTCGAAGAACTACAGCATAGTGAATGGAACTTGGAATTGACATGAATTGGCTCACCAAGTGTACAACATAAGCTATATCTGGTCCAGTAATAGTTAAGTAGACTAGACTCCCGACTAACTGACGATCCCGAGTAGGGTCACTTAGAAGTTCTCCATAATTTAGACGTAACTTGATATTAGTTTCAAGTGGAGGGTCAATAGTTTTGGAATATGTTATACAGGCAGGAAAGAAAAGATTTGATGCATACTTGGTTTAGGATAAATAGTAGCACGTAAAGGACTTGGAGATCTTAAGACCAAGAAAGTATAAGACTATCCCCAAATTTTTCATCTCAAATTGTGTTCTACGGAATTCCTTTAAGGTTTGAATTTCTACTTTGTCATCACCAGTGATCAGCATATCATCCACATAGAGAAGAAGTAGAATAATTCTGTATGAAGATTTTTTGATGAATAATGCTAAATCATATGAGCTGCTAGAAAAGTCAAGTTTTTCAAGGGTGTCGCTAAATTTTGAATACCAGGCTCGAGGAGCCTGTTTAAGACCATACAGTGCTTTCTTTAGACAATAGACTTTGTTTCGAGGATGATCATAACTAGGAGGAGGAGACATGTATACTTCTTCAAAAAGATCACCATTTAGAAGAGCATTTTTTACATCTATTTGAAAAATATCCCATTAACGAACAGCAGCAACAACAAGCAAGGATCTTACAGATGTGATACGGGCCACTGGAGCAAAAGTTTCTTCATAATCAATCCCATATTCTTGGGTGAATCCTTTGACAACCAAACGAGCTTTGTAGCATTCGACAAAGCCATCAAAACGAGTATTGATTTTGTACACCGATTTGCATCCAACTACAGACTTTCCTGGAGGTATATCAACCAATTCCCATGTATGTGTTTCAGTGAGAGTTTGCAATTCCTTAGCCATTGCTTTCTACCAAATGGGATTAGAACAAGCCTCTCGATATATTTGAGGCTCATATGGGGCAGCAAGGGCAGGATAACAATAGTAATCTCTTAAATATGGAAAAAGTGGTGATGATAAAGATTTTACAGAATCTACAGCTCGATCAGCATGATTAGAAGGGTCATTAGGAGGGTCGACAAATGAGTTGTCAAGACCTGCATCAGATGACTTTTCTTCTGGAAATAGATCTATAAGATTATTTGTAAAAAAATGTGGAGAATTAGATGAAACATGAAATGTAGACATACTTGAAAAAGATTTATGTTTCCAAAATATAACATGACGATAGACTCTAAGATGTTTAGCTATAGGATCATAACATCTGTACCCTTTGCGCTAAATCCCATAACCTAAAAAACAATAGAATCGGAATCGAGGTTCAAGTTTTGTTCATTCATCTAGTTGAAGTAAAATAAAACAAGCACAACAAAAAACTTAAGAGCTTGATAATCTGGGCGTGTGCCATATATATGCTCATAAGGAGATTGATTCTGAACGGTTAGAGAAGGAACTCAATTTATGATATAGACAGTTGTGAGGGCAGCTTCTCTCCAGAAGGGCTCAAGGAAATTAGTAGAGATTAATAGTGTCTGTATAGTGTCTAAGATATGACGATGTTTTCTTTCACCAAGACTATTTTGTTGAGATATTTCTGGACAAGACCTTTGAGGAACAGTACCTTCCTCATTAAGAGTGATAATAAAGGAGGAGTCTGTGTATTCTGTAGCATTATCAGAACGAAAATTTTTTATTGTATGTGAAAAATGAATGTGAATCATGTTTCAAAATTCTTGATAAATGCTCAAGAACTAAGACCTCCGTTCCATTAAATAAATCTAGGTAAAATATGAATAGTCATCAACAAATATAACAAAATATTGAAATCCCCCCAAAGTAGGGGTAGGAGCGGTCCCCATATATTAAAATGAATAATATCAAAAGGTTTAGAAGAATTGGATTCATTTAAATTAAAAGGCAAAGCATGTTGTTTTCCTAATTGACACGAAATACAATCAAAACACTTATCTTGAACAGGACCTAAAAGACCACGAGACATTAATTCACAGATACGAGAGATAGACGCATGATCTAAACGAAAATGCCATAATTGTAAAGATGTAGGATGATTACTTAGAGAAGCAGCACTTGCGATAGCAAGAAGATTCAAAGAAATTAATTCAAACATGACAAGCTGTCGAAGCTTGTACAATAATAAAAATATACCTAATTGTCAGTTAAAGTAACCAAAACCCGATTCCAAGTACTGGAGTAGGGACTCTAAGTGTGCAATGGGTTACTTGATTCATCTTGTTCTCGAAGAGTTTACTTGATCCGATATACCCGAATGGGATGATTTTTTTTCACAAATAATTATGGATTTGTAGATAGGGCAAGTAGGGTAGTATCCTCAGGGACTGGGGATATTTGTCTCTTTAGAAATCAAAAGTAATATAGGGGGTGTTTTTGTATAAAAGATGGCAATTAAAATAATTCAACTAAAAATAAAATAGCCAACTAAAAATTAAATAACAATTCACTAAAATCAGAGTAATAATAATTAAAGATCTAACCAAGAAATAACTTCAGCAATGGTTCACCTAATTGATCATCGATGCACAAGTAATTTCAATTATTTATTAATAAATATGTTATAATTGCCAAACAAACGATGACAGTCAACCCCTCCTTACTGTGTCGGTGATTAAGGTACGTTCGTTAAGCACTGCCCTAATTGAGAAATAATTCTAAATACGTCCAAAAGATTTAATTTTCCAATTGCCTTATGTATTAGAGGAGCCATATTCTAACCAAATAACGCACTACCAGGGTTATTTCAGATTAGCCCGCGCATTCCCCTGATACAAATCCAATCATGCCAGTTATCACTATTTCAAGACAATTAAACAATTACAGATTTAATGCCCCAATTGACAATAGACTACCAAATTAACTAATTATCCGGATCCAAAACAATCAATTAATTAAAAAATCATAAGCACTGTAATCAAAAAATATGCGAATACCAATAAATAAAAGGAAAAGATAAAATTAAATCGATCTCACAATTTTTAGGCGAACCAAAGTCTCCGTTGTTCCTTGACTAGAGTGAAGAAATTAATTCATATTTGATGCAAAAAACCCACACACAATTGTAAAGAAAGCAGCGGCCATCGTCCTTGCTCGCGAGGATTCAAGTTGATCGAATGAATAAAGAAAAAAAACAAGCTACAGCTAAGAGTTCATTTGTTCCTGATTGTCCCTGACATACGAGGGAAGATAGCCACAAAAGACGAAAAGCTAGAAAGGAAGAATCAAAGCTTTCCAATTTGGTCCTGCCATACGTGAGAAAAATCAAAAGAGATCCAAGGGAAAAGTCAAAGAAAAACTAAGCTAAAGGAGAAAAGTCCTCTGCTACCTCTAGTGCCTATCTAATTCCTAACTACAAATTGCTCTCCAGTTTTATGCGGCGACCCCATAGAAGATTCTGCCGTGCTCTCCCCTCTTCAGCAATTTACCAAAATGGGTAAAAGCTTTTCGTTTTTAAAAAATGCCCCTGGGATAGGCTCTGTTATTTCGACTCCTTTCCTGTCAAATTGGTACTTGTTATCATATTTTCGTTCTACTCCCTGAAATAAATGTAAAATACCAAAAGTGAGTAGAATTTAACAATTAATCCACATCGGGTCAGGTAATAGGGGAAATTAATAATAAAATAAATGATAAAATTGCAACCTATCAATTCCCCCCATATCTAAACCATACTTGTCCTCAACCATAAAAACAACAAACAAGCACCAATATTTGACAATGTTTATTGCTCCTTCTACCATATTGCCAAAATACCAAGAAACACAAATATCAAGCATCAGTGATCAATACCCAAGAAACATCACCCCAGTTAGTTTCTAAACCACAAGTTCTTTCAATTCCAAGTTAACTAATCTAAGAAAAAGAAATGGCGCACAACATTTATCAGCAAATGGTCCAAATATTAACCAAAATCTCAACATTAAATCCATAAATCGACAAATTGACTTCTATCACACCCTAACACAGCCTATACTCGTTTTTCTCTTTTTTTCAGTATTTATTTTTTTCTTCTTTTTCTTCTTTTTTTTTTCTTTTTAAACCAAAAATAAACTTGGGATTTAAAAATCAAAACTACGGTCAAATGACCGAAATTTTTTTTAATTAATAAATTTTTTTAATGTTTCTAAAAAAAATTTTAATTTTTTTTGTTATCATTTCTAATATTATTAACAAAATTAATTTTTGAAATTCAAAATTAAAGATCACAGGAGATCGAAAATCGTTTTCAAGGTTTGAATGTTTACCTTTCCCACGAATGTGACGCGGGCACGTCGAAAGGGCAGGAACCCTTCTGACCATGAACTCTCCATACGACTTGACGCGGGCGTATCAAGATGATAAAAATCCTTCTAACCATGAGTTCTCCATACGACTTGACGCGGACACATCATGTCAGAGAGACACCTATCAATCATTAAAAATGAAAATTTGAAACCCGAAATCAGTCAAATTCAAGGAAAATATATTTAAACAATCAAATAAAATCGAACAAACAACTAAAAGAAATTGGGTTGCCTCCCAATGAGCGCCTTTCTTTAATGTATTTGACTAGACATGGCAAAGTGTCACTAATTGGGACACGACGGTGCATCTAGATTTATCGTCTCCTCTTTTCCACTTGAAAAACCTTCGTAATAATATTTGACACGGTGTCCATTCACCACAAATTTATTATATGTCTTAATACTCTAGATTTCAACTGCACCATAGGGAAAGACGTGAATAATAATAAAAGGTTCAATCCAACGGGAACGTAACTTACCTGAAAAGAGCTTGAGTCTGGACTGGTACAGGAGAACCTTCTGACCAATTTCAAAGGTTTTTCTAGAGATTTGTTGGTCATAAAATGCCGAGCTCCTCTCCTTGTAAATTAGTGCATTCTTGTACGGTTCATTCCGGATCTCCTCCAATTCTTGCAAATCCAACTTCTATTGGGCACCAGTTTCTTCTAGGTTCATGTTACATTGTTTAATCGCTCAAAAAGCCTTGTGCTTGAACTCCAATGGAAGGTGACACGGTTTCTCAAATACCAATCTGTAGGGTGACATTCTTATGGGGTCTTGTAGGCAGTCCGATAAGCCCAGAGTGCATCTTCCAACCGTTGACTCCAATCTTTCCTATCGGGGCGCACCATTTTCTCCAAGATAGACTTAATTTTCCGATTCGATACTTCCGCTTCACCATTGGTTTGAGAGTGGTACGACGTTGAGACCTTGTGGAGTACACCGTACTTGCGAAACAGCGCGGCTATGGTTTTATTGCAAAAGTGCATCCCCCTGTCACTAACAATGGCTTTCAGCATCCCAAAATGCACGAAAATATTAGATTTAATAAAATATGCAACCACTTTCGAATCATTAGCTCGGGTGGTTTTAGCCTCCACCCATTTAGACACATAATCGACTGCCAACAAAATATGCACAAAACCAAACGACGTAGGGAAAGACCCCATAAAATCTATACCCGAAACATCAAAAATTTCTACAAAAATCAACGAGACTTGGGCCATATGATTTCTACGAGCTATATTACCTACCCGTTGACATCGATCACAAGACTTACAAAACACATACACATCTTTAAACAAAGAAGACTAATAAAACCCACTTTCTAAGACCTTATGAGCAGTTCTCTTAGGTCCAAAATGACCTCCACAGGTAAAAGTATGACAAAAAGTTAAAATTAATTGAAATTCAGCTTCACTTACTCATCGTCTCATCACTTGGTCAGCGCACCTCTTTCATAAGTACGGGTCGTCCCAAATGAAGTACTTGGCATCACTTTTCAATTGTTCATCTTTGATTTTGGCCAACCTGCAGGGAAATTAACAGTTACCAAGTAGTTAACTAGATCAGCATACCAAGACAATTGAGAAGTCAAAAAAATTAAATGTTCTTTAGGGAATGCATCCTTTAATGGCTCGTTCTCCTCTCCAACTGGTATACGACTCAAATGGTCAATTACTAGATTCTCTGAACCTCTTTTATGCCTTATCTCCAGGTCAAATTTCTGCAGGAGTAATATCCAACTGATGAGTCTCGGCTTTGCATCTTTCTTGATCATTAGGTACCTTAACGCTACATGATCAGAAAAAACAATAACTTTAGCACCTAACAAATATGATCTAAACTTTTCTAAGGCAAAAATAACTGCAAGAAGCTTCTTCTCAGTAGTGGAGTAATTCAGTTGAACCCCATTCAAGACTCGGGATGCATAGTAGATAACGTGAGTTGTCTTTCCTACTCTTTGTCCCAACACAACCCCCACAGCATGATCACTGGCGTCGCACATGATCTCAAATGGCAAACTCTAGTCAGGAGATTGAATGATCGGTGGCAAGATCAATAACTGTTTCAATTTGTCGAAAGCTCTCTCACACTTATTATCGAATTCGAAAGTCATATCTTTTCGTAAAAGTTGGAACAACGGGGCCCCAATCTTCTAAAAAATTTCTAATGAACCTTCAATAAAAACCTGTGTGTCCAAGAAAAGAGAGTACTTCCCGCACACTTGCAGGATAAGGTAAAGCAAATATAATGTCTATTGTACCCCTGTCAACCTCAATACCTTTAGAGGATACAACATGACGTAGGATTATCCCATGTTCAACCATAAAATGACATTTTTTCCAATTAAACACAAGATTGGTCTCCATACACCTCAACAAAATCAATTTCAAGTTATCTAGACATGTATCAAAACTATCACCATACACACTGAAATCGTCCATGAAAATTTCAATAATTTTCTTCACATATTCTGAAAAGATGCTTACCATACATCTCTGGAATGTTGCAGACGCGTTACACAATCCAAACGGCATCCGTTTATATGCAAAGGTCCCGAACAGGCACGTGAAGGCCGTCTTCTCTTGATCCTCTGGTGCGATTGCTATCTGAAAATACCCTGAAAATTCATCCAAAAAATAATAGTATGCCCGACAAACTAAACGTTCAATCATCTGGTCAATAAATGAAAGAGGAAAGTGGTTCTTTTTTGTGACAGCGTTCAATCTGCGATAGTCTATACACTGCTTCCATCCCGTGAGTTTACGCACTGGTACGAGCTCACCCGTCTAGTTGGTATTCACAATCACTCTAGCCTTCTTGGGAACTACCTGGACCGAACTCACCCATGGACTATCCGATATCGCGAATATGATCCTCACATCTAGCAATTTTAAAATTTCTTTTTTCACCACTTCCATCATGAGGGGATTAAACCTCCTTTGAACTTGTCGTACCGGTTTGACATTTTCCTCTATTCTTATTCGATGCATATAGATGGAGGGACTGATTTTCTTAATATCGGTGATGGTACACCCTATCGCCTATTTATACTCCCTGAGGGCTCGGATTAGTTTCTCCTCCTAGGTTTCTGATAGTGCAGATGAAATAATCACTGGGAGTGTTTCGTTGTCGTCCAAATACGCATACTTTAAATATTTCGGCAGGGGTTTCAATTCCAATACAGTTGCTTACACCACAGATGGCAGTACTCTTTGGTGAGATTCGAGTATAATGACAGGTGCGAGCTCATACCTTTTCGCCGTGGTTGACAATGAGTATAACGTCCCTATTGTGCATTTTAAATCTTCACTCCACTCCACCTCAGGAGTGGTCTCCAACTCCAGGTGCTTGGTTAAAACAACCTCCAACTCATCCCTGCCAACAGTTTCGAACACCTCTTGCACTGTAGGGTCAATAACACTCACAGAAAAAACAGAGATAAAAGTAGAGTTTGAGAGATATTTCATACTATCAAAGATATTCAAATGAACAATTTTTCCATCAAACTCCATAGACAAGATACCCTTATTAACATCAATTTTTGTCTATGTTGTACTCAAAAAAGGTCTACCTAATAGTAGGGGCGAGGGATCAGGGGAATGATCATCATCTATGTCAAGCACATAAAAGTCAGTTGGGAATACCAAATCATTAATTTTAACCAACACATCTTCAAGCAACCCATCAGGATATGCATTGGTTCGATCAGTTAATTGAATTATTATCCTAATTTCTTTTAATGAATCTAGTTTTAGAGAAGTACAAATAGATTTGGACATTACATTGATTGATACTCCTAAGTCCAACATAGTTTTTCTAATCAGAGTATTGCCTATCTTACAGGGGATAGTAAACATATCTAGGTTCCCACACTTTGGTAGGCGATTCCTCTGCAGGACCGCAGACACATTCTCCCCCACAATGACCCTTTCATCTCCACTCAACCGCCTTCGATTGACACACAAGTCTCTCAAAAATTTTGCATATTTCGACACTTGTTTGATTGCGTCTAACAGGGGATTGTTGATTTCTACCTTGCAAAACACCTCCAGAATCTCCTTTTCTTTATCCTGCTTTTTCGATTTTTTCAAACTGTTAGGGAAAGGCGACGGGTTAGTTTTAACTGTAATGATTGGGTCCGAAAGTACCTTAAGATTTGTACCATTGTTGTCCTCTTTCTCAGGCTCATTTTCGATTCTCTCCTCATCTTTGTCCTTTGGAACCATGAGTTCGAGCCCCTGAACTTCCTACCCGCTCTTTGAGGTTATCGCACTTATGTTCTTCGGGCTCACTTCAGGTTGAGACAACAGTTTACCTTGAACTTGTGATTCTAGACAGTTAATTGATATCGCCATCTGACTCATCTAACTCTGCATTGCTTGCATCTGTCCCAATTGATTTCTCATATTTTGCAAGTCAGAATCCGTCTTTTGCTGATTAGCAATTAATTGTTTCATCATTTCTTCCACGGACGAACTTGAGTTTGAAGGGGGTGGTGCCAGGCGAGGCTGGTACTACTGATAGTAGCCCTGCTGTCTATTTGGTGTAAAATTGGGCTACCTATTGCCTCCATAGCTGAAATTAGGGTGATCTCTCCAACCCAGATTATACGTATTCGAGTACGGGTCATAGGACTTTCTTGGCGTGGGCACGTGACCAGTCATGTTCACTTGCTCTGCACTCTCTTCTTAAATCATTGGGCACATCTTTATAGAAGGACCCATACTAGTGTAAATCCTACACACCTTGGCTTGTGATGCATTTGCTACAGGCAATTGCCTAACAAACGATGTTAACTCAGCCAACTGCTGCTGGAAAGAAGATATTTCTACCTCATTTACTTTGCATATCGAGACATCCTCTCTTAAACCGAACTGCTGTGAATTTTCAGCCATCCCTTCGATTAACTCCTATGCTTCTCGAGGAGTCTTGTTCACCAATGCTCCTCCACTCGCAGTATCAATTATGTTTCTGTTTCTGAAAAGTAGCCCCTCGTAGAAATATTGGATGAGCAGCTGTTCACTTATTTGGTGCTGAGGCATTTTATACACAACTTTTTGAATCTTTTCCAATACTCATAGAGGAACTCGCTTGGGTGCTGCTTAATATCGCAGATCTCCTTCCTTAGACTTGCAACTCGAGACGCAGGAAACTATTTGTCCAAAAACTTTTTTTTCAATTAGTCCCACGTGGTAATGCTACCTGGTGGTAGGTAGTACAACCAATCTTTTGCAGAGTCGTTCAAGGAGAAGGGAAATACCCTCATTTTTATTTGCTCTTCTGTAATGCTCGGAGGATTCATGCTGTTGCAAACGACGTCGAACTCTTGCAAGTGCTGATACGGTTACGGTTCCTCACCTGATAAACCATGGAATGATGGTAAAAGATGAATTAGAACAGATTTTAATTCAAATGAAGTGTTATCATTCAAACTTGGGAAAGCAATGCATAAAAGTTGCTAATTTAAATTAGGAGCAACCAACTCCCTTAGTGTTCGTGCATTCGCTATAGTGGCTTCTTCCTCATCCGAGTTATTCGAAGTGTCACCAAATGAATCTGTTGGTTCAACTTCTGGTTCAGGTCTCTGAGATGCAGCACTGGAGTGCTCTTCTCTAAGTTGTCTGGTCTCTTTCTTATTCTGCGCGTAGTCTTCTCTACCTCGGGATCGAAAATTAATTCACCTGTATGAGAAGAACGAGGTATGCACTCGAAAAACACCAGAAAATTAGAACAAAAATAAACTTAAAAAGAAACAAATAACTAACGCTAATCCCTGGTAGCGGCGCCAAAAATTAACAGGTTGTCGAAATCTGTACAATAATTAAAATATACCTAATTGCCAGTTAAAGTAACCAAAATCCGATTCCAAGTATTGGAGCATGGACTCTAGGTGTGCAATGAATTACTTGATTCACCTTATTCCGGAAGAGTTTGTTTGATCCGATATACCCGATTGGGATGACTTTTTTTCACAAATGATTATGGATTTGTATACAGGGAAAGTAGCGTCGTATTTTTAGGGATTGGGGATATTTGTCTTTTTAAAAATTCAAAATAACACAGGGGGTGTTTTTATATAAAGAATGACAATTAAAACAATTCAACTAAAAATTAAATAGCCAACTAAAAATTAAATAATAATTCACTGAAATCAGAGTAATAATAATTAAAGGTTTAGTCAAGAAAAAACTTCAACAATGGTTCACCTAATTGATCATCGATGCACAAGCAATTCCAATTATTTATTAATAAAAAGATTATAACTGCCAAACAAGCCATGACAGTCAACCCCTTCTTACTGTGTCTGTGATTAAGGTACACTCGTTAATCACTACCCTAATTGAGAAATAATTCTAGGTACGCCCATAAAATTTAATTCCCCAATTATCTTACGTATTAGAGAAGCCCTATTCTAATCAAATAACGCACTACCAGAGTTATTTCAGATTAGCCCGCGTATTCCCCTGACACAAATCCAATCATGTCAATTGTCACTATTTCAAGACAATTAAATAATTATAAATTTAATGCCCCAATTGACAATAGACTACTAAATTAACTAATTATTCGGATCCAAAATAATCAATTAATTAAATAATCATAAGCACTGTAATTAACGAATATGCGAATACCAATAAATAAAAAGAAAAGATAAAATTAAATTGATCTCACAATTTTTAGGCAAACCAAACTTTTCGTTGTTCCTTGACTAGAGTGAAGAAATTAATTCATATTTGATGCAAAAACCCACACACAATTGTAAAGAAAACAGCGGCCATCGTCCTTGCTCGCGAGGATTCAAGTTGATCGAATGAATAAAGAAAAAAAACAAGTTACAGCCAAGAGTTCATTTGTTCATGATTGTCCCTGACATACGAGGGAAGATAGCCACAAAAGACGAAAAGCTAGAAAGCAAGAATCAAAACTCTCCAATTTGGTCCTGACATACGTGAGAAAAACCAAAAGAGATCCAAGGGAAAAGTCAAAGAAAAACTAAGCTAAAGGAGAAAAGTCCTCCGCTACCTCTAGTATCTATCTAATTCCTAACTACGAATTGCTCTCCAGTTTTATGCGGCGGCCCCCCAAGGAAATAAAAGATTCTGCCGTGCTCTCCCCCCTCAGCAATATACCAAAATGGGTAAAAACTTTTCGTTTTCCAAAAAATAACCCTGGGATAGGTTCTGTTATTTCGACTCATTTTCTGTTAAATTGGTTCTTGTTATCATATTTTCGCTCTACTCCCTGAAATAAATACAAAATACCAAAAGTGAGTAAAAGCTAACAATTAATCCACATCGAGTCAGGTAATAGGGAAAATTAATAATAAAATAAACAATAAAATTGCAACCTACCAAAACAACCGACTCACTTTACGGTTTGTCCCAAGACTCCCAACCTACTTGCCAATTTGTAGATCCTGAATTAGACAACCATAGTTTAAAATTTTTAAATTTAGATAAAGATCACATAATTAACCAACAGACAATAGATTAAATGATAAATTAGGAACAAAGAAAGTATTTTCGATGATAAAATCTGGGGTAGAAATAGTGCCCATATGACTGGTTTCTAATAACGAGTAATTAGCAGTATGAACAAGTGGTGGATGAGAATGTGGTATTTTGGATGTAAAAAATATAGTATTAGATATTATATGATTGAAACAATCAGAATCTATGAGTCAAGATAAACTACATATTGTGGCAATAAGAACAGATGAAAAGACAACCTCTCGACGAGATAGAACTTGGTTGATGACAACCACTAAATCTGTAGCAGTCAATGGTGCATGGGGTGCAGTGGTATTTGGATCAGAGGTTTCATTTGATTAGACACCTGCTACAGGTTGTAACCATCTCCGCGTAAATCTGTTTAGTGTTTGCGGCACTCATAGATCTTCTCTTTCTAATTGTCTTCTTGTCTTCTTCTTTAAAAAATAACCAATAATAGACTCTTCTTCTTCCTCTCTCTCTCTATCTCTCTCTCTCTAGATCATGGAGTCTAAAAAGTCAATAACTCATTATCCTCCTCTATCAATATAATCAGAAGAAAAAGAATCAGAAAAATGATAAGATGAAGAATCAGAAGAAGGAGAAGAAGGGCCAGAAGAAGAATAAACATCAGAACATAAGAAAGAATAAAAAACAGAAGAAAGATCAAAAGGAGAAGAATTTGAAATTAGAGAAAACATATATGAACCACCAATTCAACTTAACCAGATGTTCAGTATTCAAAAGGAAACCGTCGCTCCATCTCAATCTTCCTCAGATTCTGAAGAAAAGAAGGAAGACAAGGAAGGAAAAGATGATAAAGAGTTAGAAATTTTCACATATTCTCCTGCATCTGATTTTATGATAAAGTTTATTCTTCCAACCAAATCCACGTCAAAAGACTCAAGTTCTACTTTAAAACGCCCTTTAAAAGACCATGGGACATTAATTCATAAATACAAGAGATAGACGCATGACTTAAACGAGAATACCATAGTTGTAAAGATTTAGGATGACTACTTAAAATAGCAGCACTTGCTGTAACAAGATAATTCAAAAAAATTAACTCAAATAATCGATCTACTTTATGATCTGTCCTAACCTACTTGTCAGTCTGTGGATCTTGGATTAGACAGTCATATTTTAAAAATTTTAAACTTAAATCAAGATGATATAATTGACTAACAGATAATAAATTAAATGATAAATTAAGAACAAAGCAAGTATCTTCGATAGTAATGTCAAGGGTAGAAATAGTACCCTTATGACTAGTTTCTAATAACGAATCATTAGCAGTATGAGTAAGAGATGGATAAGAAAGTAATATTTTGGACATAAAAAATGTAGTGTTAGGTGTCATATGATTAAAGCAACCAGAATCTATTAGTAAAGATGAACTATCTAGTGTGACAGAAAGAACAGATGAAAAAGCAGCACCTCTACGAGATAGAATTTGGTTGAATACAGTCTCTAAATCTGCAATAGTTAATAATACATGGAGTGTATTGGTTTTTGGATCAGAAGTTTCATTTGATTGGCCAATTGCAACAGGTTTCTACCCATCTCGACGTAAAACTGTTAGGCATTTTCGACACTCATCAAATCTCCTATTTCTAATCGTCTTTTTGTTTTCTTCTTTAGAAATAACCACAACAAACCCTTCTTCTCTCTCTCTCTCTCTCTCTCTCTTTCAGACTATGGAATTCAAAAAGCTAATAACTCATCATCCTCCTTCAGCAACACTATCAGAGAAAAAAAAGAATTAGAAAAAGGACAAACTAAAGAATTAGGAGAATGAGAAAAGGGACCAGAAGAAGAAACCAACATCGGAACATATGAAAGAATCAAAGGAAGAAGAAAGATCAGAATGAGAAGAATTTGAAATTGGAGAAAATATATATGAATCATCAACTCAACTTAACCAAATGTTCAGTGCTCAAAAGGAAATCGTCACTCCATCTCAATCATTCTCAGATTCCAGACAAGAGAAGGAAAACAAGGAAGGAGAATATGATGAAGAGTTAGAAATTTTCACACATTCTCCTGTATCTGATTTTATGATAAAATTTATTCCTCCAATCAAAATCACGTCAAAAGGCTCAACTTTCACCTTAAAACACCCTTTAAAATATCACGAGACATTAATTCATGGATACGAGAGCTAGACACATGACCTAAACGAGAATATCGTAATTGTAGAGATGTAGGATGACTACTTAAAACAGCAACATTTGTGGTACAAAAAATATTCAAAAAAATTAATTCAAACAACCAATCCACTTTACGACTTGTCCTAACCTGCTTGCTAGTCTGTAGATCCTGGATTAGACAATCATATTTTAAAAATTTTAAACTTAGATAAAGATCACATAATTGACCAACAGACAATAAATTAAATGATAAATTAGAAACAAAGTAATATTTTCGATGATAAAATCAGAGATAGAAACAATGCCTGTATGACTGGTTTCTAAGAACGAACCATTAGCAGTATGAATTAGTGGTGGATGAGAATATGGTATTTTGGACATAAAAAATATAGTGATTGAAACAACCAGAATCTATGAGTCAAGATAAACTATTTGGTATGGTAAAAAGAGCAGATGAAGAGACAACTTCTTGACGAGATAGAACTCGATTGAAGACAACCACTAAATCTGTAGCAATCAATGGTGCATGGGGTGCAGTGGTATTTGGATCAGAGGTTCCATTTGATTAGACTCCTGCCACAGGTTGTAACTATCTCCACGTAAATCTATTTGGTGTTTGCAATGCTTATCAGATCTTCTCTTTCAAATCGTTTTCTTGTCTTCTTCCTCATAAATAATCAACAACAAACCCTTCTTCCTCTCTCTCTCTCTCTATATCCTTTTAGATCATGAAATCTAAAAAGTCAATAACTCATTATGCTCCTCTATCAACACCATTAAAAGAAAAAGAACTAGAAAAATGATAGGGTGAAGAATCAGGAGAAGGAGAAGAAGGGTCAACATAAGAATCAACATCAGAACATAAGAAAGAATCAGACGAAAAAGAAAGATCAAAAGTAGAAGAATTTGAAGTTGGAGAAAACATATATGAATTACCAACTCAACTTAACTAAATGTTCAGTACTCAAAAGCAACTGTTACTCCATCTTAATCTTACTCAGATTTCAGAGAAGAGAAGGAAGACAAGGAGGAGATGATGAACAGTCAGAAATTTTCACACATTTTCCTGTATCTGATTTTATGATAAAGTTTATTCCTTCAATCAAATTCACGTCTAAAGACTCAAGTTTCATCTTAAAACGGCCTTTAAAAGACCACGGGACATTAATTCATAGGTAGGAGAGATAGACGCATTACCTAAATGAAAATGCCATAATTGTAAAGATGTAGGATGACCATTTCGAAAAGCAGCACTTGCTGTAGCAGGATGATTCAAAGAAAATTAACTCAAACAACCGACCCACTTTATGGCCTGACCCAACTTACTTGCCAGTCTATAGATCTTGGATTAGACAGTCATATTTTAAAAATTTTAAACTCAGATCAAGATCATATAATTGACCAACAGATAATAAATTAAATGATAAATTAGTAACAAAATAAGTATCTTTGATAGTAACGTCAAGATAGAAATAGTGCCCATATGACTAATTTCTAATAACGAATCATTAGCAGTATGAACAAGATGCGGACAAGAAAGTGATATTTTTGACATAAAACATGTAGTGTTCGGTGTCATATGATTAAAGTAACCAGAATCTATAAGTCAAGATAAACTGTCTAGTATGGAAGAAAGAACAGATGAAAAAGACAACCTCTCGACAAAATAGAATTTAGCTGAAAACAATTTTTAAGTTTGCAGCAGTCAATAGTGAATGGGGTGCGGTAGTATTTGGATCAGAAGTTCTATTTGATTGGCCAACTGCCACAGGTTTGTACCCATCTCGATGTAAAGTTGCTTGGTATTTACGACACTCATCAGATCTTCTATTTCTAATCGTCTTTTTGTCTTTTTTTCGCAGAAATAACTACAACAAACCCTTCTTCTTCCTCTCTCTCTCTCTCTATCTCTCTCTCTCTCTCTTTTCAGACCATGGAATCCAAAAAGTCAATAACCCATTACCCTATCAGAAGAAGAACAATCAGGAAAAGGACAAGATGAAAAATCAGGAGAAAGAGAAAAAGGGTCAGAAGAAGAATCAACATTAGAACATAAAAAAGAATCAGAGGAAAAAGAAAGATCAGAAGGAGAGGAATTTGAAATTGAAGAATCACCAACTCAATTTAAACAAATGTTCAATCCTAAAAAAATTGTCACTCTATTTCAATATTTCTCAAATTTCAGAGAATAGAAGGAAGATAAGAAAGGAGGAGATGATGAAGAGTTAGAAATTTCCACACATTCTCCTGTATCTGATTTTGTGATAAAGTTTATTCTTCTAATCAAATTCATGTCAAAAGACTCAAATTGCATCTTAAAACGCCATTCAAAAGACCACGAGATATTAATTCATGGATACAAGAGATAGATACATTACCTAAATGAGAATGCCATAATTTTAAAAATGTAGGATGACTACTTAGAACAGCAGCACTTACTGTAGCACAAAGATTCAAAAAAATTAAATCAAACAACCACTTTATGGTCTGTCCCAACCTACTTGCCAGTCTGTAGGTCCTGAATTAAAAAATAATTTTGAAAATTTTAAATTTAGATCATGATCACATAATTGACTAACAGATTCTAAATTAAATGATAAATTAGAAACAAAGTAAGTATTTTCGATGGTGACATCAAGATAGAAATAATACCCGTATGACTAACTTCTAATGACGATTCATTAGTAATATGAACAAGAGGTGAATAAGAAAGTGATATTTTGGACATAAAAAAGTAGTGTTAGGCGTCATAAGATTAAAGCAACCAGAATTTATGAACCAAAATGAATTGCCTAGTATGACAGAAAGAACAGATGAAAAGGCAATATCTCGACGAGATAGAACTTGATTGATGACAGTTTCTAAGTCTGCAGCAATCAATAGTGCATGGGGTGTAGTGGTACTTGGATCAGAAATTCCATTTGATTAGCCAACTGTCACAGGTTTGTACCCATCTCGACGTAAAGTTGTTTGGCATTTGCGGTCCTCATCAGATCTTCTCTTACTAATCGTCTTTTTGTCTTCTCCCTCAAAAATAACCAACAACAAACTCTTCTTCTTCCTCTCTCTCTCTCTCTCTCTTTCTAGACCATGAAATTCAAAAAGCCAATAACCTATTACCCTCCTTATCAACACAATCAGAAGAAAAAGAATCAGAAAAATAACAAGATGAAGAATCGGGAGAAGGAGAAGAAGAGTTAGAAGAAAATTCAACATTAGAATATAAGAAAAAATCAAAGGAAGAAAAAAGATCAGAAGAAGAAGAATTTGAAGTTGGAGAAAACGTATATGAACCACCAACTCAACTTAATCAAATGTTCAATACTCAAAAGGAAATCGTCACTTCATTTCAATATTTCTCAAATTCCGAAGAATAGAAAGAAGATAAGAAATGAGGAGACGATGAAGAGTTAGAAATTTCCACACATTCTCCTGTATCTGATTTTATGATAAAGTTTATTCTTCCAATCAAATCCACATCAAAAGGCTCAAGTTTCACCTTAAAATGCCATTCAAGAGACCACGAAATATTAATTTGTGGATACTAGAGATAGACGCATGACCTAAATGAAAATGCCATAATTGTAAAGATATAGGATGACTACTTAGAATGGCAGCACTTGCGATAATTGAAAGATTCAAAGAAATTAATTCAAACAACCGACTCACTTTATAGTGTGTCTCATTCTGTTTGTCAGTCTATAAATTCTAGATTAGATAGCCATATTTTGAAAATTTTAAATTTAGATCAAGATTACATAATTGACCAATAGATGGTAGATTAAATGATAAATTAGAAACAAAATAAGTATTATCGATGGTAAATCAGGAGTAGAAACGGTGCCCATATGACTGGCTTCTAATTACTAGTTATTAGTAGTATGAACAAGTGGTGGATTAAGAAAATGATATTTTGGACATACAAGATGTAGTGTTATGTGTCATATGATTAAAGCAACCAGAATCTATTAGTCAAGATGAACTATCTAGTGTGGCAGAAAGAACAGATGAAAAAGCAACTTCTCGACGAGATAGAATTTGGTTGAAGACAGTCTCTAAATCTACAGTAGTCAATAGTACATGGGGTGTGGTGGTACTTGGATCAGAAGTTCCATTTGATTGGCCAATTGTCACAGGTTTGTACCCATCTCGATGTAAAGCTGCTTGGCATTTGCGACACTCATAAGATCTTCTCTTTTTAATTATCTTCTTGTCTTCTCTCTCAAAAATAACTAACAACAAACCCTTTTCTACCCCTCTCTCTCTCTCTCTAGACCATGGAATAAAAAAAACCAGTGACCCATTATCCTCCTCCATCAACACAATCAGAAGAAGAAAAATAAGAAAAAAGACAAGACGAATAATTAGGAGGAGGAGAAGAAAAGGGCAAAGAAAATTCAACATTAGAACATAAGAAAGAATCAGAGGAAGAAAAAAGATTAGAAGGAGAAGAATTTGAAATTAGAAGAAAACATATATAAATCACCAACTCAACTTAACCAAATATTCAGTACTCAAAAGGAAACTATCACTCCATCTCAATCTTTTTCAGATTCCGAAGAAATGAAGGAAGACAAGAATGGAGGAGATGATAAAGAGTTAGAAATTTTCACACATTCTCCTACATTTGATTTTATGATAAAGTTTATTTCTCCAATCAAATCCACGTCAAAAAGCTCAAGTTCCACCTTACAATGCCCTTTAAAAGACCACGAGACATTACTTCATAGATACGAGAGATAGACGCATGACCTAAACGAGAATGCTATAATTGTAAAGATGTAGGATGACTATGTAGAACAGTAGCACTTGTACTAGTTGAAAGATTCAAAGAAATTAACTCAAACAACCGACCTACTTTAAGGCCTATCCCAACTTGCTTGCCAGTCTGTAGATCCTGAATTAAACAACCATATTTTAAAAATTTTTAAATTTAGATCAATATCACATAAATAACCAACAGATAATAAATTAAATGATAAATTAAAAATAAAGTAAGTATCTTCGATGGTAAAGTCAGAGGTAGAAATAGTGCTTAGATGACTGACTTCTAATGACAAACTATTAGCAGTATGAACAAGAGATGGATAAAAGAGTGGTATTTTGGACATAAAAAATGTAGTGTTAGGTATTATATGATTAAAACAACTAAAATCTATGAATCAAGATGAACTACCTAGTATGGCAGAAAGAATAGATGAAAAGGCAACCGCTTGACGAGATTGAAGTTGGTTGATGACAGCCTCTAAGTCTGCAGCAGTCAATAGTGCATGGGGTGCAGTGATACTTGGATCAAAAGTTTCATTTGATTGGACAACTGTCATAGATTTGTACACATCTCGACATAAAATTGGTTGGCATGGCACTTATCTGTTATGTGTCCCCATAATTTGCCAGTAGTTACTCTATCTCTTAGATATTTGTGATTTTTCTCCTTTAAATTGTTGGGCTTGTGATTTTTAAAGCAGATTCCATGACAATTTCAGTAGTTTTAGGATTCATGCTCTGAAGACGAGTTTCTTCTGAGATCAATTCAGCTAATGCTGATCGAAATGTAGGCAATGGACGACGGTGTAAAAGATTTGCTCATGTAGGCTCATAGTCATAACATAAAGCCATTAGAAATTGAACTAATCTCATGTTGTCTCTATATTTGATAAAAAAAAAAAAGTTCCGTATCTTTAGGACATCACCATTCAGGTTCAGAGACAACTAACTACTCCCAAAAATTATTCATTTGAAGCATTATTCATTTGAAGGTGGAAAGAGTCAATGGACTGACCTAACTCTTGACAAAATAGTTGTATTTTAGTGGCAAGTTGATACTGATAAACCAAATCGGCTGTGGTATACCTTTTTGCCAAAAAATTCCAAGCTTCTTTTGCAGTATCAAACTATGCAAAAGGGAACCAATGGAGGGAGTAGGAGTATTGATTAGCCAAGAGATAATTTTGTGATTGATACTATCCCATTCTTCCAATCCATCAACATATTTATCAGAAGATTCTTCCCTTTCTTGAGCAAGCTTGACACGCTTTCCTGTGATGACTCGTTACAGTTTGTGACCTTTAAGAAAGCTTCTCCTTGCGGGCATCCATGATCCATACTTAGCACCATCTAAAACAATGGTAGTAGGATGAGAGATATCGAAATCAGGATTAGATGCCATTAGGATAAAGTGTTGACCCATTAATGACGTAGCGCTTGATTGAATGATGTCTTTGCGCTAACTAGGTGTGAGAGGCACTAAGATGATTGTTGTATTAGATCAAAATTTATGACGGAAAGAAAGCCAAAGAAAAGTTATAAATCAGGTCCCAAGTTGGAGCTCTGATACCATGATAAAGTGGAGAGTAGAAAGTGATAGAGTGAAGAGGAGGAAATGAAGAGAATGTCGTATTAGATAAAATTATGTGTGTCTACAAGTACATGAGGTGCCTTATATATGTATGGTAAGATATGATAAATGTAGTGATTGTGATAGTCGGAAGATGTTGTAAATGCATGTGATTAATGGATGGTAGAATACATTAAATACAAGATAGAAACTCTAAAAATATGAGTTAGTTAGTAGCTTATATTTATATTTAACAATGGGTACTAATTTTTCAATGCAAAAATAGTTAAACAAATTTATTGAATTTTTTATTTGAACAATGTACTATAGATTGATAGCAGAAAGTATTTAAGAGGCAAAATGTACATAAGTTATTATTTGAAAGTGCAAATTGCAATTAATCATTGGTTATAATCAACTCAATTACATGTTACTCACATTATACTTCTACAGAATCTCATCATGCTATTCATAATTTGTAATAATTTGTGTACCAAATATGCAATTATATGTCCATAAAATGTAATCAGTGTGTGAATGCACATAACAAATCGCAAAAAAGATTACTTAATTGGACCCCATTCTACCAAACAACTTTAAGCTGTTCACCAAACCAAACATGAACATCCCTTTTACTACAACAAATTGTCAATCATACTATCAGATCTACAGTTAGAACAACTATCAGTTTAATTATTTCAAATGATGCATAACATTATCAAAAAAAGTTATAAATTATCACAAACAACTTGTATATTTTTTTCATTGAGGTAAATTCATGTAATGTTCAAAAGAAACAGTATGTGCATGTTGACTTATACCATAAAATATGGATCAACATGGTCATATCTAATTAATTGATCATAGTGGACAATTATCTTTGATAACCGTTACAACAGTGCCTTCTCCTAGAGACATAAAGAAGTCTGAAGTAGTTCAAAGTAATATTTTCCTTAGAGATGTAAACAAAACAAAAATACGTGAGCTCCATGCTTATTAGCTTACTCAAGCTCCAGTTTAGTTATAATCAAATTTAATCAAGTTCAATCAAGTTAAATCAATATAAGTAATATATTATGTTTCCTAAATGAGGGATAAATTATCCATTTCACACAATTGTACAACAGGCAAAAATATCCGAGACCCAAATATTTATTAAACCCAGCCAGTAATTTGAAAGGTTGGATTGGGTCAGCTGAGTTAGGTTGAGTTAGTTGGGTGTTGGATTTCTATTGGATTGAGTAAAAAAATATTTTAAATCATTTTTAGACGGTTTAGATTTTTAAATTGGGTATCCACTAGCCCAAGTATTAATACCCGTAGTTTTGTTTCTGGTCAGAGTTGAAAAAACAAAACTGACCAGAAACAAAAATGATTGCTGCCTCCCTTGTCTTGCAACTTCATTTTTTTGCCTCTTTGTTTCCGCTGATTTCTTGTCCCAACTGTCAAGCTACCTTATCTACTCCATGGATTTATTTATTTATTCTAAGTGAGTTATTTCCTACACTTTTTCAATTGGTAGGATTTCCACTCCAATTTTTTCAAAACAAAAAAAAATTCTTTGCAAGCATTTACATTTAAACAATTTAAAGAAAGGTTATAATATTCCCATATGATATTTTAGAATAGTCTCAGTTATTGCAGACCAATAAGGCACAAATCTTACTTGATTGGAAACCAGTCCTATGGTGACCAAATAATCAAATATACCTCATTATTCTTCTAATGAAAATAACACATTGACCCAAGTTTAGTGAAATGCATGAGAGAGAGAAAGAGAGATAGTGGAATGTGTATGTGAGAGAGAGAGAGAGAGAGAGTGTGTGTGTGTGTGGAATGTGTATCAATGTATGTGTGTGATTGTGAAAATGTATGAGTGCAAGTATATTTCCATGTGAAAGTATGTTAAAAAAATGTATATATCAGCTTGTTTCTGTGTGAGTGAAGATGTGGAAAAAAAATAGTTTACTAGTATTTTTCTAGGTAAAAATGTATGAAAATGTGTGTAATAGATACAAAAGAGTAAATGTTTAAAACTACATTATAAAATGTTAGTGCTTGAAGCACACCCTAACATGTGTGCAGTTAATAAAAATATATATATTTATCAAAATTATCTTTTTATAATATTTTTGTATGGGTCAAATTCTTTTATAATGTTAGATAATTATACAGAAAGATGATGGAAGTTGAGCAGATTAAACGGGAGTTGGGAGTTAGTGTAAAAAATGGATAGTTTCAACAAATAACTACTGCTCATTTGCATAGCTCTCTACTTATTGTGGGGAAGTTTTTTTTCTAATAGAATGGGACAAATTTACCCTTGTCATTAAGGGAAGATTATAAAATTTAAAAGTGATAAATTTACACGACACAATGATGTTCTACCTTTATATATTGTATAAATCTTGGGTCATAGTTTAATCTATAGGTTTGAGTTGACCTAACTAAACTCAACTCCAAAGTTAATCCATTCAACAATTGGGTGAATTGAGAGTAATTCCTTATAATATAGGTAAAAAAAATCACACAAATACGGGTTTGATAAAGATTGTTTCTATATCTATACATACCATGCTAACTATGCACGGTAGGCCAAAAGCAATTTTTTTTTTAAATGAAAGAGCTGTCATACTGAATCAGCACATAGCACTAGGAGTGTTTTTTTTTAAGTACAATCCTAGCGGCTTTTTGTGAAACAACATATTCTTTTCTTTCTTTTTTTTTTTAAAGTTTGAACCCTAACGAACTTGGATTTTTTGTTCAAAAAAAAAGACCATGGTTGATCTAGCTATTGAGATCAACGGCAGGATCACCAAGGTCAAATCCTCTTCTATTAAAGCAGACTTCCAAAGCAAAAATCATCCGCACCATTTCTTTTTCATATGTCTCTCTCTTTCTAAGCATTCCATTTTCTCACACACACTTTCTCTCTCTAAAATCCTTCTCCATTGGATTTGCTTCAAAAAATTCAGACGGGTGCGTAGTGCACCTATTTTGTCCGATGATAATTCAGTCTTTTTTAAGTTATTCCTGGACTTTCTTAAGTCCACCCCCTCCTCTAGTGTAGAATAGATTAACATATACTATAATTATCGTCTCCGACAAAAAAAAAAAGAAAAGCCAGATGCTCTCTCAACTCCCCAAGTCCTTGTCAAGTCGAGCGAAGTCAAGAACACCTGTAACTCCGACTGGAGTCTCTTCCCACGTCACAAGCCTGCTGTGCTGACAACTCCTAGTCATTACAAGGCAAATGAAGAGGTAAGTTAAATACTTGAATAATGTTTATTCTTTTAATTGTTGTTTATATGAACTTTATTTAAGATAGATACTTTATTGAATACTTATTTATTTCTTATTCCTTTAATTATTGTTTATTTATTAACCGTTTATTTGAAGGAAATAGCCATTTTATTATTTTTATGTTGTTATATTATATTATCAAATTATTGTCTTATTTATTTATTGTAAAACTGGTTGTAGACAAAAAATTTAGTTTATATTATTATGTTATTTATTTAATATTGATTTATACTACACTAATTTAGTTAGTCCAAGCATGTAAATTAATGGGCTATGTGATTAGTTCGATTAGTTAGGCTACTTAGATTATTTAGTCACTAATTTAATGGGCTAAATCGGTGATTATGAATAAATTAATTTAGGTGTCATTAATGTAGTCTTGACTTGTTATTAAGATAAGTAATTAGGTGTAATAATTTGAATAAGTGAAATAATTAACGTAGTTAATAATTCAAATACATGTAATTAGTATAGGTATTTACTTGGTAGAATGTGGAATATAGGAGTAAGAACAAATTAATGTAGGAGTAAATAGATGTAGTTTTAAAATGAATAAACTAATTAATTAAGTTTATTTTATGGGTGTAATCAATGTAGTTAATAGTTCAAGAATCTGTAACTAATTAATCTAGTTAATAATACTTTAATTATGTGTAGTTAACGT
The DNA here is from genome assembly GCA_023065735.1 of Coffea humblotiana. Classification (NCBI taxonomy): domain Eukaryota; kingdom Viridiplantae; phylum Streptophyta; class Magnoliopsida; order Gentianales; family Rubiaceae; genus Coffea; species Coffea humblotiana. The sequence goes on from CM041210.1 coordinate 24,578,735, forward strand.
AGCTAATAATTTAAATACATGTCATTAATGTAATTAACCACTTAAGAATGTGCAATTAATGTAGTTTTAACATATCATTAATGCCCATTTATATTAGGTGGAAAATGTCGAGCGATAATTCCCTGGTGATTCAACTTTATTAGAGAGGAAAAATTATATATGTTAGAGGGTCAATGTTATATGACTCACCTATGCCCAAAAAAGTTTTGTTGCTTACAAAAATGGTTTGATGAGTTGGTAGACAGAATATACAATATCATGGGTTTAGACCAGAATAGCCACAAGATTAGTTTGATATTCTAGAATTGCCTCCAACATCGTATGTTTGGTGGATGCCTTTGGTGGACAATAATGGAGTTGTTAGAATGTACTTCTTAAAAGTTGGTAGTGGACACGCCATCGAAATCTATGGAAGAGCTCTTAGGTTTGAGACAAAATGATACTCAAATGCTGCAAATTGGAAGCCCGCATCTTTGATCAAGGCACTAGTGGCTTGGAACAGATTAATGTGGTCGAGTCAGCCTACCTTTTTGAAAGTCAGCTGATGTAATTAAATCTTGGAGATGTCCAACTGGTTTGGAGAGGACGACGAGAGGCAATGGCCACCGGATGGATATGGACTGTCCAAGTAGCAGTAGTTGGGCGGCAATGCACAAGTCAACACTTGAGGCTAATGCTTCAGATATGGAAGCTGCTACATTGTTTGACCCCCTTCCATCTACTGATGTTGAGTTTGTAGATGTTAATATGGACTCTGAATCAGAAGCAGATGTTGATGATTGTAGTGATGATGACCACTATTTTGATGCATCTAACTAGGAAGGTTACCCAAGCATTCCAACTACGACCCGCCAACACATGGGTCCTAGTCCAATTTAAACAACTAATATAGCACCACGATTGCATTATGAAGTTGGTATTGGTGCTGCGTTATAGTGTGACTCTCTAGATGCAGGAGACATTGAAAAGCTTAAGTTGTGGAATGAATGCACGAAGGAGTTGGAGTTGGGGCAGCTATTTGAGACCAAGGAACATGTAAAGCAAGCAGTGAAGTTGTGCTTCATAAAAGGAGGACGGGGAGTTCTAAGTCCACGAGAACACTCCAATAGTTTGGTATGTCTAATGCAGGGTCCACAACTACATGCCTCTGTGTAATAGCAGTTTTGAGCAATCATGCACAGTTTTCATAAAATGTGGAAGATTGTCACACTTGCCAATGAACATACATGTCTCCATGTGTGCAACATAAATAACCATAGTGGGTTGAACGGGAACATGATTGCCAAGCACATTATCCCCCATATCATCAACAGCCCATTGTTCAAAATTAAAGAAATCCAGATATCAATGAAGAAGGGTTCCACTTGTTGTCATGCTAACTCAACACAACAACACTTTAATTTTTTTTTTTAAATGTTGTTGGCCTGCCATCGATAGTTAACATGGTAGGCATAGATATAGAAACCAACACTATCAGAACTGTATTTGTGCATTTTTTTGGGCTATATTCTAAGATATTAGTTGCAGATCGAGTTATAACTCATTTAATTAAAACTCATTATCAACCTACTTAATAATAACCTAACTCGCCCAATTGCTACCTTAACACAATTGATACTAGTGATAAACACATACTCGATATGTGTGCGATAAAGAAATGCATAATATTTATAGTGAATAAATTTTACATATATATTTTATTGCTAAAGAAAATTTTAATCGTCTTAATTATTTTGACAAAATGATTATTATGTTGGTACTTACTACTCAGGGGTAGTTACATTGAAAAAATATATATATGTTTGAATAGTAAATTAAGAAATGCTTATAAGTAATTATCTTGACAACATGTGTTTGGAAAATTAATGTAAAATTAATTTTTACAAGGACAAAAAGAGAAGTACATAAAGTGACATAAAATATTTATACCAAACCCTTTCTTCTCCCTTTATATATAGTATAGATATAGATATAGATAATAAGTAAAATACAATTTCATCGGCCTCTACCCTCCCTTCATATATAGTATAGATATAGACATTTCAAATATAGTATAGATATAGATATAGATATAGATAATAAGTGAAATACAATTTCGTCTTACTCATGTATAAAGATTCGAGTTCGAACCAATCAAACTATTTGATATGCTAAAACTAGTTTTCAACTCAATCAACACAATCTCAAACTCGATCTTTGATCAAACAAATCCCGAATGGTTGGATGAACTCAATTTTACTCAATTTTTTTGTGGTCTTGCCTCTGCCCTTACCACATTGCAAGTTGCAAGATGACATACCTTGATTATAGAATAGGAGCACCATTTTTTCCCTCCCTGCCCTGATCAGCTGTCCTTATACCATAGTGACAGAAGATAACTCTTGGATTCTCCAAGTAATTCATCCACCAACCAATGTCAATTTGGTCTTTTCACCTCACCCAGTTCACCATTTCGTAATTTCCGCCCCACTTGGTCCACTACTTGACTACAGCTGCCTTTTACTCCCTTAATCCCCGCTAAAAGCCCAAAAGGAAAAACGAAAAAGAGAATGCAAAGGGAACTACTCCAACTAATATACCATCCTATACTCTCCACTAGTACCGGTTTCTCCATCCTAACCATGGCCTTGTTTGGATTTTGCATTGTATCCTCAGGTCAACCTCTTTAATTACTAGAGGAAGGGCAGAAGGAAAGAGAAGAAAAAAGAGGGATAGAAATGGTGGAAGAATTCATGATTTGTGTTGATAGATTAATAGCTCCATCATCAGCATCATCTGATGCAGCAGCTTGCTTTGATTCCCCTGTAAATGAGGTTTCTAATAGTGAAAGAGTACAAGATATTAATGGAGTAATGGAGGGTTTAAACACCCAAGAAAGTGAAAAAAGTAATGGTGAATTTGGAAATGAAAAAGATGGTTTCTTGAGGGAGTGCAGAATTTGCCAAGAAGAAGATGAAGAACAAGATATGGAATCTCCTTGTGCTTGTACTGGCACCCTCAAGGTGATTTACATTTTTCTGGACTTTTCTCTCTTTAATTTGTTCTATGCTTGTAGCATTTGTTACTGATTACTTTTTTTGTGTCAAAAATTTGTCTCCTTGTCCACATTTTCCTTGTGTTCTACCATTGTGTCAAGGATTATTATTTCACTTTAAATTTGGCAGTAGTTTTAGGTCAAGATTATTTTTTTATGGTGTTTTTCTTTTTCCCTTTTTTGGAGGATTAAGTGGTGGAGGGAGGGGTAGGTAGTGGTTGGAATGTGGTATCTTTGGTTCTGTTATATCTTGGAACTCCTCAATGACTAAGTGGTTTTGCTGCAAATCTATTTTCATTTATTTATTTCATGCGTTTAATGATGCTGGATTGAACCATTCACATACAAAGTGCATTTATACTATATACTCTTGTAAAGGTATCTATGTGATATCCGTGAGTTTTTTCTTTGTATGTTGGTTGACTTTGGGCTAACATGTGCTTAGTAATTATGATCTTTTGCATCTGTTGCTTATTTTTGTGTCCGGATAACGCATTGGATTTCAATATCTCCTACTTTTTCTCTTTTCCTTGGTTTATGGTTAGAGATAGAGAATTTTCATTCTAAAGGGGCTTATGGTTGTGTCTGAAACCTGTTTCATGAAATCATTGAAAATATTACTTAAAGCTCATTCTGGATAACTGATATTGGCATTGGATTTGATTACCAAAATAAAATAAAATAAAAAATGTATTCAATTCAAATTGCTGGATGGGTGTTGAAAGTTGTGTGTACATTGTTGAAGTGGCAGATTTTTTGTGCTTTTGTCCTGGTTTTTGCTATTTAAGTATTAGGGACATTTATTAAAAAATGTAGTTTTACTAATGAAAGTTTGTGTCATTTCAAACGGACTTTCTTTTCATTTTCTTCCTTAGATGATTACTTTCTGAAGACCCTGTAAAAGATAAACTGAAATAGATTGCCTCAATATTTTTCTGGAGCATAGTTTGCTCACAGGAAGTGCATTCAGAGATGGTGCAGCAAGAAAGGTGATATCAGATGTGAAATCTGTAATCAGGTCAGTTCCTTTCCTTCTCTTGGTTTGGAACGCATAAATATTTTTATGCTTCATTTAAAGTGCTTACTTGATTCTCTTTGTGCAGATGTTTTCACCAGATTATATCAGTCCACCAAAACATGCTGATGTTCTGGCAATTGATATCAGGTAACTTCTAGTCGATCTCGCCTACTGATTGGTGGAATTCCTACATGTAAACTGAATGAGTGACTGTGATACATATGATTTAAATCTTAATTTCTCCGCTTTGAAACATCCTTCTAGGATAGCTATTCTACAAAACCATGCTAGAAATAAAGGTCTCAATTATACTGTTGGCCTTGTGAAATGTTATAAATTCTATAGTGGTTCTGGATCTGTAATTTGTTAAATAGTTTTCCTAATATGGCATGATGGAGAAAATACACTTTGCGATCTTGATGTTCCAAAGGGTTTAATTTGCATCATAAAGCTTGTGTTATGGCTTGGAGTGGAGGAAAAAAAGCGACCGTGGATTGTAAAGTTGAGTAGCAGCTGCTCTTAGCATTGCTGTAGACCATCTTATTTTCTTTGCTCAAATTGTTCATATAGTCTTTTATCTGTAGATCAGAGAAGTCCACAGCGGTAATGAAGCACGGCAATATAGGAGTTATATCTAATTTGATCACTACTGGTTACATCTGGGTGCTAGAGCCACAACACTCTGCTCAATTGCATTCAATGCAAAAATGGAATAGTTTCAATTTTCATTTATGCAAAACTTGTTTTTCAGCATTAATCTGTGATGTGGACGACAATAAAAATGTTTTTTAATTGAGTGGCATTAATCTAGATTCTTAGGGTCTTCCCCGCTGTCAAATCAGGGTTCGAATCCTATGCCTAACAGTTGGTGGTGGGAAGGGTGTGGGCAGGAGTGGGAGGGTAAAAAAAAGAAAAAAAAATTCCTCATCAGTCTTGTATTATACTGAGTTCATATTTATTATTTGATGGAAGCCATGGAAGGTAAGAATCAAGCAAGTTTTGAACTTGTTGATGATTAATTCTACCTTGGCACATGCTTCTTTTGTGTACAGAGCATCAGTTATGGTCAATTTGATACAACAGTGTTTATTTATAGCACAGAATTTGGAAATTCCTTCTTCAGGATGTGTTTTTGCAGAATAATGTGTCAAACTACAGGATTTAGGCAGTTGATTGAATTTTTTACTTTTGGTTTTGTGGTTAAATGAAATCTCCTAATGTGCCTGAAGGCTCAAAGTTGAAGCAGCAATTTAGGAGCCTCACATAGAGCTAACTGTCACTAGGTCACTAATCCTATTTTATCAGGTTCTCTAAACGCTCTGAGATTAATGTGGTTGTAGATTATGCCTCGAAAGTCTTCTTCCTGCTTTCTTTGTGGATATAGTCAGATAACTCTCATAGAGGTTCTGCTTCCTACTTCTTTTGTGGAGATAGAATCTGTTTAGTCTTATCTCGTGGTGGATTCTGGATTTAACATGATCACATCTATTGCTTATCATTTCTTCAGGGAAGCATGGGGTTCAAACTTTAATCTTCAGGATCCTCAATTTCTGGCTTTTGCGGCAGCTGAACAGCAATTCCTTCAGTCTGACTATGAGTATTACGCTACTACAAATAGTAGCACCCTTGCCTGTTTCCACTCAGTGGTTATTGTGGTAAGCTGAATGAAATCTAACATTTCGAATTTCAGTATCTGCTCTGCATCTGTCATTGGACTAGTGGGTTTTCCAACTTGCAGGTTATGCTTCTCTTGCTGATAAGACATACATTGCTGGTGACAAGGGATTTTGGGATGGTCCAAGAGTCTTCTACCTTCTATCGAGTATGTGCAAGTTGTATACGGTTTGTTTTTGTTGGAGTGCATTGGCCTGTTAAACGGAAAAACAAGTTTGGAAAAGAAATATAGTTGGTAAAGAGATGCCAAATTTGGTTGTAATGTTCCTATCACCTCTCTCTTAACGGGTGTGTGGCATCAAAAACTTGCTTCAGTGTTTACCTGTGTTTGGATACACATGTTTTTGCTTCCCTAGAGAAATTAAATTGTAGGAAAGAACTAGTTACACTTCTGGTACATGTCAATGATATGTAGACCTATCAGTGGAGATCTGTCATACAAATAATTCCTTAACGCATGTAATAGAACATCTGCTGTGTATACTTTGTGTAGTGCAACCGGTTTTCTTCTCTAATTAATTGTTTAGATCTATGGACTCATTTGCTTTTTAAATTTCAGTACCAAATTTTACTCCTTCAGCTTGCTGGTTTTCTCCTTCCTTGTTACGTGATGGCCTGCTCATGGTACATTGCACAATGTCGAAGGAGGAGGCAGGTTTGTTGACACTTTTCGGCATTTCACCTTTTGTCTGTGCAATGATATCTTAGTTTCTTTCTTTTGCTTGGTAAATTCACAAAGTAATTACAAAAAACTATAATTGGTACTATTGGTTCTATTGTCAAAGATGGACTTGTGTCATTGCTTATGTATAGCTACACTAATAGTCTGATCAGGTTCTTGCAATAGAGTAGGAAAAGTACCAAGGGTGCGTGACTGTGGGTTTCAAAGAATGACAGTTTCTTTGTCTGGGGTGACGAGTTCAGTCTAGTGGCTGGTGCAAGGTGTATATTTGTGCCAGTAAATTTATTCAGATTTTAGGGGGAAAAATGCAAGTAAATCCAGCTTAACCTTTGCATGCTTTATCCCCTTTAAAATCTTAGTGTTTCAATTTTAAGGGTTTTATTTCTGTTTTTAAGGGTGTATCTTGGTGCCTAGACCGGATGTTGTGACGGTGACGGCAATACCTCCATATAGGTATGGCTTTCTAGAGTAGGCGATTCTCTTACTTCTTGTTAATTGCTGTTTGAGTTGATCTAACTTGAGAGGTGCAGCTTCTAACTTTGATTGTTATGACCGAAATTCTGAGAATTTTGATTATTCATGTGATGATGTGTAAGATTTGAAAATTAAACGGTGGTGTCATTACCATTTTTGTCCAAGAGTTAAGATTTAGCCAAAGACCAATATCTTTGAAATGAAACAGCTTGGAAATCAAGTTTAATAACATGCTTTGTCTTTTTTCATTTTTACATAATTTTCATACATGCATTTTCCTTTCTAAGAAATCTTCAGGGCTTGACAAATCAAACTCTGGTGCATACTTTGCATCGAATTCTCCCTTGAAATAGTTGGTTATGCAACTTGAGATTGAGTGCATCATTTTCCTGAATGTAGAAAATCTTGGACGAGTCTAATTTGTATATACGTTGGCTTCAGATAATTGCAACTATAAACTCTTCATCAGCCTTGTGCCATTGATACACTACTTTCATCAGGTTTAGGTGTCAGATCATGGAAGCTCAATCAGTTTCTGCAGTTTCCAAGAAGAGTTCATTTATCTGCTAATATTCCCAGCAAGCGAGCCATCTTTTCTGTATCATCTTCTTTGTGATCCTATGAGTTGCATTTATATCAGAAGTTGCCATTTTTAATAAGCAATTCTTGTAAATAATGTAGCTCAAAAGCTACCAATGAATCATCTCTTCAAGCTTTCTGATCTTTTGATCTCAGAAGCAAATGTAAATGTGAATGCTGAGTACATTAGGTTCTTCTGCTAACTATCTTTCCTGGTATTTACTTTGATTACAGTTTTTCCTCTTGTGATTCTTGGATCATAAAGAAACTTTTTCCTGCTACTGAAAATTATGATCATCCCTATTATGAACACACAAGGCTTCCTCATCATCCCTCAACTCCCTCCAACTTCAGGTTCATCACTTTCTTGGACAGTCCTCTCATCATGCCCCCCTTTAGCAACAATGATCAACCATTCTTCATTGTCAAGCAAAGCAGCTTCAGTCAAATGAAGAAGAAATAGATTTTCAGAGATTTCAACTTAGTCCCTCCACTTTCTCTTGATTTTATTGTATCACCTGGTTTTCTAAATTTTTCAAATTGACCCCATAAATTTATTTTAGAAGTTTCAAATTATGTCCATACTATTGTAGAAAACTCAATTATTAGCTTAATTACCCTTTTTTTTTGTTTTAATGAAGCGCTAATTAACTTTTCCCTTTCAAGTTCAAGTGCGCCCTACATGGGAGATAGGATTTTTTTTTTTTGTTAATTTTACTTCTTTTCTTCATTTGCTTCTTCTTTTATTCTTAAGAAATGCAATCGTGTGAGTTGAGAATGCTATTCAATAGCTTTTCCCCCATATGTTTGGAATTTATTTGGTTTTTGATGTGTTATGTACGCTTAATATTCGATTTTTATGTGAATTAATTGCATATACTTATTTAATTAAGCTTACTCGTCTTTTTCTCATCTAAAAAAAGCTAATTCATCTTTTGCCTTAAAAGTTATGTACTAACAATGTAAAAATTTTTAATACTAACAGATATGAATGTATGTTATGTGTACATGATTTGAATTTTAAATTGAAAATCATATTATGTGGTGTGATCTAAATCTGGTCGTAAAAAAAAATTTGTACACTAGCAAAATGAACATTAAACTTGTGACCAAAATTTACCAGTGTAGTGAAGTGCTTGAACCCCACACCTTTACTTTTCTCTTTTCACAGCTGAACTCTCAAAAGTAGTTCTCTTATTTTGGAAAGACGCGGAATCCAACGTCAAGTAACGATTCCTAATTTTGGTAAAACACTTTCCTATACTAACAGTGAACCCATCAATCATCAATCACCTCTTACCAAATTCCCATTTTGGTCCCTTTCTTTTATTGTTCTTTTATGATTTGGTATGGTTGTATATAATTATTGTACTTCTTTCAATATATTGAATACACTTACATGTCAAGTTGTTTTTATACATTGAATGAGTATGAGCGAATAAAATTTTTGCCTGTAACAAAGTTATATGATGACATAAGGAATTATGTCAGGAAATAGAACAATCGTACAGTTGTTCAAAAATCTTAACCATACATGTCTCTATCAATATTTTAAACTCGAATCAAAAGGTGAATCGGAAGAGCTTCTGATTTGCTGTTCAATCAATTCGATCGGTTCAACTCCAATTCAAAAGTATAATCATTTTTTAATTTATTTTAGTACTAAAAAAATCTGAATAAAATTAAAATATTTGTTTTAGAAAATAAAAATTAATGAAATTCAATTGAACCTTTTGATTTTAACTAATTCAACCAATTATTTACCAGTTCAATTGAATTTTTAGATTAACAATTGAATCAGATCAAAGGCATGACCGATTTGCAGTTTGATCGGATGCAATTCAGTTTCAAAACATAGGCCTCTGCTCTCTCTCTCTCTCTCTCTCTCTCTCTCTCTCTCTCTCTCTCTCTCTCTCTCTCTCTTTATTTTTATTGTTCTTTGTTAAAAAATATCAAAACTGTTCTATATTTTAGTCTTATTTCTAAGTTCAAGAGTGAGCGCGACAATAGATATACGCACTCAAAACAATCATGGTATGCCCCCAAAAAAAAAAGAAAAGAATTAAAGCATTAGTTCAGCGAATTGCTCTCTCTTCTCTGCACTAAAATCTCTCCATCAAACTAGCCTTTTAGCCTCTCAGTCTTCTTTCAATTTTTCCAGTCTTTTTCTGTCCTAAAATACTTTGTGGCAAATCGACAATTTAACAAAAAGACAGTTGATATGAGGTACAAGGGAATCCAAAGACTTCAATTCCAAAATTCCCTCCTGCACACGCCGAAACATTCTTCTTCTAGTTAAAACACAGCTAAAAGAACCCGGACTTCTAGAATCACCGGTCTCAATTGTACGATACAATGTAAACGGTGAAACTATAAATGTAAATACTAATACAATACATGTACATATTAAAATAACAATATGCAAAAATTTTATCCATCCAATATCAAATCAAATGTATTTCTACTATTAGAGCCCCTAATCCCACTCCCCTTTTACGCATGAGAATTGAAATTCATGATATTAGTCGAAACCAAATTGGCATACATGATCAGCATAAATACTCGATTAATAATGGTAGAGGCACTAGGTACAAATCTTTTACAAGGAAATAATTCCCCTTTCATTCTACTTTGACCAAAAAAAAAAAACAATTTCCATGAGCAGATTGCAATCTCAGCTAAATATATATTTAATCTATTCCATGTATAGACAATGATGAAGTGAAGATGTATAATTAGTTCCTTAAATTCCACACAATGAAAGTTGAAATTTTCGAAGGGTTTCAGAGTTTGGACCCCAACCAGCTACGAAAATGTTAGTCAAATACGCCACTTAATTTCCGAGATCTAAGGTTAGATTGGAAGAAGTAGTTTGCCTGGGAATCTTCTATTATGCATATACTAAGAACATGATTGTAAATCATCAGTTGGTCTAATTCTAAGAAACTCTTTAACATATACTCACATAGTCAAGAGTTGAGTCTTCGCTACAATTTAGAGTCATTAAAACTCAATTTTTGTTTTTAAGTGCATCGATAACACAAATTCCGTTTGGATACTATTTTTAGAAGTTTTTGTAAAATTATACTATAGCGATTTTATATATGTGAGATAAAAATGTAATTGAGAAATATGTTTATGAAAAACATAAAAGATTTTTTAGCAGAAAATCACAATCCAAACAAACCAACGCTTTTCAATCTGCTTTTTCATCTTTCCAACCACTCGTGTATTTCAAATACATCACATTACAAAAGTGGTACAGTGTTATGATGTTTCTCCAAAAAAAAAAATTTTTTCCCCAAATAATCGTCTGTCCAAAAGTTCCTTCGTCGCGGGTTATACACAGCATGAGTATTCACAATCCAAACAAAGCAACGCTTTTCAAACTGCTTTTTTATCTTTCCAACCACTCGTTCATTTCAAATACATCACATAAGTGGTACAGTGTTATGATGTTTCTCCAAAAAAAAAATTCCCCAAATAATCATCTGTCCAAAAGTTCTTTTGTCTAGCATAAAACGCGTTAATCCACAGTCGATCAATAGTCACAAGAGATTGTCATTTTTCAGAAGTCAGTAATTGTCGTGCTACTTGTGCTAATCCTAGTTTAGTGCAGCATGATAAGTATTTGTTTCCTTTGTGTCATTAAGAGATTGTCTACAATAGAAATTATAGGTGAAGTGGTGTTATCATATCATAAAGACGCAGAAAAGAACGAAAGGAGGTAGGTTTGTTTTCTTTCCTAAAAGCTTTTAGAACAATTGACATTTAAGAATGGGATATAATTATGTCTCAGGAAACCTACGTGAACTTTCTCTTAGGCTGATGAAGCATGATAATGACTCCATCCGCCATAGACGTTAACTAATATGGAATTAAGTTATTGACCAAAAGAAACAGACAAAAAAAAAAAGAGAGAGAAATGTGTCTTAATTTTCAAATTTATATATTTAATTCTTTTATGTCAAACTGGATTGATGCTTTGTATTTTGTAATTAAGATTCTTGTGAAATGAATATAGCATTTTACAATTTCAAATCTTGTGATAAATCCTTGTTTAGACTCGGTGCGAAAATTACAAAACGAATATAATCTATTTGAAAAGAAAAAGAGAAAACATCCAAATTAAAGGTATTTTTGGAGGAAAAATAAGTTCCTTCTTTTATTTCATTTCTTACTACAACAATAAGCAAAAGCTTTCCAAAAGGGAAATTGTGCAAACCCTCCTGTTTACGGAGAATTAAAACGAAAATTTACAAGTTACTTATTGCGTTTTTTTGTTAAAAAACATAATGAATTTTTTTTGCTATTATTTTTTATTTTTTTAGTTCACATACATCACATCGCAATAATATTTTTCGATAAAAACTTTCAAATACTGTAAATATATGATTTTCATATTTGTTTCAACAAATAACTTCATAGCAGAAAGAACTTCAAGTCAACAAATGAAAAAGTAAAAAGCTGAAAGTAAAATAAATATTCTGATTGTAGACAAGATAAAATAAAGACAAACTATATTAAATTAACTTTTACTAATATGGCATCATTAATTTGTCTCTGCTTAAGAAACAATTTTTTTCCCTACCCAATAAGCTGCAAACACAAATATAACATAGAGGTTTTTAACTCATCTATTTGCACGAATTAAAAGATCCTGTAGTGTTTTACAACTGTTAATTATATATTTATTTGGGGAATATTTGTTCCTTCTCCAGAAACAAATATTATTTGTATAGGAATATATATATATATATATATATATATATATATATTCTTTAGAAAAAGAAGGAAATTTTGGCTTTGTATCCTCTGTCCCTCTCAAATAATAATTCACCAAGAAGACAACTGATCTAATTTCTATACAACAAAAACAGAAACTCATTCTTAAACAATTTCTTGAAGGACCTTGACATTGATAAGTCTGTGTATCGAAAAATACCTTTTTAAAGTTTGTGTAGAGATATCTTATTATACTCATTAGGTTCCAACGAATCATGAATATTCTTTGTCGGGACATGGTAAATTTGTTTATCTTAGATTGTAAAGAAATCATAGCATTGGAAGTAATACAAACAAATTATAACTTCATAATACTGTAAATTAATCGATAGACAGTGATTGGACAAATATTAAAATATAGTCTGGACAAACTAACGTATGGTAAGATGTAGATTAAGGCATTGATTGTTTTGAGGGAATGAGAGGGAAAGGCCAGAAAAGGAAATGGAGGAAAAAGATTTTTTTTTTCATGTTTGGATTATTTTTGAAGAGGGATGGAAAATTGAAGAGGGATGGAAAATGATAGGAACGGAAGAAATAGATGAGGTTTAATTTTTTCAGTCTGCTTTCCATAAAAAAGAATTAGGTGGAAACGGAGGGAAAGAAAACCAAAATTAATGAAAATTTTAAATATTTTCTAAAAAATCTATTTTAAGTTTACAAATTGGACTTTTAAATTAGGATTAATCTTTCCTATACTGACAGTGTATACGCTGTCAATATTGGATGAATGACAACTATACAAAATTTGAATTTAAAATTCTACTTTTACACACATATCATGAATCTAATGATAATATTGTATACACTGTCCGTGTATATAAGATTTACTCGTTAAATTATAAACAAAAAATATAATTAACACGTGATAGTTTCTTTACTTTACTTCCGTAAATCAAATAACATGGATGGACTCTGATATCCTTTATCTCTTTTCTTTTCTTTTCTTCTCCCCTAGAAGTCTCCCTTTTCTTCCCTTTTTTTTCCCCTTTCCTTCAATCCAAATGGTGCCTAAGTTTCTTGAGATGTCTACCTTTACCCTAATTTTTTGAGATATTTACCTTGATCATTAACCAATACGTAATCAGGCTGTAAATATTACTTAAGGCCTAATGACTTGATCGTCCAAGCTTTATAAGTCAATTTTTGATTAGACATTAAAATCCAATATCCATGCATTGTGGCACGATTTCCGCTAGCCTTATTTCTTGTCAGAATCTAAGGCAAGTTATTTGCTCTCTCTGGTCAAATTATACACTCAAAAGAAGAAGAAGACTTGCCAACTGCAACCTTTCCCCTTATCTTGCATTTAATATTTGATTTCCGTAGACAGAAACCGACTCACGTGGGACCATTTGTTTCTGTTAAGTTCCAAATGTTGCTATTCATATTTCACTTTTTCTTTCGAAAGAGATCCGGGGAACCTAATAAAATGGACCATCTTGATAGTTACCTTCTTGGAGATTGCACAAGACGATCGTTCATGGGGATAATTTCAGAAACCTCCCTCGAGGTTTCTTGTAATATTATTTGGTACTTGTAAAGTTTCTAAAATTTCATTTACCTCTCTTGAATTGATATTTTTGTAATATTTTAGCTCCTTTGGGAGAAAAGGAAGAGAGATAAATTTCTACTTCAAAGACCACTCTTATGTTATCTTATTTATAAAACTTGCATCAACAGTAAAAATTAAAATAAAGCCAGAAAGCAAAGTTGAAAATATCTAAAAATTACCTATGGTGTTTTCATTGAAAAAAAAAAAGCATAGGCAATTTTTTGATATGTATCATGAGATCAATTTTTGATTAATCCTTTAATACTAGCTTATTTATAAATTTCTTTTTGTAAATAGGCTTTACATGCAAACCATATGTATAAAAATATTTTTAATTTTAAGCAAAACTTGAGTCACATCATGTATTAAAACATATTTCCTAAAAAATATTGCTTCAAATACTTAAAATCGTCCTACAAAATTTTTTAAGGTGCAAATTATTTACCAAAATCTTTTTAAGTGATTGATGTTACTAAATTTAACTTAATCACCCCCTTTGCTAATTCAACACCACCTAGATACGTAGAAATATGGACTAATATTGGGTGATCATTTGGTTATTGTTTGGGTTAAAAATTCTCTTTTTATTTGGAATTTTTGGTTAAATAATTATTAAGAATGCAATGGTAATGTCGTTAACTTGTGACCATTAAAAAGGATATCTAACATTGTCAAGCAGATAGGGGAGGTGAGTGAAATTTTAAAAATTTCAATGGTACTAAGTGATATTAGGAGAAACATCAAAGAAGGTTTTTGAAACTATCCTTTGGTCTTCACCACCTAATTCTCGTTCAAATCCAGTTGGACTCCCACTCCCTCGTAGGATAGGAGTAATGTAGATTATTAAGTTAGTAGTCTGATTTTTCAATTTGGTCCCTCAAACTGTAATAAGTAGCAAATGATCTCCATTTTGTCAAATGATCGAACCAATTTGGTTATCTAGGTTACTCAATTTTGGTCCAATGCTTTTCCAATTAAAACCGCTTAGCCTACTAAATTAAACTAAACATTGGTGGTGTAATTTTTGAAGGATTCCACCTTTTCTTTCTTGTAAAAAAAATACAAGATATGAAAAAAAAGGTGCTAATCATATGTAATCATCCATAAATTTCTAAAATCACAATTCCACGTAAAATTGAAAAGGTCTCAATTTGGTTCTAGGGACCAAATTGTACTGGATTATTAGTCTGAAGTACCAATTTGAGATTTTATCATTTTTAGGAACCAAGTAGAGAAATCATGCCATCTTCGTGGACTGGATCCAAGCTTCTTATCATTGAGAAGGAAAAATTATCAACAAAAATTGAGAAGGAAAAAAAAATAAAGAGGTTTGCATTTTAGGACTTTCAGAGGGCCAAATACCAAAAACTTCAGTTTGATTAGAGATGGCAATAGGGCGGGGTTTTCTTCCCCCATCCCCCGCCCCGTTGTCAAATAACTCCCCCCGTCCCCCGCCCCATCCCCCGCCCCGTTTCCCCCGCGGTCCCCCGTGAGAAAAGAAATCAATTTATCATAAAATATTCATTTACAATAATACAATTGTAAACAACGTTAAATAAAATTAAATAGCTGTCAAGATGAAAATAAAACATAACAAGTCAAGTTATATTCATTCTTGTATTCAACAAATTCAGTTGAGTTGATTTTTTATATTCAATAAACTAAAAACACTTAACAATAAATCCAGCTTTTCTCTCCATTAATATAACTCAACAACTTCATAACATTTGCTTTTCATCAACCTCGAGATGTGATAACTCACTTGATAACCTTGAGATTCTGCAAAGGTGGAACGAAGGGGGAAATGAGAATGGCCGAATGGGGGATAATTAGGGATTTAAGGGTTTTGTTACTTTTGTGTATTTATATATATATATATATATATACTTTTTTTTTATGCAGGGAACGGGGCGGGGATGAGATGGGTGTATGTTGCCCCATCCTCCGCCCCGTTTAAAGGTGGGGGTAAATATTTTGCCCCCACCCCGCCCCATCCCCCGCCCCATTTGTACCCAGGCCGGGCGGGCGCCCCCCATTACAATCCCTAAGTTTGATTAACCAAATTGAGACTTTGGAATACTTTCCAGCACTAAAGTGAAATTAATCCAAAACATTATGTCATGTCAAAAATGTGCAATGTTTACGTGTACAATCCTGTGTCAGTACTCTACGGACAGTTCAGAACTAACAGACAAGATCAAAGCGCGTGGGTCCTACGCCATGGACTAAAATCCCCCTCCGTTGGACTTTTACGCACGGCCGCAGTTCTTGTTGGTCCCACATGTAATAAAATCTCTTTTTGCACTGAAATTCCAAACCTACCCCGATGATACCAGCGTACACGTGTTCGGTGGTGGTATATTTGCTGCATCAACGGATCTGATTTGGCCAGTGTAAAACTGCGAGTTAAAAATCGAGTTCGGGATACATCTTAGTGAGTGAAGAGAGAATCTGAGGATGAAGAAGAAGATGTTGGGTTGTCCGATGTGAGACCCAATGGGGCCCACATCATACCTGAATACTGAAACTACTCTGACAATGATTTGGCGCCAAGAACAAACCAACGTAGATAATTGCAAAAACTTTTCTCCGAAAGGAGATTGATAAAGAAAAAGGGGAAAAAGGAAGAGCATATTTCAAACAAGTGATTTAGAACCGTCAAACAAGGTTTTGGAATTTTTGTAGAGAAATACATGATAATTCAAAAATGTGTCAGAAAATTCTACTACAAAAACTCGCAATCATGGACCATGACTAAGATGAGTAGGTCTATCCGGTTTCATTGTGCTAAGATACACAAATTGTAAAGTATTTTTGAGCCTTTGCTTAGATTGTATATACTTTTGATATAATCAAAACAATTTATCGTTTTGAAAAAAAAAAAGGGCTATCTACTAACTACCTAGAAGTAGAAATTGGAGCTATCGACAATGATATTATAGATAGGCTCCAAGCTTGGGTGGTTTTTTTTTTTTTTTTTAAAGAGAATTTTATTTCTCTTATTTTAAATGAATGTCTTTCATATAATAATGGGGCAATACATTTAAGGATAATTTTTTTTATATCTTGTCAGTGTATATTTTTTTTTATACTAGTAAGTTTAGATTATGTTACATAACATGAATTCGATTTTGAAATTCAAATCATACATATGTGACATACATCCAAACTTGCTAGTATAAAAAATTATTACACTGTCAGTATATAAAAAATTAATCCTATATTTAAATAGAAATTTAGGTTATAGAATACGTCATATTAATGGGGCATGTCTTTTCCATGTCTCAAAATGGCTCAAAATTTAAATTTGAGAAAAATATAAGGTTTAAATAACATCTAACATTTTTAACAGTATGTTTAGACCTTGTAGCACTATCATAAATTTACATTACACCATATTCAAAATTTTGTATGATAACTTTTGTTTGAATTGCAAGCTTTTAGGGTTTTTTAATAGAAAAATATACTATAATGTGTGATGTATGTAGAATAAAAAGATAATTGAAAAATATGTCGAGAGAAATTTTCTATGAAATTTTGCAATCCAAATGATAGCATTTTGGAATAGTTAACTATAATTATCTCTTTTTCTGTAACAGAAAACCCTCTTGCATTGAAAGAAAATATATAGACAAAAACTGCAAATACATTGCCAAAATGGGCGAACCTGATCGATTTGCATTTGATCCCCTGCTTGCTCAAACTTGATGAAATGTCTTGAAATGGGCAAGTGGTACCACTTCCAAGCTGTTTTAATGAGAATAAAACTAGGCAAAAGCAAAGGGACTAGGAACTGTGACTTTACCCGAATTTGATTAATATTAATTAAGGCACCGTACCTAGAATATAACAATAGATCAGAAAAGCATGTTGAATTTGACTTGATGCAAGTGCTAAAAAATTTTAAGAAAACAATCACTTCTAGATATTAAAAAAAAAAGTGACAAATGTAGTGAAGCTCTTGAGACCATTAATAGACTTCAGTTTAGCAAATAGATCGTTTTCCAATTTAGGTGCACAGGTAGCATATGAATGAAACTCGTGCATACGAGTACATGTGTTTGGATAGCGTTTATTTGTCAAATTTTATTTACTTACATCACAAACATATTTTTTACGATCTTTTTATTTTTTAATTCACTTTTTATCTTATATACATCATATTAAAAAATATTATAGTATTTTTTTAAATATCCAAACACGATGCTAGAAATTTGCAAATGCGCTCTAGAAAATATTAACAATGTAACTAATTATTTTGTTATTTGAATTTTGAACACAAGGAGGTGAATTACATGTTTTTTTTTGTGGCGATGGAATTAGTTAGCAATGTAATTAAATCTTTGTGTGTCTCTAGTTACCAATTATGTTCATTTAGATTTGAAGAAGTGTTTTTTCGGGTTTTTTTATATGCGAGTGTAGAAGAGGAGGGTTGGATTGGACGGTAAGGAAAAAGTGTCGTAACCTTAAAAAAAATAGTGTAAGGAAATTTGTTTGCTACGCTAATTTTAGAATTTTCCACTGCTCTTCATCCAAAACTGTTAATTACACCACGCTTCTACCATGAATTTACCACTGAATACCCTATTTAGTCAGCTTGAGATGTGAAGTTTATTTCTTCTTATTCTTCTTTGGTTCTTTCTTTCTGTTTTCTAGTGTTCTTTTAACTAACTGATAGAGTAATATTCATTGATCTATCTATCTATTTATTCATTTTTTATGTCGTACGATTTTTATAAGAGAGCACTGGATATATTTGGATAGGAGATTATTTGAAAAAAAAATTATTCAGAGAAATACTCTAACATTTTTTGTAATGTAATGTATATGAGATTAAAAAATAGTTGAAAATTATATTTATGATTCAAACTAAATAATATTTGATTTTTTTTTGCAAATTATGGTAACCAATTATTTTCTAAAAATTCTCCACCATAACCGTGCATTTATAAATGTGATTACAGAAAAACTTTTTCTTATTATTTGTTCCAACTAATTTTTATTTTTTTAATTAATTTTTTTATCTCACATACATCATTAGTCATCTTGAATTATGAATTCAGTGGAACCTTCTTTTTAAGTAACAAAATAATAAGAATTTTAGGTTACGTTACTTTTTTTCCATTAACTTTTCTAGTCAAAAGCAAAAAGTGAAATCATCCAAAACATCCTCAAAAGCCAATGAATAATCTTGAAAATCGTATTCTAACTATTATACATAAAAACCTTAATAAAAAATTAGACTTTTGACAAAAAGAATCCAAATAAAAAAGAAATAAAATGTAAGGCCAAGCCCTTAGTCCTTGGCCCTTACACAGTTACGTCACTTTTTGTCATTTTCAACCACAGTTAAAAAGAAAGACTAGGTGGTGACCTCAGCTAACCACTCCCATTTTGAATGGTTGTATATTAGCTGTCAAATAATATATAGTATTTTTCTTTTTCTATGTTTTTCCCAGTCAGTTTCATTTTTTTTCCTCTCTTCCATTAAATCACCTTGCATAATTTCTACTCTATAAAACCCCCTTTCAAACTCTACTTCCTCTCCTTCCCTCCTTCCTCCCTCCATTCCTTTCTCGTGTTCTTCCATGCTTTTAAGCTTATTTTTGTTCTGCTGACTGCTGAAAACAGAGAGTTTTCTTTGACAAGAAAGTAAAAGGAAGATCCTTTTTCCTTTCTTTCTTTGTTTCTTTCTCTCTTTTTTGGTTGTTTCTTCACTGCCAGTGCCAGCTTGATAGCTTGTTTTTGTTGCTACTAGCACAAATCCCGAAGACCCTTTAATCCAAGAAAAGCAGTGAAATACGTTTTCTAGAAAAAAGGGGAAAGAAAAAGAGGTGGATAAAGATTGCTCTGTTTCTAGCCTTTGATTTTAGTGAAGTTCTGAAGTGGGTTCGGAAGAAATTCCAGTAAAGCTGAGGCTTTTGATCGCCATTGTAATGCAGAGTTTGATGTCAAGGTAACTTCTTTAAACTAAAATCCCAGAATTTCTGTTTGTGGTGACTTTTTGCTTGATGATTTTATTGATTTTTTAAGTTGGATGAAATTTTGATTGAAATACTGAGAGATGGAAAGTTTATGCTGTGTTTAGGCTTTGATTTAAGTGAATTTCTGAAGTGGGTTTTGAAGAATTTCCCGAAAAGTTGATGTTTTTGAGACCAATTGTAAATTTGTAATGCAGAGTTTGCTACCAAGGTAGCCTTTTTCTTTAGATGGGATTTTGATTGATTTTTATGTTTTTGAAGAGTTTTTTATTTTTTATTTCATGGGTTTGCTCTATGATTTTTTGGTTATTTGTGAACTTTAAGATGTTTTTGAGGCAGCGCTGTTATTTAATGTATGTATGAATGCATAGATTAAGAAGTTATCTGTTGGTATTAAGTGATTACTATGAGAGGGTATTTATTAAAGGCATAAAGAAGATTGCACACGGAAATGGTTACATTTATGCAGTCATAAGAGTTAAAGAATACTGAATTTGGGCCCACAAAAGTTTATTTGTTTGTTTTAGTTCAGTTGTCCTTGATCACATTAAATAAAGGAACTAAACAGATTACGAAGTCATTGTAGACTCGGCTAGAAGAAGATCGTATAGTACACTACTAGTATCATCTAGATAATATATTTTTGTTTAGTAGATCAGCCGAAAAAATTGAACAAATTATGGTTCTAATCGACCAAAAGCAGAGAAAGGTTCTTGATTGAGAAAAGGAATAGGAACCATTTTGGTGGTTTGGCGTTTTCTGATTAAGAATTTTATACTGCATCCCTGCAGGAGAATCTAATATATGGTGTGTTTTCAGTTGTTCAAGGTTCAGAAGCAATCTTTTGAATTATGTGAACTGAAGAAAATTATTACTATCTTATTGGGCTTTCTTGGAGTTAATTGTCTACTCATGTAAAATATTAGTAGTAGTAATTAATTGAGGGAGGTTTTGTCTGTTTGTGAGCCTACATTGGTATGTAGTCTTCTTGTATTTACTTGATAAAATACGTTTTAGGTGTGCGACTTTTGTTTTCTGTAGATCAGCACGGTTGTTTGACCAAACTAAGTACATACTTGCTTTGATTTAATAATCTAATGGTTATTTATAGTGATGATGCTTGCTGGTTCCTGTTTTGCATATAGTAAAATATGATTGTAGAATTGCCATGAGGTTGCATGGTGAAACTTTGCTGTCCATATTGTACGACTCCATCTACCTAGGATGTTCCTTAAAATAATTGAGCTGTAAGTCAAATCGTCAACACGTTTTCTTATGGCAGATAAGTTCTACAATCAATTAATGTTTGCAACCTGTATACTTGACAGTTTTGAGCACACAGCGGAATCTAATTGCACATTTTCTTTCCAGTTCCCACTCTACTCTCTCCTCTTTGCCTATCAAATGAGGAAAGTAAAGATGAAAGCATAAACATGGCAAATGAGCAGGGAGGGAATAATTAGATGAGAATCATATGATTAGATTGGACTTAACGTGTTATTTTGACATTTCTTTTTTATTATTTAAGCAAAATCTGCATAAGGCACCTTTGGATGAGGAAAGTTGTTCTTAGATTTAATCCTTGTGTTTTCAGACTTTGATGTAGGCCTCTTTGAAAGCTCTGAGTATCTTTGAATTTATGGGGGATCTAATGATTGATTTGCTCTGAGAATCAGTTGATTGTATTGCTTATGTTATTTCACTCTGCTTTGGGGTTATCTGACCAAAACTTGCAGAAGGTACATAATTTAGTAATGTATTGGCTTCCTGAGTCGTGGAGGCAATAGCACTATAATTGATTATCAAGGCGCCTTATATGTATTTTAGTAGTTTCTGCTTGGGATTTGTTTCACATAGGATGGGAAGAAATGGAATTTGTGGACAGGACAGTCTCAATGATACTAAATTTGGTTTTGAGTTTTATTCAGCAGTCTAGAGTTGGGAAAGTTTCTTATGGGCTTAGAATTTGCCTTTGTAATTACATAGTGGGAGGGCGTACATCCGTATAGTGATGTATGTATTCCTTTTCATTTTAACTTTCCCTGCTAATATTCTTTGCCTTTTGTGATTAGGCAGCAAAATCTGAAGGAGTAATGATGATGGAACACAAAAGATGCCCCGTCTCCTTGGATCAAAGCAGTCTTGCATCTTTGACACCAAAGCGACATAAGGCTGATATTTCTGTTCTTTCCAAGGTTCATCTTTCATCTGCCTTCCTCTTCTATGTATAAGTTGTAAACACTGCATACATGTGTGCATGTGCTCGTACACGCAGATATACATTAGCTTTAACAATTTATACAGGAAAAGCATGCATAGTTTAACTTGTTTCTCTATTTCGAACTAGTAGTTAGTTTCATAGAGAAGATGACTACCACAGGTGAGGAACCATACTTGTAGTCAGTCTAGAAATTACTGAGCACTTCTAGATAATATGTGGTCTTATTAGGTTGTTGAAGTTGATTGGAGTTGATCTTATAGTCTGAATACATTTACCTTGTCCTTGTAGGTAACTTGCCCATTGAATGGAAATTTCAAGTTCTAGTTGAATTGCTTGTTTAAAATGTTCTCAGATGCCCGCTCTAATTTATGCTTTCTTTGATGGGCTAGGAAAAGAAAGAGAAGGTGGGTGAAAAGATTACTGCACTTCAACAGCTGGTCTCACCTTACGGGAAGGTGTGCTTTGACAACAGTATATTTAATAGGACATGATTATTTACCATCAGAACATTTATGTTATGTATCATATGTTTGGTGAAAAATTTCCGTGGCTAAATTTTCATTTCTTGCCATTGACAAAATCTTAAAATGGACACTGAAAGTGGATAGAACTGAAGTCAAAGAAGTTCAGACATATATTTTATCATTGAGAAGACATTATTGGATTTTATTTTACCTTGCATAAGTTCTGTTAAAAGATCTCAAAATTTATATAGCCTATTTTTCTTACCCTGCAGACTGATACAGCGTCTGTCCTTCTAGAAGCAATGGAGTACATAAGATTTCTCCAAGAACAAGTTAAGGTTGGTCTTTACCTTATTTTTCAATTACTCATCTGAACATTCTACTTTTCTTAATCTGTGGACTAATTTGTCGCATCAGCTTTGCCTGTGTGTGGTTTATGCATCTGCCACGGGCAGGATATGAGTAATCATCCATTTGTATTCGAAATCTTTTTAAGTATCATTGCACTTTCATTTTTTTGTAAGTGCATTATACTGCTGGATGATGTTATTTAGCAGGCATGGTAAGTGAGATTTCCTCTAAGCTGGTTTCATAGTGATCTTGAGTATCTTCATATGAGAATCAGGATTGAAAGTAAATGCTAAAATCTACTTGTATGCCAACACAGTTTTGTTGGGTGTATTCTGGTTACATTATGAATTCAATCTTACCTTTCCTGCCTTTAATCATTGTGGTGTTCATTAAGTATACTGGTGGTTGAAATTAATAATTCACTTATGCAGGTTGATAAGAATTGGATTGTAGGATGGGTAGTGCCAAGTTAATGCTATGACTATGCATTAGTTGTATAACACACACTGTCATAACTAATTGTCTGCTGAATCTACGGATAACAATGTAAGGCAACCAAAATTTTAAACATCCAATTTTGGAGTGGAAAGCGTAGAGTTGTCCTGTTCCTGATTTAAGTCATGCATGGGGTTGCTCAGTGTATTTCCTTGTATTTCCTAGCATTTTGAGTACTTGTTCAGCTCTTAGCATTAGAGAAAAGGAAGGAGCTATAATTGATAATATCCATGTGCACATAATGAAGGAACAATGTGCCCCTCCCCCCCCCCCCCCTCCCTCTCTACATATCATGCCCTGCAAATATTATTCTCCATTTTTGCTGGATAGGAAACATGTGTCTTTGGCTCGTCTGAATGATAGACCACTAAAAGAAAATCTAAACTTCTCCCTCTAAATTTCTTTTTGGTAGGATGTTTGTTAACTGCAGGTTTCTATCATAGAAACTTTTGAATATGCCAGTAATGTCCCTGTAGTTCAGTTCCTATTACTCAGTATGTTATACATCCAGCCCGCATGTCTTGCATACAAGTCGTAGTCAACTTACATTGGTTATGTGTATCCTGTTTCCTATATGCTAAGTAATTTTACTTGCCTTGAAGAGTTAATGGTAGATGGTTACAGATAACCAAGTATGTATCTGAGTTCCGAGATATTTAGGTACTTTTATTTGCCATCAAGATGTGGTAGATAACCGCAGATGACCGACTTCATTTTGTTTTTTGCATAAATACTTATGTTGTATTGGACGACTGAATGGTAAGTTCCAATTTGACTGGATTATTTTTTGAAGATTCTGGCCTAAAGCTTTTGATTGTTGCGTTGATTTCAGGTTTTGAGTGCACCTTATCTTTGTAATACACCAACAACTACAGCACAGGTGAGCAAAAATAGCTAGACATTCTAGTTTCCTTGTCAATCTCAGCTGTTTTTGGGTATTATCCTGTCAGGGCATATGATTTTGCTGTAGAGTCTTGCATATTATTTAATCGCATTATAGCATGTGTAATCAATGGTGAATGCTGAATTTTGATGAGTGTATGTTGCATGCAAAGCTGCAAATCTACATAACTACAGCAAAATCCATCGTTTTGTTACACAACGGTGAACTGCAAGGATGCTGTTTTCATTGGATTTTCTTGTTATGTTGTACATACGTATCTTCTTATCTTAGGTCTTATAAAGTTTGCTTCTTTGGCATAATGTTTCCATTAAAGACTAACACCTTCCTTGACTTGTTCATTTTCAAGGAACAAGAGCCGTATAGCTTAAGAAGCAGGGGGTTGTGTCTTGTACCGATTTCATGTACGGTTGGGGTTGCCAGCAGTAATGGTGCAGATATTTGGGCCCCCATCAAGACAGCTTCCCAGAAATTCTAGGAGCAGGATCACAGGGAAGAATCATTCCTACCCTTTTAATCAAGATTCAAAGTAGGTGGTGGTTTAGAAGGTTATCCTTTTGAGGCAGCTCACAATTTTGTTATTCAGACAGAAGATATGGTAATTTCCTGGCAAGCAATCTCTTGATTACTTCTGCTTGTTTCAAGGATCTGATGGAGAACCTCCTGATCCAGTCTGCTAGACGATCTAGGTTGAAGCCATAGGCTTGCGATATTATGCATGTATTCAGAAATAACAAATGTGTAAAATAATGTAAGCATAGTTCAAAAATGAACTGAAAATGAAAGTAATGGATGAAAAAGGCGATTATTTTCACAATCGCAGATGATCCAGAAGTACCTGACAAATCTCTGTAATTGCAGCAGAGAAAGGCCCTTATATTCAAAGGCAGTATTTGTTACTTTTTCTTGGTGCATTCATCGCATTAAAGGCAGATCGATGTGCTCGATGATCTTATGTTCAATAGGTTCTCTTCCCTTTGATGTTCGTTTGATTCATTTGATTGAAATCATTTGCTGATGGATACTATTTTAAATCAACTGTCACAAAGCAGTAACCGTTTCAGGAACTAGCAATGTTTAGTCAATTTAATTATGACTTGCAACTATAAGATTGCTTACTTGTTTAGGCTTAATCTAAGAACTTCTAGACTATGTGGTATATTTTCTAGTCATATGCTGTAATGATATCAGAAAAGTGATGGTTGGTGGTGTATCATCATATACAAGAAAACACATCATGTTGTATAGACAGCATGGTTTACAAAGGGATCAATAGACTGGACTTAAAAGGGTATTAGCCGGCTTGGAAGAGAAATGGAAAAAGCAATTTTCAAAAACCAAAACTAGGCGGTCTAAGCAAGTTAATGGACAATTGCTATAATAACATATGTGATAGGATTAGTTCACATGTCTTAGGTACAAGTCAAGATGAGGATCTTTGGATTCCTTAGTGTTCAAGATACTGATTGTATAGATTCATCGAGCATTTGTTTGCAATTGTACAACTTTGATATTTTATAAAATCACCTATCATTTCAGAAAAAAAAGGTCAATGGACAATTGCAAATATGTGTAGATATAATTTCAGATGGTAGACGGTGGAGTATATATAATAGTCATAAGGGTTTTCTTGTATCGTCATATATCACTTATCATTACTTTTTTTTATGTTATCATACATCATAATGTTCATGTAGTTATCTTGAAACAAGAACAATTTTTGATATGTTTATTGTTGTAATGGATCTATCCTTATCCTCCCTTTGTCTGATGGTGATTCCAGCAATTGCGATGTTTCCTTTTCTTTAAGGATTTTATTCTTTTTTATACAAGTAGTTACAATCTTTTTTTTTGTCGCAACGATAGAATTCTTATAACCTAATTTAGCCTAATATAGGTCAATTTCTCCAAAAATGATATTCAGTAACCTATAATAATTTCTGAGAATTATTAACAGTGCAATAGGGTTTAGAGTTAAAGGAGCTAGTTATTAGTTGAATATGATTATTCTAAGGCAAAATCATTTATAGCAAGGGCATAAGCACAAAAATTTACAAACTGCTAAGGTAAATTAGAGTGTAAATTAGAGTGAAGGATTTACCTATTGTTGGCAAAAGTCTTTGATTCAGAAATGTTAGGCATAAAAAGCCATTGCAAGAAGCCAAATCTAGAATTAGAGCTAGCCCTAACCCCTATAGTCTCTTTTTTTTTTTTGCTTTAAATTGGGAAGTTAATTAAATGAAAACGAATCACAGTACTGTGGAGACATTGTATCATTAAAAAGAGTGGGTCACGAAGTGAAATTAGCTATTAAGAAATGGCTAGACCAAATCCCTATAGTCTTTTTTTTTTCTTTTGGCAGGGGCTAAATCCACACCTTATATGTAAATTAGAAATTAATGTCCTTAGTTTTGATACATTAAACCAAAACTTTTTGTTGCATTTAAATTATCTTTCTACATAATTAAAACAAGAATAATAATATCTTTTCTAAAGAAACGAAATTATATAACCTATTCTTTATGTTAGTTTTATAGAGAAATTTCTTTCTTGTTTATATCATTCCAAAATTTATGTTTCTTTGAAGTTGCATTAAAATTTTTTTTTCATCTTTTCTTTGATGAGCCTACTATCTTTATTTTGTTGAACGATTTTTAATACTAATTTACATATAATCAAATGAGAGATATTTATATGAAAAGGTTATTATGATTGCATGTTCCATCTTGAAAACTATTCAGATTTTTTATTTTAGAAACTTGAAATGCGTAAACATTACTATTTACATGCTCATTTGTAATTGAAAAATCTCGATTATATAAATTAAGAATTAATATTCTTAAGCACTTGTAAAATGTTTGAAACTGAAATCATGTACTTGGTGTACTAAATATCACGTACTCCTTTCAACATAATAAACTGAAATCATGGATGAGTATCAATAGAAACTATAAATTGCAAAATTTCATAAAAAAAATATTAAAGGAAAAGAAAAGAGAAAGGGACAATAAAAGAAGGATGAATTAAGAGAGGATAACCATAAACCTAAATAATCTTTCTAGAAGATTTTTGGTGATGTTATATTGACGGAGCACCTTTTTTCTTTAGGCAAAGTAGCATTTTATTCATCTGAGAAAACTTTACAAAAGGTACCTATCCTTGAGCATATGCAATCACAATGAAACAAATCAATAGAATCAGCTCAAAATAGATCCATGATCAATTCCCCACTCCAACATCAACTCCAGGTTTTCTTCAGTCCGAGGACCTTTAGGCCAAGAATAACAAATCATCTGCAGCACCTTCACTATAGCTTCACCCTCTATACAACATGCACATTTTTTTGAATCTTATGCCAGATGGAATGTCAAAAATCACATTTGAAGAAGAGGTGATCAGTGGATTCAGGAGCAGTGCCACACAAGACACATAGTCGCGACACGTTTTGCAGTCCCCATCTACACAGCCTATCCTTTGTCATCAGCTTCCCTTGAATTGCCATCCACAGGATGAAAGTAAACTTAGGAGTAGACCCTTTGCCCCAGACAAGTTTATGCTATTCCACCTTTAGTCCAGAAGAAAAAAGTTTCTTCATTGCAGACTTCACAGAAAAGTCACTCATAGGGAGCCTAACCAAATAACATGATCTTCCCTGTACAAATGCTTTAAGAGAGGAGTTGCATCCCTGAAATCCCAAACTCGAGAGTTATACCTCCTACCCTGTGGCCAATTCCAGTTATCATTTTCAATGAAATCAACAACCTTAGATTTAGTGGATTGCCCCAAAAACTTGAGAAGAGAGACAGAGCACTGGTGGTGGTAGCCATGGTTCACCATCGCGGGTAGTGGTCGCATTGCGGTGTCGGTTGTTCCACATCAGTTGCAGCATATCGGTTGAATATTGGGTGATGCGCATATTATAGCACATGAAAGTTTTCAAAAATTTTGAAAGAAATTACTAAATTTAGAAAATAACAAAAAGATACAATTTAAAAAATATTCGAGTCGACTCCGAGTGGACTCGGATATATCGGTTGATATCATGTATTACGAATTCGAATCGGCTAATATCAGTCGTGTTAGAGCGAGTCGTCGTGGATATGATAATATCCGCGATTCTGAAATCAGTATCGTACGGTTCTCTCCGTTCCAGTTACGATTTGGCTGATATGTATCAGTATCGGCGAATATTGCGAACCATGGTGGTAGCCAGACGGGTGCCACGAGTCAAACCAGAAGGAAGTAGCAGCCCGATTATCAATAGAAACTGCAATTAGAGGTTGTGCAATATGTCTTAAGTTTTAGCACCTTCCTCCACACCCAAGAGCAACCTGAGGGAATATTAACTTCCCAAAAATTTTTTCCTTTTAGCATGACAGGATGAATCCACCTTACCCACAGGGAAATCCTTTTTCTTCCAGATATTCCATATCAACTTCAAAATTATGCAGACATCCCATTGCTCAATATTGTTAATACCCAGTCCTCTTTCCTTTTATGGTTGGCAAAAATCAGTCCACTCCACTTTGGCAGAATATCTAGACTTCAGATCTCCAAACCACAGAAAAGATGCCATCATAGTAGGGAGGATAAACATATTAAACCAGTAGAGATAGATGCCACTCAGTACACACTGGATCAATATTGACGGAGCACCTTGCAACTTAATATCTCTTCATTTATAAGGTTAAATTTACCTCGAACCAAAAAACTTTTTTTCCATTCACAATTTTCATTCCCTTAACAAAAGATTTCTTTAAGCCAATCTATGTATGCATGGCCACGACAGCAATACTATCTTGTTTGGATTGCAACTTTTCTTCAAAAATTTTTTATATTTTTTGTGAATATATTTTCTAATAATCTTTTTAACTCACTTACATCAAATCATTATAATACATTTTTTTAAAAAAATTTCAAAAAATAGTAATCCAAATGGGATCGCATGGTTTACATAAACCACAATTCGATTTACATTGGATATCAAAACTACAAACATAGGAAAAAAAAAGGGTAAAACGCCAAATAGTAAAATAACCACGTACACGTGAAACTTCACTGTAAATTTTTTTTTTCTACTTTTGCACATAAATATTTAAAACAAAACAAAAAACACAAATTTGCACACCAACTTGTCACAACTTCTTGCACGGCCTCGATCCCAAGTAATCACCTTTCAAGTACCGGATTTCCCACACAAATTAGCCACGCAGATGTACGTCCACATTTGCGTCCGCAGCTGCGTTGGCCTGTGAGTCATTATCTGCGTCTGCAGTTGAGTCGGCTTGTGAGGCCACATCTGCACTCTCTTCTCCGTCCACACCTACGTAGGTATCTGCGCTCGCATCTGCGTCCACACCTGCTGTTAGGACTGGCCCAAGAATAAACAAACCAAAGTTAGAACAAAATAGACGGTATAACCGACCATATAAAGATCAGGCGGTAGACACTGGCCATATAATAGATTAGGCGGTATAACCGACCATATAAAAGGGTTGTGGCAACCCAATAAAGACAAATAACAAAGCAAAATAAAAGGCACAGAAATTTACGTGGTTCGAGTTAAATTGACCTACGTCCACGGGAGGAGGAGGAGCAATATTTCTACTATGAAGAAGAAATACAAAAGCCGTAGGAAAGTGCTTCCTAGGCCAATAAGGCACTATAAAAGAGTTAGGAAATATTCCTAAACTCAAAACAAGAGAGTCTAAAATATTTAACTATAAATGGGCTAGATGACTCAAGAAACTAATAGCCCATATAACTCTCTTGAGTGGTGCACTTTTCTTTCACCACGAGGCCATATATTTATAGGCCTCAATGAGCCGCCTTTTCCTTAGCTCTGCCCGATGTGGGATGAAGAAAGGAAGAAAACTTCCTCCAAATTTGATGTGGGACAGGCTACATAACAAATCTCCACCTTGGCATGTCCCCAAAATCGATAATAATACAACTGCTCCACCTTCTCCACATAAACCCTAATGGGCCGAAATCACTAACAATGAACACCAACCAAGTCCAAGCACTGCTTGAACTCGTAAATTGGAAGAGATTTTGTAAACATATCGGCTGGATTGTCCTTGGTATTGATTTTCTGAACAAGGACTTTTCCTTCAGCAATGATATCCCGAATAATGTGATACTTCACATCAATATGTTTCGTCCTTTCATGATACATCTGATCTTTAGTCAAGTGTATGGCACTTTGACTATTACAGTGAATAACAGTAACACCTTGATGTAGACTAAGTTCGCTAAACAAACTTTTCAACCACAAGGCTTCTTTGATTGCCTCGGTCATTGCCATGTATTCTGCCTCCGTAGTAGATAGAGCCACAACGGGTTGTAAAGTAGCTTTCCAACTGACTGCACAACCCCCAATGCAGAATACGTAGCCTGAAAGCGATCTTCTTCTGTCATGATCCCCGGCGTAATCTGAGTCTACAAAACCAACCAAAATGTTATTATTTCTTCCAAACTCCAAACATGCATTTGAAGTACTTCGCAAATATCTCAGAATCCACTTCACAACCTGCCAATGTTCTTTACCAGGGCAAAACATATATCTGCTAACAACACTGACTGCATGTGAGATATCTGGACGAGTGCAAACCATTGCATATATAATACTGCCGACTGCACTGGAATAAGGAATCCGTGCCATATAATCTTCCTCTTCATCTGATTGTGGTGATTGAGCAGCAGATAGCCGAAAATGGCTAGCAAGAGGAGTACTTACAGGTCTTGCATCTTTCATGCCAAAACGCTCCAAGACTTTCTTCAAATAATTTTCTTGGGTCAAGAACAACTTCCCTGCTCCTCTATCTCGTTTAATATCCATGCCAAGAATTTTCTTAGTTGCTCCCAAATCCTTCATTTCGAATTCACTATTTAACTGCAGTTTCAAAGTGTGAATTTTTGACAAATTCTTGGCAACAATGAGCATGTCATCAACATACAGCAATAAGTAAATGAAAGAACCATTATTTAACTTCCGGAAGTAAATACAACTATCATAAATGCTCCTTGAATAACCATGACCCAACATAAAGGAATCAAATCTCTTATACCATTGTCTTGGAGACTACTTCAATCCATATAAAGATTTCTTCAACAAGCAAACATGGTCTTCCTTACCTTCAATCTCAAAATCTTGGGGTTGTTTCATATAAATTTGTTCTTCAAGTTCGCCATGTAAGAAAGCTGTCTTAACATCTAACTGCTCCAACTCCAAATCATACATGGCAACTAAAGCAAGCAAAACACGAATAGAGTTATGTTTAACAACAGGTGAGAATACATCATTAAAATCAACATCTTGTACCTGACTATAGCCCTTTGCAGCCAATTGTGCTTTATACCTTGCATTCTCAACCCCTGGAATACCTTCCTTCTTCTTGAAGACCCATTTGCATCCAACAATTTTCTTATTTGACGGCGGCTTTACAAGAATCCAAGTTCCATTCTGATGAAGAGATTCAATTTTCTCATTCATCGCAATCAACCACTTTGCAGAATCATCACAAGAAACTGCTTCTGAATAGGTGGAAGGCTCACCAACTGCATCAGTTTCTTCTGCAACAGACAAAGCATATGCAACTAAATTTGCATATCTTTGTGGTGGTCGAATGTCTCTCCTTGGTCTATCTCTGGCTATGGAATACTCTTCTTCTTCTGAATTATCTTCAACAGTAGATTCAGGTGCATCTACTGGCATTTGTTGAATAGAAGATTTGGATGAAAAAAGATCAAAACTGCCAATATCAAATTCCACCTGTTTCTGCGTATTATCAGTAGTACAAGGACTAGAAGATTCCTTAATGGAAGATAACATAGATAATTCATCAAAAGTAACATCTCTATTGATTACAAATTTTGGAGATTTGGGATCAGGACACCATAATCTGTATCCTTTCACCTCAGAAGCATACCCAAGAAAAATGCACTTTTTAGCTCTAGGCTCCAATTTTCCATCATTCACGTGCATGTATGCTGGACATCCAAAAATTTTTAAATTTGAGTAATCAGTAGGAGTACCTGACCAAACTTTCTCAGGAGTTTTGAAATTTAGAGATGCAGAAGGAGCACGGATGACAATATAACAGGCCATATTGATCGCCTCTGCCCAAAAGTTGTTTGTCAACCCAGCATTGGAGATCATACATCTTGCTCTCTCCAAAAGTGTTCTGTTCATACGTTCGGTTACACCATTTTGTTGAGGCGTCATTCTGACAGTGCGATGCCAAACAATTCCTTCATTTTTGCAGAATCTATCAAATTCGCCTTCACAAAATTCCATGCCATTATCCGTTCTCAACCGCTTAATATGTTTTCCTGTTTGTTTCTCAATCAAAACTTTTCATTGCTTGAAAATTAGGAAAACATCATTTTTATACTTAAGGAAATATACCCAAACTTTCCTTGAATAATCATCAATGAAAGTCAACATGTACCTAGCACCACCTTTAGAAGGAACACGGGAAGGACCCCATAAATCTGAATGAATGTAATCAAGAGTACCTTTCGTCTTGTGAATTGCTGGTGAACTGAAGCTGACTCTTTTCTGCTTCCCAAAAATACAGTATTCACAGAATTTCAATGGCCCGGTACTTTCACCACAAAGAAGTCCTCTTTTGTTTAGTATGCCCAAGCCTTTTTTGCTCATGTGCCCCAAACGCATATGCCATAATTTGGTGATGTCGGTATCTGACAAAGATGATGTTGAAACAGCAGCAGCACCTGTAATAGTAGATCCCTGCAAAATATACAAAGTACCAAATCTGTGTGCTTTCATAACAACAAGAGCACCACGAGTGATTTTGAGAACTCCACCTCCACCTGAATACCTGCACCCAATAGTCTCAAGAGTGCCCAAAGAGATGAGATTTTTCTTCAAATCTGGAACATGTCTAATATTTGTGAGCGTCCTCACAATACCATCGTACATTTTAATTCGAATTGTACCTTTACCAACAACTTTACAAGCAGCGTTGTTGCCCATTAAGACAACTCCACCTTCAGTTGATTCATATGTTGAAAACCAATCCCTATTGGGACACATATGATATGAACAACTCGAATCTATAATCCACTCATTGTTAGACTTAAAATTATTTTCCGTTGCGCAGAAA
Source organism: Coffea humblotiana (assembly GCA_023065735.1). NCBI lineage: Eukaryota > Viridiplantae > Streptophyta > Magnoliopsida > Gentianales > Rubiaceae > Coffea > Coffea humblotiana. The sequence goes on from CM041210.1 coordinate 24,612,080, forward strand.
ATAGTTCCATCATTCTCATCAACTGCAATACTGGTCTCGGTGGTCTCACTCTTTTTCTCTTTTTACTTTTCTTTATTTTTCAATTTAAAGCATTCAGAGATAACATGACCCTTCTTTTTACAATAATTGCACACCACATTTTTATGTCTGGATTTAGATCTAATTCTATTTTCTGTGTTTCTCCTTTCAGATCTACCCCGAACAAACAAGCCGTCGGCTTGACTCCCACTAGTTTCCCCAATAATATCCCTATCTATCTGCTCTTTAGATTTCAATGCAGATTTAATTTCCCGATACGAAATTGTTTCCTTTCCATAAATCATAGTATCACGGAAATGCTTAAAGGAATGGGGAAGGGAACACAAAAGTAATAGGGCCTGATCTTCATCATCAATTTTCGAATCTATATTCTCCAAATCCATAATAATGGAATCAAATTTATCAAGATGGGAGAGTATAGATGTACCTTCAGGCATCCGAAGCATATATAAACTCTACTTCAGATATAGCCGATTCTCGACTGTTTTCTTCATATACAAGGCTTTCAATTTATCCCACATAGCCTTGGCCGAAGTCTCCATTGCTATCTCACGCAATACCTCATCGGAGAGATTTAAAATTATGCTGGATCTGGCTTTCTTATCCATTTCGGTGAAATCTGCATCCTTCACAGCTTCTGGCTTTTTCTCTACTCCTTGTATTGCCAAATCAACTCCATCTTGAACAAGAATGGCCTCCATCTTGAGCTGCCACATTCCGAAGTTGACATTCCTGTCGAATTTTTCGACAACCGTCTTTGTTATCGTCATTGTTGCCACAAAATCTGTAACTTGAAATTTGTCTCGAAAAACTGATCAAACAAATATGCAAGTCTCGTGAGTGGACCCCACAGGGTAGGCGGACCCCACGAGATAAGCGGGCCCCACAGGGAGAACGGCCCCACAGGATGAGCGGGCCCCACAAGGTGAGTGGGTCCAGGGATGAATGGGCCCCACGAGATGAGTGGGCCCCACAGGTTGTACGGTCCCACGAGATGAACGGGCCCCACGGGATGAACCTGTCGGACAAAATATATCAACCAGCTCTGATACCAGTTTGTTAGGACTGGACCAGGAATAAACAAACCAAAGTTAGAACAAAATAGGCGGTATAACCGACCATATAAAGATTAGGCGGTAGACACCGGCCATATAATAGATTAGGCGGTATAACCGACCATATAAAAGGGTTGTGGCAACCCAATAAAGACAAATAACAAAGCAAAATAAAAGACACAGAAATTTACGTGGTTCGGCTAAATTGACCTACGTCCACGGGAGGAGGATGAGCAATATTTCTACTATGAAGAAGAAATACAAAAGCCGTAGGAAAGTGGTTCCTAGGCCAATAAGGCACTATAAAAAAGTTAGGAAATATTCCTAAACTCAAAACAAGAGAGTCTAAAATATTTAACTATAAATGGGTTAGATGACTTAAGAAACTAATAGCCCATATAACTCTCTTGAGTGGTGCACTTTTCTTTCACCACGAGGCCATATATTTATAGGCCTCAATGAGCCGCATTTTCCTTAGCTCTGCCCGATGTGGGATGAAGAAAGGAAGAAAACTTCCTCCAAATTTGATGTAGGACAGGCCACATAACACCTGCATTCACTCTTATGTTGGGATCTGCCTTCAAATCCTGCGCCCACAACTTCGTCCGCAGTACTCTGGACTTCTTCCCATGTTGCCTCCATGTTGGGCAACGATAAAGCTGCATATTATACACATTTATTAGTAATTGACAAGCACAAAATGTTGAAGCACCTATTGCAAATTACAAACCACTGAGCTTAGCTCAGTGGCCACAACTAAAGTTGGTGGGGTGGAAGGTCAAGGGATCAATCCCTGCCTCCCACCATTGGCCACAAAATGTGGCAAGCCACTTCAGGTAGCTTCTAGTGGTTTAGTCTCATTCGGTTTTTCCTTGACCTCGTCTGGGCCGATAGGTGGTTCAGTCTCCTTAGATTTTCCCTTGACCTCTTCAGGTCCTCTCCTTCCCATAGAATAATTGTAGATCTGTCGTATTGATAAAAAAAAAAAAACTATTGCAACTTGTAAGGGGTGATTTTAATTAAATTGAAGAATGGCAGGAGAGAGCGTTGATACCTATGGCAAGGACGAGTAGAAGCACCACGAACACTGATGTTTTTCTTCAGACTTTGGCTTCTGAATTTATAGGGATGATTTATAGTGACTTTCCATTCAACAAATGGTATATAGTTTGGTGGCCATGTTTCGGGAACGTCTCAACTGGAAGGGCAAGAATTGTGTGACCATGCTCTTGCAAGTCAACTCAAATCTCTTGTCAGATAATGCAGAAATACATTTAGCATTTTCTAATTCTACAACTGATTAAATAAATTCCACGAGGGTCATGACCTATATTGTGCTCGAGAAACGACTCAGAAATTGTAACCAAGACATGATACTAGTCTCGATATACGAGGTATAGGCAAAATTAGCCTAACAGACAAATGTATCATATAAAATTTCAATAAATCTTGTATGTACTTACGTAACTATTATGGTTAGATGAAAGATACATATGTAAAATTTAAATTTTAAATATAAATTTAAGTTAATTATCATACATCTAAACTTAATAGTACAAACATTATTAGTGTATAGAAAATTAATCCATAAAATTTCGCCCAAAAAGTTTGACTAAAATGATATTGGGAATAGCCTACAAACGATGATCATGATCACCTTCTTTCATATCCTACAAATGTTGGAGTTAAATAAGAAAAAAAAAACCCTACTAATGTTTGTTGACCTTTACTTTCAGTTTCAGATTGCACTTTAGTCTCTAACATTTACTGTTCTGTCAGTTCAAAAAAAAAAAAAACCTACTAATGTTTGTTGACCTTTAGTTTCAGTTTTACATTGCACTTTAGTCTCTAATATTTATTGTTCTGTCACTTTACCCCTTCCAGTACCATGCTACCTAAAAGTAAATTATACTTTTAACTTTAATATCCATCTCTAAGTGTGTGTCAATTAACTCCTTTTAATTCTTAGTCAACAGAATTATGCTATCAAAGCAACTGCAATGACAAAGATACCCCTACCACTATTGTGGTTTTGCTTTCTTGTATAATTGTGTTGTGAAAACAATCTAAAAGACAAACATGTTACTATACTTTTGTTATTAATTTTTTGCTGCTTTCCTTTTTCCGTACCTTGGTTCAAGTGAGAGCATATAACTTCCAAAGGAGAAAAAAACACACACACATACACCCCTGATGAACCAACTATTTCTAGAGTTGTTGGTCACCAAGAGAGGTTTAAAACTCTATTTAGATGTAAATCAAGAGATCAAATCTCTTGACCTGTATTTTAATATTCAGGCTTTCTTGAAAAATTTCGCCAGCAGGTCCGTAGGCACCCATCTGAATTGGTGGTGGTTCACTAGGTTTCCCTTGACTTGAAGGTGGTGGTTCACTAGGTACCCCTTGATCTCTTTAAGTCTCTCTCCCTCTAGTAATGCACCCATCTAGACTGGTGGTGGTTCAGCAGATTCCCCTTGGTTCACCCGTCAAGTATAGAGTAAGAGTAGCTGTAGAATAAAATTTAGCATGTAGACAAAAAACGAAAAATACACCCCTTGTGACATGTGCCAAGTTAATTCATTTTAAATAAGAGAGACCCGTAGTATCCATCCATCCTCCCCTTTTCTTTTTTGCCTTTGTTTTAACTTCACAAATACAAACTAAATTCGAAGTTTACATTGATTGAACGAGCCTGCATAGTAATTTATGAAAAGGGATAGTTTTAGAAACCTCCCCTAAGATTTCTAATAATTTTATTGAGCTCCCCCAATGTTTTAGAAATTATACTTACCTCCATTTCCTATTTAAAATGACAATAGTAGCCTAAAAATTTTAAATAAAACTCTCTTGTTGGGCATGCTTATACAAAAAATGGGTTTTATAACTATTTAATCTTTTCGTTTTCTCTTCTTATTTCTCCTTTTTATATTTTTGTAGTAAAACAATAGAACTATTAATATTGACCGTAACCTCTATGGTTACTAGATGTTGGACTTGTGACATTTTTTTTCCTTAACAACTTTGAATGTGACAAATTTTTTTTGTCAATCTTGTTTGTTTGGATTTTTTTGGTATCAAAAGTAGCAATAACTCATAAAGAAATTGACCAAAACTACTACCAAACTATGATATTTCTACTAATCTAAAAATCCACAAACTCTAAAAGAATTATGATGATACTTTCTTCTTCAACTTAAAAGCAATATATATCCACCGTAAAGTATTGTGAAAAGTATCATATCATAATAATAAAAACTATTATTGTTACTTATCAAACAATAAATGAGTATTAGAAACTTGACACTCTTCACTTACATTTGTGTTAGACACTTGACACTCTTCGTTTACATATATGTTAAATTATTTTATAATGGTTTGGGCTAAGTAATTCAAAATTTATAAACTAAGGGTATTTGAGGCTTTTCATTTAAATTATTGACCAAGTCTAAGGTTTGATTGCCAAAAGTGTCAACTCAAGGGAAGTAGGTGTAATTTTTGAAATCTCAAGGGATCTCAGTAAAGTTGTCATAAAACTCAAGGGAGGTTTCTGAAATTATCCATTATGAAAATTATATACTATTTATTTCACTATGTTGCTTGAGTTTCAAAAGAATTGAAGAATGTATCGATTGGTAACAGAATATTAGGGTTGGAGTATACTTATCTTTTTTTTTTTAATTTTATAATTTTGACAGCAGTGCTGTCCTTAAAGAAATGAAACTTGCTTTACTAGTGCTGATTTTTATTCTTCCATTCCCAATCACTGTTGACTTCAAGCCCTTGTTTAATATTTATTAGATTTTGTAGTTATCTCTGACCTGTTGCCTATGTGATAAACAGTAATGTGTTATTTCATTACCGAAATTGATTTTAATTTGACATCGTAAACAATTGGACATTGATGAATTCATAATTGAAATTGGTTCGTATGTTCAAAACTCAAAATGTCAAATTTTACCAATCTCATTCGTATCTATCACACGCCGCCCTTCAATACCCCTATCCTTTCATAGTTTTGGTTTGGCTTCTGAGGTCTCTTCTGTTTACTTAGCATAAACGAACTTTTGTTTTCCGATGGTTCATCAATGATTTTTACGGCCTTTAAAGTTTTCATGAAGAATGCATCTGTTTCTCTGGATGGACTAACATGTCGATTACTTTTCTTCCGGCTTATTATTAGTAATCACTAAATACGTTAGGTCTACAAATGATAGCCCACCATAGGCAACTTGGTTATAAAATAAGGGTTTACTACTTTTCTCAAATTAATCTTTTGTTTAATTAGCATAAACTGGTTATTGGTTCTGACAGTTCATCAATAGATGTTATGGCCTTTATAAATTTGATTAGGTGGGCATCTCTATCTTGGCGGGGACTAAATTATGTATTCTCTCCTCTATTTCATTATTAGTCAATAATTGAGCTATAAAAATTATGTAATACGTTGATCTATAGATGACAGATAGCAATATTTTTTCTAAATATTATTTTACTTGTATCACAATTATAATTTTCAATCAACTTTTTATCTTTTTAATAATTTTTTTATTTTACATATATCATATCACAAAAAGTGTTACAGTAATTATTGCAAATTATATTTCAGATAATCTGCTATCCTATCATTAAGAAGAGTGGATCATGAAGTGATACTAGCTATTAAGAAATGGTTGTATACATACTCCATTTTGCAAAGTCTAGCCACTCCAATCCCCAAGATCAGAAACGAAAGAAAAAAAATAGTTAAAAGAACCGATTTCTTGATCAAGTTACTCATGGCTGCTGCTAGGTTCAGTGAAGGGCATCTACCAAAAAATAGGAAAAGCAAGAAAGAGGTTCTATGACTGCCAACTTTCTTTTCAACGGCTCAAAGAGTTCAAATGTAAGTTTCAATCGTGCCCAATTCTCAATGTTTTAGGTATCTTCTACCCCAAATGCTGGGGGACTCAAATAATATGGGATAGGGCTGAAAAGTTATACCTCAAAAAATTGCATGCTAGTCAATGTAAGATAAAATTTCCAGGTTTCTGCGGATAACGGTTAAATGGAACCTGCCATTTTATTTCCTTTCTATGAATTGTTTTTGTTTTATAGCCATTTTAACATTTTGAGATAAAGAGAAGTATAACCACTCAAAGTTTATTAGAGGAAAAACCAATAAGTACATGTTTGGCAATTAATTTATAAGCCCAAAGTCCCAAGTATTTTTAACGAAGTTTAGAGAATACATATGATACGAAAGCCTTTTCAGTTTTATTTTGAAAATTGTTTCGTATGTTATGCACCTTGAATACTTGGTTCTTACTAACGACAATGTGGTATATTTGTGCCGATTTCTACAGTAAGACTTTGTGAGTGCACAGTCTTTGACGACCAAGACGTATACAATTTCCATCTACACTCTAAATACTCTATGGCCGAATTAAAGGGTAACTATTGTTTGGGAGAATAAATGGTTGACGTTAACAGGCACACCATTGCATAGTAGAAGCCAACAATTATAAATGAAGCATCTCTGTCTGAAGAGAGAGAGAGAGAGTGTGTGTTTTACAGCTTCTGTCTCACCTCCTATTCTACTACTATTCTCCATTCTACAATGTTGTCATGTGTCCTTCAAACAAAACACTTTTTTAACTCTTCGTTTTCACTCCTAAATTCTAATGACTACAAAAAAGAGTGAAAAAACAAAGTATAGCTGAGCTAAAAAGTACAAAATATAACAAAAAATTAAAAAAAATTGGAATTGTCTTTTATACTTTTTATTTTATTCTATTATATTATATTTTTTACTTTGTTAATAGTTATTGGAACTTAAAGATTAAAAAAATAAAAGAGTTAAAAATGGATTCTTATAAATAACACATAATAATATAATAAAAAATAGAATGGATACAGGAATAGAAAGTAAGATAGAAGATGCATTATACACTAAATCTCGGAGTAGATAATACCAATCCTATTCATAAGACAAAAATTAGGGACCGCCGTCCAAGGTTTTAATTTATTCGCAATTCGTTTGTGCTAATTGCTTGAGACTAGTGATGTATTATGGATAGGCCACTATATTGGTTGAAATCTCTCTAGATTTTACTTTACTTATGTCCTACATCTTGAGTTTTGATGTTCATTACCTTTTAGGATGGCTTGATCTACTCTAACTCATGACCTAGTTATGATTTAGGGTTATGCTAAGAGTGAAGCATTTTTTCTTCTAAAATCACATCAAATTTTGGTAAAGGCATGAGTATAATTACTTCACAAACAAGGCTTTACATAATAAGTACTGTGGGATACTAGTTAAAGACCAAAGTGTTAGTTTTTTTTTTACAATTGAAATTAATTAAATAGTCAAAAAATGCCTAAATACAAAGAGTACAATGAATATAAAGGGATAGTTTCAGAAACCTCTATTGAGATTTCTGATAATATAACCTAGCATCTTTGAGTTTCAAAAATATCAGTTGAGTCCCTTGTTTTCAATTTTTGTAACATTTTGAACTCAATTCAAAATATATTATTAAAATACTCATTTTAAGAAAGAGAACATAGTTTGCTTCCAACATTGCACTTCGGTTGCCTTACTATTACAAAATCAAAAGTATATTAATCAAAAGTTGGGGAGGAAGGGTGGTGGGGCAGGTGGCGGGCCTTTGGTAGGAAGGTAAAGTTAGGGGGGGTAATGTTAAGGGTGGGCAGTGTGTGGTAGTGGGACAGAGCTCAGGTGGTGAAAGAAGAAAGGAGCGGCGATGTATTTTTTTATTGTAAGTCATTCTTTTGATACTTTTGTTAGGCGTATTAATTTGGAGTGTTTTTGGAGTTTATTACCAGAGACAATCTCCAATCCCTACACACTGTTTAATAGAAGTGCACTGAAATATGATACTACACGTAATAAAGAAATTTCATGATTTAAATGTAGCAAATAAATAGGGATAGAGGCAGCATAAGTTAATGAGTTTGATTAACGGATGCCTCCGTAACATTAATAGTTGTTAAGATGATTTCAAGTATTAATTTTTGGATAAAATACCAAAATACTTTCTATGATTTGTCAAATGTGCAATTTAACTCCTTTTGATTCGAAAGCTTAAATTTTAACCCCCTGTGGTTTCGACTAATCTAAAAATTGGAAGGAAAACATTCAATCAACGGTTGTACATGAAATATCAATATTACTCTGACTATACGTGAGATGCTTTTGTTCAATTTTCAATTTAGTCGAAACTATGAGGATCTTAACTTGTGGTCGGTTTGGTGCATGTTAATTGTACTAGTCATAATGGGGTGCAATACATGTGATTATATACAAGGGGAAAATGACCTGTTTCATCCCTCACATTTCGTAAAAAAAATTCTTTTCGTCCCTCACAATTTAAAACGAAACAAATTGGTCCTTCACATTTAAAAACCCAAGCTTTTTACCATTCTAGAAATCAACTCTTAGTTGTGAATCAAACCATCTAACAATCCGGTTACAAATTTTAGGGGTAGAATTGGTAGATCACTTGGAAAAATATATTTCTAACAAATAAATTAAAAAATTAAAAAATTTTAATTGAAACCCATTTGCTTCTTCAAAAGAGAATAGAAGAAGACAAACCCAAATCAATTTTGCCTAATTCAAACTTATATATGCAGAAATAATCCGAACAAATAAACTTCCGGAGATTTGGAAGATTGTATCCTCTTTCAAACCATTAAAAATGTCTCTTGCTCAGATTCAGATCATTCAACACTGCCCGATGGCAATCACACTCACACACAGGACGAGTAGAGTGGCAGCCGACGTTGGGATGGGATGAAATCTGGTCAATGGCGCCGAAGAGGGAGCTGTTTCCTGCATTGGCATGGGACCGAAAACAGTAGGATAAGAAGGAGAAGGTGCAGTGAAGCATCATCTGGTGGAAATACATAAGATCCATTTCAAGCAATACATGAGCTATTGCCTGGTGTGGAACACCGCATTGTGTGATGTGTGTGAGACACATGCATAATAACTTCAAGAAAGAGCATCCTGGACATGCCATTAAAAGATAGAATATGGTCTGCCTGCAAGAGCTTTCCTATGAAAGCAGATTTGCTAGTGAAATGGAATCACTAAAGGAGTTCGATGTAGAAGCAAATGGGTTTTAATTAAGATTTTTAATTGTTTAACTAGTTGTTAGAAATATATTTTTGTGCGTAATCTACCAATTCTATTCCTAAAATTTGTAACCTGATTGTTAGATGGGTTTGATTCACAACTGAGAGTTGATTTCTATGATGTAAAAGTTTGGGGTTTTTAAATGTGAAGGACCAATTTGTTTTCATTTTAAATGTGCAGGAACGAAAAGAATTTTTTTACAAAATGTGAGGGATGAAACAGGTTATTTTCCCTATATACAATTACATGGTAAATTGAATGTAATTTAAGGATCTTTAACTTGTGGTCGGCTTGGTGCATGTTAATCTGTACTAGTCATAAATTTCAATAGCACCGATGAGGGGTGCGTATACGTTTTCACTCCTCAAATCTTGATTCATTCCAACTCACACTTGCACCAACATATCTATCTATGTATTTTTAAATTTTAATCTGGCACCAATATATCTATCTGCATCTTATACTTGTAATGTATTAAGACTATATTATACAAAAAAAATTGGCTAAACATTGATTCTCTTGAACTTGGCGGTATGTATGAACATTCCATATGGTCTTGTTCATTATTAGACTGATTATTTTTTTTGGGATAAAAAGATATAATTTATTTCATAATAATCCTACACCAATGATTTAAAATATATCGAACTTGTCACAGACTAACAACAAATTTGGAAAATCAATAGATCTAATAGATTGCAAAACATTACCAAAATTACACTGGAAGAACATGTGGAATAGTTGGCTCGGGGTTATTGCATGTATTTGACCTTTTTTCTCAAATCTGGTTTTACCTCATTTCTCTATTCCATAAAAGCTTACCAGTTCCCCAACAAAAATTTTGTTTTGGCAATATAATTTTTTCTTCTAATTCCAATTTTTCTTTAAAGTAATTTAACCATTGACGCCAACGCACCTTATTACTATTTTAAGAGATCCAAATTAATATTATGAACATGGATTAAGTTGCAAATACTGCAATTGAAAACATTTCGGACAAACGCTTCGAGTTTAACCCTTAATTGTACAACGCAACCAAGCAAGATGAAGGTCCAACAGTGGCAAAGGCAGGACAAGTTCCAACTTGGTTTTTTTTTTTTTGTAATGAAAAGAACGAATAAATTGCCACTATATTCTTGTAATGAAAAGAATGAAGAAGAAAAAGATATGAAAAGATATGCAACTTGGTTGCTTGGTTTTTTTTTTTTTTTTTAATGAAAAGAACGAAGAAGAAGAAGAAGATATGCAACTTGGTTGCTTGGTTTGATCATATAGTTCCCCACCTTATAGATTCTTGTTAACCCTAACGTATAAAATATCCCACTCATATTCTTTCAAATTTTCAAGGTGACGTGTGGATTTTCCTTTCTTGTAGTAGCGCTCCTCTGATTAGGAAGCAAAACATAAACCCCATTTTCAATGTTGATGTACCTACAACCTGTGCATGCATGATATCTCGTGGACAACCGGGTTTTTGGCCATTTTTTGGCTTCAGAAACCACAGAAAACCAAATAGAGCTGGATCATGAATATCTTACTTAATTAAACATAAACACGAAACTGGTTTTATGTACCAAAACGGATTAGATTAAGGCTTTATATACCAGAATGGAATTTGACCCCACATGAAAAGCAATGTCATTATTGTTTTGAGGAGTAATAATCCTAAGTGTCTAGTAATGTTGACATTTTGAGTATCTTCAATTTGATAATCAGCTAATGGTTCTGTTTGATTGGAACTTTTGGAAAAGTTTTTCACAAAGATTTTTCTGAGAATTGCAAACCTCACACAAACCTCTGTTACCCACAGCTTTAGGTCAACTTGTAATTTAATGTAGAAGAAAATCCAAACCATATATCAATATTACTTCCATTGGAAACTATATGTTTACATTATGTGAAACACTTCAATTGGTTTTCTTGGTTGAATTAGTTGGTGTTAAAGTCACCTAGGAGGCTAGGATCATATCAGGGTGCACCTGATCTCTTCACTGATTTTACTCTCGGCAATTATATATTCTGCTGTTCTTTATTATTCCGGAAAGAATCTAAACCTTAAGACTAGGACAGGGAAAAAAAAGAAGAAGAAAGGAAACCTGAGGTGGCTTACTTACATGCAAACGAATATATTCAACCAAGAAGACCAATTATGGACTACTTTTAGTATATACCAATTTTGAACCTCTATACAGCTTACCGTAATTGGTGAAACAGGAGTTAACATTTGGGGTTCAAGACTAGTAAAGAAGTACATTTAAGGGGGCATTCTTACATTTTTGTGAAAAGCTCCATGGGCAAAGTTTAATATTTTCAAAAATATAACTGCAAAATTAGAACATGTTGAAGGGATACAAAAGTATTCCTAAAATCTTTTTGTGTTGTTGGGGGGGGGGGGGGGGGGTTGACAAATTCTAATTTTTATAAGGATAAAAGCAAAATGTCTTAATTTTTTAAGGGAGTATTTAAGAATTCCTAAAATCTTTGGGGAGGGGGAGGGAGGCAGCTATCCTCGCACCCCTGCATTTGCCAATGCATTTGCAATTTAACTAGTTTAACTGCTTCAATTGGGTAAATGGTTCATTCTATAATTAAAAAAATCTTATTGGAACTAAATTATTAAACAAAAAAGGAAATTTAATAGCATATCTGCACAAAAGTTTGGTTAATTTGTTTTATTTTTATCTATTCCATCGATTTTTTATTAGATTTTGCACAAAACCAGACTAGTGTGATAGTCTATTACCACTTTAACCATTCAATTCGACCAATCCCATCTAGTTTTCAAAACAGGACAATAATGTTTTGTATCGTTCTTTATAGTTGGTGTATTTTTTTAATATAATTTGATATATAGCATATTGTTGTATTTGAATATTTCAAAATAAAGATATTATGTTATTACACCTCAAATACTATAACAAATATAACAATAGTGCAGAACTAGACCCAACCACAAACATAGCGACCCAAATCCCTCGCGACAATTTAGTAACTTGTATTATTGGAACTATGCTTACTGTATTAGACATGTATATATCCCGGCCAGAACTCCAGTCATTTCCAGAGGCTATGGAGAGTTGGAGATCATGAGGGGTAAATAACTAACGGACAAATTACACTTTATCTCCTGTAATTTAATATTTTTATACATAACCCTTCTATAATTTCAAAAATTATACATAATTCTCTCATGATTTAGATTAAAGTGTCAAAGTAACGGAACTTGTAATCCATAACGGTGTCACCTAAAATATAAAAAATATCCCTATATAAAGTTGAAAATTGTTTATTAACCATGGGGGATTATCAGTATATTTTGAAAACTATAAGGGGTTATATAATAAAATATTAAACCATAACGGGTTATATAATAAAATATAAAACCATACGGCATTAGTGCGTCAAGTATATTATATTTATATATTTTGGTCACTTCAGCTATTTTAATTTTTAAATAAGGGTAATTTCGACATTTTAAAAGGTTTCGTTTCAAATGATAATTTCCATCTTTTTGACACCTTTATCCAAATTATGAAGGGGTTATGTATAGTTTTTGAAATCATAAGGGGGTTATGTACAAAAAACACTAAATTATAGAGGGATAAAATGTAATTTGCCCATAACTAAATATACCACCAAGGCACCAATCAAGTACATTGTTATTATCACTTTATCCCTTTAAATTATAGTGATACAATCGCTGCAATCCCTAACATTATTTTCTAGGCATTTTACTTCATCGTTAATCTAACTAGTATGATAAAAAAATTTTAAATGTATCCTTTATATATAATTAAAATTAAAAAAGTTGGAATAGTTATTCTTCCTTTTTTTTCACTTTAAGAGATCCAAAAACATAAAAATAAAAGGATTTTCTCAAATTTCTTTTTTCACACTTATTAATACTAGGAAAAGAAAAAGAAATAGGAAAGAAGGGGATAGAAAATTAGATTTTGTTAAAAAAAGAAAATAAAGAAAAGTCTAATATTGTCGTATTACTTTAAGGTTGTCGGGATCAGAATTGGAATTGAGTGGTAAATAGAAAAATAAAATAATTTAAAATAATAAAAATATTTAATTCTTTCTTATTTGTATTTTTTTTTAAAAAAAGAATTGAACGCTGTCTCTATCTCTATCTCTATATCTCTCTCTCCCCCTTCCCCTCCCAATCTTCTATTTTTTTTAATATTAATAAGATTGCAAAAAAAGAAAGAGATTAATGGTTTGACTTTTTTCTTGATACTAAAAAGGAGAAGAGCCATTCTAAAATTTTTATTATTTTTATTATACAAAGAGGAGGGTATTTTCTTCTAAAATTTTTTAACTTACTAAGTTGGTTTAACAGTGGGATAAATTATCTAGAAAATAATTCTAGGCGGTAAAATCATAATAAGACTATAGTTGATGGGGGTAAAGTGATAATAATTTTAAGCACTAAACATGTCTTTTCATTTTAATTAACAAATTTCGTTAGATTTGACCGTTAGTTTTGGACGTAAAGTGATTAAAATGTAACGTTAAGGGAGAAATTAATAGTGGCACTGAAGGTTTAACGGGTAAAGTGATAGTAACCCATAAAAAAATAATCCACGTGAAAGCCGAACAAACAAACCTTTTCCATTCATCAATAATTAATTTCGCCATGTTATTTTCATGGCGGCTTGTCCTTGAGATTGCTACTACTTTCTTTCTTTGGTTGGCCCATCAAGTGATTTCAAACAGTCCATTACAGCGTAAAAAGAATGGTGGCTGTGGCAGCATGGCTTTTGTACATTATATATATGGCTTTGCTCCTGCTTCCAATTTTCAAGCCATAGAACTCCTCGACAATTGACAAACTTTTCCTATAAAACACTCATATTCGCTTATCTGCTTCTTGGGCCATCTCTTCCTCTGAACTACAAGAACAGCATCGTCATTCCTTTGCTTGAAGAGCTATTTCTGAAGTTTTGCGGAAACTACCCAACTTTTTTGGGTGAAGGTGCGTTTTTCTTACTATAAATTTACATGGTTTTTTCTCCTTTTGGAGAAAGAGTTTGTTATAAATTAGATTTTTTTACTTTTAACTTCTGGGTTTTTGATTGTTCAATACCACATTCAGGCTACTATTTAGAAGAAAGAGATCCCACTACTTATTTTTTTTTTAAAAGTGAACTTTTTGTATCCTTTTGGGGTGACGTGTTCTTAAGGTATTTGCTTTAGGTGTTGATGGGTTTACACCAACTAATTTCTGCAGGTGGGATATTCTGAATCAGGGATCATGCGTGACCTTGACATATCTGCTGCAGAAGTAAGTATGTACATTTACTTTAGTTGGTTGGTTTTCCCCTTCATTATCTTAAAAGATTTCGGAGAAAGCAATCAGCTTTGTGCTGGTTGTTTGAGCATATTGTTTAAGATACGAAGGCTGGGAACTGAGTGAAGTTACATAGAGAAAAGAAGGGTGGAAAAGAGATTAAGGGATATAAGCATCTCAGATTACTAGAATTGTTCTTATTGTTTTTATCACTACATGGCATAATCAAACAGTATTTTGGCAACGCAAAGAAAGAAATTTCAGTTCTAATCCGGATAAAAATTTACCTGACATATATTAAATTATTATAGTACATTTTTTTATAAAAATTTCTAAAAATAGCAATCCAAACGGGCCCTGAATTTGTGAGTGCTAGATTTTGATGACTAAGATGTATACAATTTCCATCTACACCCGATGGTATAATTAAAGGGTAATTATCGATCTGAAGAATATATGGTTGATGTTAACAAGCAAACCATTGCATGGTGGAAGCCAATAATTATAAATCAAGCATTTGTGTAAAAAAAAAAAAAGCCAGTTTAACTAACAGATACTGAATAGGTACTCATTACGAGGAATTTTAGATGTTAGTTTTCTGAAAAAATATGGTTAATTTGAAAAAGTGCCTAAATGGAGGGAGTGCAATAATTGTGATCCCGTGTATTCACAGATTAAATTAGATGTAATTTACATGTGTTAACGAGTGCCTCTATTTGAAAAATCCAAAATAAAAAGTGATAGTTCTACTCAAGCCTCAAAATCTCGACGAATATAACTCCTGTCCTGTTCATAAGACAATAATTAGGAACGCCCATCCAGGGTTTTAATTTATTCCCAATTCTTTATACTAATTGTTTGAGAAGACTGGTGATCTATTATGGATTGGGTACCATTTATTTTAAAAGCTCTGGAGATTTTACATTTTTACTTTATCCTGTATCCCGTGTACATCTTGAGTTTTGATGTTCTTTACCTGTAGATTGGCTTAGTCTACACATAAATCATGACCTAGTTCTGATACTCTCCTTATTGATCATTAATCATACGTCTTCATGATATACCTAATAACACCAACATATCTTTTTTGGTTAGTGCAAAAGTATGTTGTAGTGATAAAATACAAAATTGTATAAAAGAAAATCATGATGTCTAAAGTCTAGTGATCACAAGTGTAATAGCAGTTAAGAACAACCAAAATAATCAAAATAGTGAGAGTTCCATCATGATGTTCTCCTTTGAGTCGCGTTCACCAAATTTGTTCTCTGACAAGTATTTATATGTATATCAAAGTGCCTCTACACAAATGAATTGGTATTTATCATTCTTGAAATTAATTATGGGTCCATCTGATGGACACCCGCTAAAATGTACTTCAGACATTAGATTTTTAGAAAATAAGATTAATTAGAAAAAGTATATAAATATAAGAGTGAATGGTAATTGTTAGTGTGCAAATATATACGATAAATTGGATGAAATTTAGGTGTGTTAATAAGTTTTCATTGGATACTCATTTGAAAAACGCATTAATTAGATATAACATGTTCAGTCTAGTGGTAATGTCAATCCTCAATTAATAACATTGATAGTTTTACTCTTGAAAATTTTTATTACTTGTCGTCCAAACAATTAAGTGCAAATATGATAGTAACGATCCACATCCAACTAAAAACAATTACTTACCAGTTAAATACCCCATGCATCAGCATAACGCAGATCCCCCAATCACAGGCTGATCTCATCGAAAGATAAGACAACAGCAAAAACATGATATAGATATAAAACCGCTTAAAAAGGTTATTTATGGCACCTGTACGTATGCAGGCGCGGGGAAAAGTACCGTCGAATCCAGGGCTGACTGTTTGTATGTGCTTGTACTGGAATTTCCTAAGATCCTCAAAACGATTTGCTAGGCCCCGTGTAGTAGGTGCTGCAGTCTTGTCGCATGAAAAAACAAAGTACAATGAACCTTAATTGCTGGAACTCTTGCTTATTAGTTGATTAAGCCTTTCCACTTCTGTGTTGTTGTAGCAATGTCTCCCTCTACTTAAATAGGAGCTCTTTTGGAATTAGGTTTTCTAACGAGTAGCACTAGTGAGCTGGAATTTAAGAAACGAGAAGAGGCAACGAGAGATTTGAATCTAGTACCTCCAATTCCTAAGCATCAACCGAGTGGCACTAGTTAGTGTACATAATATAGACTGAACTTACCATTTGAATTTCAAACTATGCTCATTTTACTTCCCCCTTCTAAAATACTAACACTTGAAGGTGAATCATAACAATGAAGCTCAAACTTTGATGCAATAGCAAACTTTTGATAAAATACTAATTTTACCCTTCTCCTATCAAATGAAATATCACCACATTTGTACTTGATGAGGGTAGTTTTGTAACTTTTATGAAGATTGAGGTGACATTAAAATTTGAAAGGTGAATAATATTAATATACCACGTATGAAAACTCATCCTTAGGAGGGTGCTCGCTGCCACTTGGTAGCGGTTGGACAAATTCTTTTTGATTTCCTTATTGTTAGATAAACTGTACACTTTAACTAGCTTCGTCACTTTTTGATATTGAATATTGGAATTTACTCCCTAAGGAATATTTTGGGCTTCTAACATCTTGTTTTTGCTCAATAAATAGTCAGTCCTACGTTGTTATTTCATCGCCAAATCAATACATCAATAATTAGCTTTGATATAAATTCTATTCAACCCTTATCATCTGACACCATATGTCCCAAACCCAGGTTGCTCTTCCCTTGCACAACCAGAGCGAAATTATCCGCCTAGTCTCGGACTTCCCGGAAGACATCTGGGGAGAGAGTTTTAGTTCATATACTCTGGATAAGCAGGTTATGTTACCTTTCTAGTTTGTTCTCTCCATGTTACACAATGTATCGTAATTCAGGCCATATTAGTTGAATGGGCTCTATATGTTTAATACTTTTGTTGATTACTTTGGAAATTGATGATGCTTCATATGCTCAGTTATAGTCTATTGTTTCAGAAGAGTTTGAATCACTGAAATGGCATTAGTGATGAGGTTTTAGAAAGTTTGAATCACTAAAATGTACGACTGTATTTTGACTTTTTGGTCATGAAAATGCATGAACTGGATTTCAATGCCTCATAAGAACCATTTCAATCCAATACTTGTAGTTCAAATTATAACCAAAATATCAGAACCTATCAAAGCTACCACTATTTTCTTCTTTGAACTTAATTGCATTTCACAATTTTGAATATTTTGCACTTTATATTCACTTAAAATCACTTTAAATTATCAAAAAGCATCTAAATATATTCTCACCTCGCTCCAATTGGTGATTGAATCATTAAAACCTATAAAAACATGAAGTTTTAACTAAGTTTCATAAAAATGTAATTTTTTCCATTTAAACCATAAAATACAAATGTAATAGTAGATATAGATTAATATCAATTAAAACATATTCTTAAAACACATTCTTGAGGTTCTTGAAGTTGTAGACTCGAATCACTCGAATCTTGAAACACATTGGTATGTTTGCATGAGAAGCATACCAATTGCCCACTACTAAAACATACCAAAAATAAGTAATAAAACATACTAAAAGTATGCAAATTAAACACTTATCAATTACGAAGGTTGAGAGAAGGTATAATACCGATTGCCCACTACCAAATACAGATGGTGACATTTGTGTTGTAGTAGATACTAGAAAAGCAATGATTAACCATCATTATTTTGGTGACGAATAATTGATACTAATACATCAAGATACTCGTAGTAGCCAATATATTTGAAAGCTTATGTCTGCAAAAACTGTTTTAGTGGCATCATATTTTTTTCAAACGTTAATGTCAGCAAACAGTCTACGCTCCACTGTGGACCATGGTCCATGCAAAAGTTTGCTGTTATTCACAGAAAGAATTAACCCGAGGGGAATAACATTAATATATGCACGTGATTTTGTGGAATATTCTTGATGTAAATGAGTTTTAGCATAGAAGTCCATTTACTCATTCAAAATTGAGTAGCAATTTCCGGCTAGGATTGTTTTCCATATCCATAAAATTGAAAATTACAGTATGACTAAGTTGTATCTTGCTTGATTTTTTTAATGTTAATCATCTTTTTGTATCCTTGTCAATATCCACTCTCTAGTCTTTAGACACTTCGGTGATCATCTAAATTCTCATGCAATTGAACGTAACACTTTTATTTTATCTTCATGTTTGTAACTAGATACTTGAGCTAACTTGACCACTCGCTTGAGGATACAAATTTTTTTTTTGCTCGAATTTGTTTCTTTTGATTTTTACATTTGTGATTTACATTTGCAAGAGTTATTTATCTGTTTGTTGGTTAACATTTGTGATTTAATTTGCTATATCAGATGTATGATATGTACGCGAAAGAGATTGAAATAATGAAGGAAGAGGTAAGAAGCATGCTAACGGCTACACATTGCACCATCACCGAGAAGTTGAAATTGATAGACAAATTGGAACGACTCGACATCTCGTATCATTTTGAAGAAGATATTGAACATTAACTGGAGGAAATTTTCAAACTAAATACCAATTATGAAGAAGAATATCTGCATTCTTATGATATATTCACTGCTGCACTCCATTTTCGCCTGTTGAGGCAACACCATTTCAATATCTCTTGGGGTACATAACTAGTCTTATTTTAATCTCATCGAATTATTGGTATAAGAGATACCATGTTAATAAACATTAATACCAAATGTTTTTTTTTCTTGTTTGAGGAATTTCAAATGAATTGCTACATGCCAAATACAGGCATATTTGACAAATTCGTGGATGCTAATGGTAAATTCAAGGAAACACTAAGCAGTGACATAAAGGGATTGCTAAGCTTGTATGAAGCTGCCCAAGTAAGGACTCGTAAAGACAGCATTTTAGAAGAAGCCCTCACTTTTACACTTGTTCAGCTAAAACGTGAGCCACTACAAGGAAGTTTTACTCTTGCAAAGCAGGTAAAATCTGCTCTCAAACAAGCAGTTCATAAGGGTAGCTTGAGAGTAGAGGCACGCCGTTACATTTCTGCTTATGAGGAAGAAGAATGTCATTATGAATTGCTTCTAACGTTTGCGAAATTAGATTACAACATGTTGCAGATGTTGCACAAAGAAGAATTGTTTGAGACAATAAGGTATGTACTACTACTTTTTCTTTAAACTTCTGGTTCAAACATTTTTTCAAAATTTTCAATACTACCTTTTTGTTCAATTCTGAACAAGTTTCTTGTAGCTTATTATTAAACTATATATGACAGCAGGCCGCATGTGTGTGTGTGTGTATTTTGGTCCTTTCAAGATCTAAATATGGCATTGACTTCAATTCCTATCTAATAGAAGCATGGAGATTCAGCAATACATTCTTGATTTATTTGACAGGTGGGGAAATGACTTGGAAATTGAATCAAAAATTCCTTATTCGAGAGTAAGACTCGTTGAAAGCTACTTTTGTGCTTTGGGAATGTTCTTTGAGCCTCAGCACTCTTTTGGCCGAATCAACCTGGCAAAGCCAACAGTCTTGAGTACGATATTTGATGACACCTATGATGCTTATGGAACTCTTGATGAATTAAAATTTTTAACTGGGGCAATTGCCAGGTACGCTTACCGTAGAATCCGAATATTAGAAAAATAACTAAACGCAGGTTCATAATCTGATCTATTAGCTGTTTACAGATATTTTGGTTAAGAATATTGAATCATGTTGCTTTATATTTGATTTCCAAACAAAGAATTAATTATCGTGTTAGGCTATGTCGTTACATCAAATCTATAATTAGAGGACAGATGGTGCATCAACAACACTATAAAGTATGATCAAGTATTTTCCTAAAAATCTATCTCTAGGAAAAAGGTGATGCCAAAGTTGCAAGCTAGTGACTAGTTTTAACCAGCCATACACGCTAGTAACTTTTTGGCAAAGTCATTTTCGCCTGGAGGGTTAGGGTGGGGGGGGGGGAGCTGTTTAAGTGATGTCATAATAATTAGTTCGTAAATTAAATTAATCCAAGCAGTTTTGATTGTTTCTTATATTCTGCCATATTTATCCTTGAATACTCTGCATAATTAGTACATATTTGTTACAACTTGGGAAAAATCTGATGATCAGACATGTTCAACATCATTTTTGGACGATTATCCTACCTAGTGCAAATAGCAATCATGTGCAATCTGGTTTCAGGTGGGATGCTAGCGAAATGGATCGACTCTCTGATGACATGAGAACTTGCTGCGTTGCTCTTTTGAATGTCACTGATGGGCTTGACAAAGAGTTAAGCAAACAAGGAAGGCTTTATGCCTCCGAACAATATAAAGAAGAAGTATGGCCATGATGCATTGCTATCCATACCCGTTGTAGTTAGTGTTGGAGGCTAATAGATAAGCATGACTCACTTCGAGCTATTTATTAAAATAATGCGATAATGGTAGTATTAGAGACGCTTAGTTTTGAAACTTAGGGTCTAAAAATGTTATTTCAAAACTTATGAGCTATTTCAAAATGTTACTCACCAGCACAAGGTAAGAGAATATAGAAGCCAGGAGGCTTCTAATAAAGAACGAGCTTTCTCTTCATGAATGTAACCTTCATGATGGAATCGAATTACATTAAATATTATGTATCGTTTATCTTTTATACTTGTGACTTGTTTGTTATTAAATTATTGTGTACTTGATATTTTAATAGTCGTATGTTCCGCGTTTGAATCCTAACATATAGTTTAGTCTGAGTGGTTAAACGTGTAATCTTGTGATATTTTAGCTTGATCACATGATCCTAATACTTGTTTCGTGTTTTTAACTAGTGGAAAATATATACCAAGGGGATGTACAATGAGTCGCGGTGGTTTATTAAGAGGGATTAGCCAACATTTCCAGAATACTTTAGCAATGGAATGGTCACAAGCGTAACCTTTCTAATATTTACAACATGTTGGCTACATATGGAGAGAGCCTCAAGGGATGTCTTCGATTGGCTATCAAGTAGACCTAAAATTCTTGTTGCATGCTTTACAATTTGCCGATTAACAAATGATGTTGCTTCTTATGAGGTATATGTTTTCATATTGCATTTGAAAATTTTATGTTGCGTGTATATATATATATATATGTTTTATGACTTTAGAATATAACCTAATCTCTTTGCATTTCAAGCTTGAGAAACAAAGGGGTGGCACTGGAAATGAATGCTACATGAAGCATTACAATGTATCCGAGCAAGAGGCAGTGGATAAATTTGAAGAGATGATTGTAGAAGCTTGGAAGCATATAAACGAGGAGTGGCTGAGGCCCGCTACAGTGTCAAGAGAAGTCCTCATGCCCATACTCTCCCTAGCACGCATGGAAGATGTTCTTTACAAGTATCGTGAAGATGGATTGACTGATCCACGTAAAGTCATCAAGGATTACATTGTTGAACTGCTTGTGGATCCACTAAATGTTTGAGAATACATGGTTTTTTAATCTTCCAGTTTTTCTACCTATGCTATGGTGTTGTCAGTTTTAATTTGTGTGCCAATTCCTATGAACGTGATAAAAGAACTATAATGGAAAAATTTGTAACATTTTCCATTTTTAAGTAAAAGTGTGTCACATACGGACATAAAGTCATGCACACGTACACAAACACCAAAAACACACACAACTCACGCACATGGTACACGCACAAAACACTAGTTTTTAGTACATAAGAAAAGGAAAAAAAGAAAACAAAAAGAAAAGACCAAGGGAGAAGCAATGGGAGGGGCTTGTCGTGGCAGGAAAAACAAGAACCCTCCATCGTCACCACTGGAAGTCTTTCCTTTTTCATTTTTTGCAGCTCTAAATATATCAAGTGGGTTTCATAGAAAATTTTGACATTTGTATGTGAACTTCTGATTTCATGGCTTTTCCTTGTGGGTTTTGTCATTTGTTTTTGATTTCTACATGTTCTGCGGAGTATTTTGATGTAAGATTTGCGGGGTTTGGGCTTGTTTTAAGATATAAAGAGGGAGACCTGGTTGTAAATCACATGTTTGACCACTTTTTGTTCAATTTTTTTTTTTTTTTTGTAAAATAACACTAAAAATGAAATTTGCACAAAAATTTGAGTGGGAGCGTGATTTTAGTGAAATTTGGTGACTGAAGATGGCTGTAGCCGGTGGCTAGCCAGCGGTAGCGGCCGAAATTTCCGTGGTTGCTGATCCCTTTGTTGGTCAGAAAAGGGAAGAAGAAGAGACAAAGGAAAAAGAAAAGAAAAGGAAAAAGAAAAGAAAAGAGAGAGAAAAAAAAAGATGTCGTACTCCCATTTTCCGGAATAAAAAGTGTTTAATGAAAAATAAAGAAAAAAGACCTAAATTGGGACTTTGAAAAATGCGACGGTTTGACCCTAAAATGATAGTCTAACAAAGGTTTTTTTTTAAAAAAAAAAATAGAGAGTTGCCATTTGATGTTGAATTTAGGTGTACTAAGTCACCAAAAAAGTTTTTAGTAAAAAATGAGAAATCTTTTTTAGACGACTCATGACCTTTGAAAGCAAGAGAAAAGGGTTTAAGAGTCAAGATTAAAAAGAGAGAAGGTAAAAGTCTGATAGACAAACAGCACAACTTATGGCTTTGGTGGGAGGAAGCTACGATAGACAAACAGCACAACTTATGGCTTTGGTGGGAGGAAGCTACTCAGTCTATCTCAAAGGACTATGGACCAGATAGAGTTAACCTCACCATTAATATTTTTGGCAAATCTAGAAAGCAAGAAACAGAAAAGTTTTTGAAAATGAATGCTAGCAACTGCACAGAACTGTCATGAAAGCACAGGAGGATTGGATGGAGTATGAGCAGGCAAGGGAAGAAGAACAAGACACCAGTGTACCCTCCATACACAGGGAAATCCAGAACAGAAGAGAAACAGCAAAGGAAGACATAATATGTCTGTTCACAGATGCTGCGATATCAGCAAAAATGATAAGAACGGGCCAAGGAATTGTGGCAAGGAACTGGAAAGGAATGATCATGCGTGCAAAAGGGATCGTCAATCAATACAAGGGAATACCAAGCAAAGAAGAAGCTCTGGCAATCAGGAATGCTATGCTGATGGCTAAATAGGTAGGATGGACGAAAATACTAGTCCATTTTGATAGCAAATCAGTAATTGACCAGATAAATAGAAGCAATAACTATGAATACAGCATTGCAACTATTCTGGAAGATGTGCAGGATCTTAGAACACAGTTTGAAAGTTGTTGTTTTGTGTTTATACCTAGATCAGAAAACGAAATCAGTCATGCTCTAACTAAATTTGCTGTAAAGCTAGTGTATGATATTGAATGGGAACAAGATTTCCCAATTTGGCTGATGGACCTAGTGAAAAAGGAAATGAGGGTAGTAGTCCCTTTTTGTAATTAAATCTTGTATTATCAAGTGATCTCATATATATATATATATATATATATATATATATATATATTTGTTAACGTTTGTGGAAAAAATAAAGACTTAGATATAAGGTTCCCTTCCAATCTGGCCTAAGTTAGTTGCTACTAATCTAATCTTTAAACTTATCACATATGAATGTTTCTGTACGAATATAGATCTATAAATCTAAATCTAAAAGGAATATTGGGGAGGGGGGACGAAATGCCACTTTTTCTATTAATGTACTAGAATCATATGAGATGTACTTGATAAATAAAAGGATTCAAATATGAAAATAATTAATCTGTTTACAAAATAAAGTAACCATAATTTGATTATGTTAAAACACTTAATTTGACATTAGAAAACGGCTTCAATATTAGACTAGCTTTCTTTAAATGATTGACAATTAAAAGGAATTGGACATGAGAAAACTTCAATTCTATTGTTTCTTCTTTTTATTATGGATCTGTGGTGATCACAAGATTCCTAAGGTAAGAAGAAAATTTTGTTTTATTAAATTTGAAATTTGTTACTTTTTGGATGTAAATGATGAGATTTTTTTGTTAATGGCCCCATAAGTGAAAAAATATGTTAGATTGACTAATTAAATTAACTATTATTATAGGTGAGGGGCACTTCTACAATAAAATGCTGTTCTCACACCTAAAAGCTTTTTTTTTTTTTTTCATTTTTGCCATTTATGAATTGGGGTAGATTGTTACAAGGATATAGATTTCATGGGAGGTTAGTGATACTTTGAACATCTTGGGAGATGGCATTGAAAATATCAGAAACCTAAGGGAAGGTTTCTGAAATTACCCCTTTTACAAAAAGGGAATTTGTTGATAAAACTTAGGTTAAAAAACCAAACAGTGATTGGCTTCTGGTATAGAAAAGGGTTTGAGAATGCAGTAATGATGTAGGGGCCTGAAACCTGGTAGAAGTCTCCATTTACAACGGACGCCTTAAGAGCACTGAAAATGGAAAGAGCTTCAACCTTTTATTTTTCCGCAAGTTGAATTAACTTTTTAATTCACAAAGAAAAAGAAATAACCAATTAATCCTAATTGGATAATTCGTCAAAATACTGCTGCATCTTATCTCAGTGGACATTTATCAAGCAATTTCACTCTTGCCATAAGAGACCAACTTTACTTAAAAAAGAGATAAGTAAACCAATTATAGACACTTGAAAAATGATCATCAAATATACTAAACCGATGTATGTTGTAGAACAAAAACTGAAAGAAAGTGTAAATTGATATGCAAATAGAAAATACATTGGCAACTAAGCCCACAATTATCAGATCAAATTAATGAAAATTTCCAACTATCTGTCTGCCATAAGATCAACAATGCAAACCCAAAAAAAAAAATCAAGTGTTCCAATTTTTTTAAGAGTAAATCTTACATATACTAACAATATATATATTATCATGGTTGAATGCATGACATTTGAGTAAAATTTTAATTTTAATTTTAATTTTAAATTCAGATAAGTTGTTATGCATCTAATGGTAATGGTGTATACACTGTCAGTGTATAAAAAATTAATCATTCTTTTAATGGACAATATATAAAAATGATCATCAGCGAGTACATGCTTCAAAGGTAAAAGATAAAAAGTGATTCACCATGCAAATTCAGAGTATTTCTCTGAACAGAAGAACTCTTATTCCAAAATTGCATCATAACACTTGATCAGTACTAGTAGCTAGCACAGAGATTTTGCATTTGGCCCTAGTCAAACTAGCTATAAAGTATAACCACTAGTACAAGAAAACTGCTGATCAATCAACTTCTACCTTCAAATTCTACGAAAAGATTATGAATATTCAGATCCTCGAAGGAATCAAAAAGGAAAAAAAATGATAACAGCTTCCTACTAATATTACAGAATATATAACTGTCTGATGGAAACAAGAACTGAAATCTAACTTCTTGTAAGACTACTCTCTGGAGCTATTTCGACTCTGAATCTCTGATATATTGCTTCGATCTATCCAAGAACTGATTTACTCAGTAGTAATCATGCATGTTTGGCTGCTAATTACCAACCTTCATCCCACTTTGACTGATTGAAGTCTGGGGCTGCGTCGACGATTATTTAGTCTAGCGCTGCGTCGAGCAGAGCCTTTATAATCTTCATCATCCTCATAGCGTTTATATTTCTTTGATGATCCTGCAGGTTTACATGTTGAACGACGGTGTGAAGGATCTTCTTCAGATTCATCTTCTGAACTCGATGAATCTGTACCATCCAAATAACTTTTCTCCTTGCCATCTTGGCCTCTTTTCACATTCTTAAGACCAGTAGTGCTTCTTGTGCGAACACCAACTCCCCTCTCGTTCCCACTCTTAAGAGGTCCAGAGGATATCCCTTTTCCATCCATTGCGGACCTGCTCCTTGGTCGTTTCTTGAGAGGTAATTTTGAAGGGGAACGCACTTGGCCGACATTTGCGGTTGATGGATTTCCTTCGTCCGGCGGATGGGCAAGTCCCTCCCGTTGCTGACCTGCCGGCGGTTGAACGGGCAGATTCTGATCATCATTTTCAGCTCCTTGTGTTGTTGACTTGGAATCTTTTCGTCTACAGAAAAACATCCAACCAATTGAAGATCGAAGCAGTCAATTACAAGATCTCTGAAAGAGCCAACTGCCAGTGAAATTGAGAAGACCTATACTAGCATGCACGAATTTTAAAAAAAAAATTACCCAGATGACTTAATTCGTTTCATCTTGGAAGTTGGAATCGCAAACCAAGAATTTGATTAACCAGAAAAATAGTACTCCCGCAGTTCTTGATTGAAGACGAGTATAGAAGCTTCTGATCAAGTGAGTGCAATGAAGAATGCAAAAAGAATGGTTCTTGGAAAGATATGATCGAGAAATTAATAGGAGGAGGAGAACAGGATTTCTTCCTCTGATTTTGGGGATCAGAGAGTGTTGTTATAATCTGGGTTTATTTTGGACGCAGAAATCAACAGGAGCAGCAGTATCAATTTTTTGGCAGAAGGAACATCTGATTAGTATTTGATCGATTGAAGGGATGAAGAAAGTAGAAAGATTGATTATTAATGGAGAGAGATGATCAAGAAATGAGTAGGTGAAGAACAGGGTGGATCAAGAAATGGTTATGCAATCTGGGTTGGAAATGATTAATTTTTAACTGCAGCTTCTGAGCTCTTCTCAAATGAAATATGAAAGAAGATGAATGCAGAACATAGATGGGGAATATGCATGAATGAAGAGAAAAAATGGAATGGGATTTTTGAACTCGTTTCTGGAGGGAATTCTATATCAGGAGAAGAACAGAGGGCAACCGCCTAAAGGGACCGTAAATTGAAAGTTATATGAACGTCCCAAAATTACTTTGGGCCTTCAAAAAGTGTTTCCGAGATATCTCTATCTCTAACTGCATAAGGCGTCGAAGGTCTTGCTACAGTGATTTCCGCTGGCTATTTTGTAATTTGGCTGTTCGATTTGTCCTTCTTTGTCCTGTGGTCCAATATGTGGCCGTCAATGTCCTCTGCACCCAATGTGTGCCCGTGAAGGCGTGTAGCTCCAGTTACAAGTTATAAATCAATTGTCCCGCTTTGTTCCATTAAATCAAGCCCTCTCAATTATTGTTCCATTAAATCAACCCCTCTCAATTAAGCCCTCTCAATTATTAAATTAAAGCTAATTGAGCTTTTGCGTTTAATAATTATTAAATTAAAGCTATCTCTCAATTATTAAATTAAAGCTAATTAGAGCTTTTGCGTTTAAGATTAGCTACTCAATTATTGGGTATATAAGATTGATAAGCTAATTAGAGCTTTTGCGTTTCAGATTAGCTACTCAATTATTGGATATATATAAGGTTGATACCTTTTATATATGTGCATGTTCGGCAAAATATATATGTGGACACAAATTCTGTGTGTATCTAATATTATTAATTTAAAGCTTCTGCATATCTAATAAATATAAATCCATTGTCCCGTTTTGTATTAGGTTCTATTAATACGACCAGTTGTTTTAAAAAATTATCAGATAATTTCCCTCTATTTGAAAAAAGGTACTTCGATAGTATTTGACAAGTCTTCTCTGTATCTAATATTATTAATCTAAAGCTTTTGCATTTTCATATTAATTACTTAATTATTCATTTAATATAAATTACTCAATTATTAATTGAAAGCTTTTGCGTTTTAAAATTGAGCAGCATAACATAAATGCGGTCAGTAGAAAGTGATAATTAATTCTGTGCTTTTTAATATATAATTCATTTTTAACAAAATATATATATCGACCACAATATTTATTTCCAGAAAATTATATATATGTATATGCATATCGTCACAAATTTAAATTCTATGTGTAGTTAATAAATATTTGTTGACTGGTCAATTATTAATTTAAAGTTTTTGCGTTTGTTTAGCAAAATACATAGTAATTCTTCTATGATGCCACCGCATGCTATCAAATTTGACGTGGTTGTTCCTTGGTGATTAAAGGTTACGTGGCGGAAAATTTATCTTACGTGGTTACAGATTAGAAGTTACACCTGTAGCTACAGTTTCACGTCATGCACTTAAAGATAGAGATGTGCTTGTTTCGTTCGGTTCTTTCACAAATTACATACTGCCATAGTGGACTTGCAATCATTAGTCACATTTAACGCATGCACGTGCGTCGTTCTGCCAAACCACAAACTCTTTGTATAGTTGAAGGCTATGCGTTCCATCTACATTAACCATTTCACCGTCAGTTTCTTTGATTTGGTTTTCTTTATCTACGGACTACCAACTATTATAATGCTTTAGAGATGTTTCTCTTTTCTCTTGCACCTTTCTGTTAGCTCTTTATTTTCTATTGCCTTTTCTTGATCCCTATTTCAAATTCTCAGCTTCACCTCGGCTTCAGTCAGGTACGTGCTTTTTTTTTCTTTACTAGATTTCTTGGGTTGACCTTTTCTTCGTTTACTCTTAATCAATTTGCAGTTACTTATTTTCTTTCCTTGTGATTGAAGTTATGTTTCTATCATTTTCTCCTCCCTATTAATTACCTAAGAATATCTGTTTGGTTCCCATGATTTTTGCCAAAAACTTACTACTTCGAGCAGAATCATTTTTCTTTGTTGCAGCTTTTTTAGTCTGCATTAACTCTGAATTTTCTTACGTTATGTGACTCCATAAACTATTAGCAAATTTAAAAATTCTCCTTACTTTTGCCATTTTGGTGTATTTTCCTCATGCTCACTGTGTGTACTTTTTCGATGATCATAGCAGTTCATTCAATACGCCCCAGTTTTCCACCATCCTATTTGACGTTTATTGTTCAGGTAAAGCAATGCTTTCTTCACTTAATTGCTTCTCATTTGCTTACTGCTTACTCTATTCTACTTTGTTGTATTTTATCTTGCAAACCATGTTTGTTATCTCTTTGCCTATTGAATAGCGATCATCTCTCTGTCATGCACACTTGTTTCTGCCTGCTTGAACAAACTTCAGATGGTTTATCATTATTATTGCTGCACGTTATGAATAACAGAATTCTATTGGTTTTAGCTGCAATTACATATGGGTCGCAAGCGTAAATTTTCATCAGAGGATGAATATCCTTTAGAGATCGTGAAAGATATATCAAGAAAGTAGTTCAGTATAAAAGAAGCCAAAGTGCAGAAACACAGGCTGCTATTTCTCATGCAACTGAGCCCAACCTTTTGATGTTCCTGTTCATGATGATTTGCCGCCTAAACATACAGTCAGCTGTTTCTGTTTGGATTTGCCTGTGTTCCCCCTTTCAGATAAAACAGATATTCCATCTACATCAGCTGTCTCTGCCATTGATCCATGTATTATTCTTCTCTTATTCATTTATGCTCTTAGCTCTGTCTCCTTGTTCTCCTGAGCTATAGCAAGTGTAATCATTGTCGTAATCTTTTATTCACATAGTTTGTTCGCCTATAAATGATTCAGTTTCACAGAGCCTCTTTCATCAAGCTTCATCACATGTTCATGTACATTAATTTCCTCTTCCTTCTCATTTAGGTAGCAGTGATATCACTCTTTCAACCATTGACTATCACCATGAAATCACAGAAACATGCTAGCTCTCTCAATCAGTTCATTTCTTCATAAAATATTCAGTTTACATTCCAAACTTTGAATTTTCAGCCTCATCATCTGCCATCAACGAAAGATTTGATATAGCAACACCCTCAGACGTTCGACCGGGTATCTTATCAAAATTTCAATTTCTCTGCTATATTCTATATCATACTTACACTAGAAAATACACTTGCATTTTTAATAAAACCAAATATCGATCATGCTGTATACTTTTAGGTAATCATCGACGTCGAATAAATATACCGCTCATACAGCAGATACAATCAGAGCCACGTATATTGCCATCCGTTCCAGATTGTATTCACTGCCATGCTAAACGATTTTACATGGAGCCACCTAGATTTTGCTGTGCTTCTGGAGAAATCAGATTAGCACCAACCAAAATGCCTGATAAATTAGTACAATTTTATAAAGCAAACACTCCCGAATGAAAAGAGTTTAGACAATGCATTCGGAGTTATAACAACATGTTTGCTTTTACATCTTTGGGGGTCCATTACAATAAAGAACTCAGCAAGAGGAATGATGGCATTTATACTTTTAGAGTACAGGGACATATATGCCATTTTATTAACTCATTAGTCCCTTCTGAAGATGAAAAACATCAAACTTGTAGCTTTATTTTTATGATAGAGAACATGAATTAGCAAATAGAATGGCTATCTCAAGCAAATTCAGGGAGTCCATTGTAGAACAGCTTAGGTCAATACTCGATCAAAATTCGTATTCTGCTTTCATTCGAAGCTTAGCAGAACTTCAGGATTTAGACAGATATCGGATATTTCTAAAATCTGACCCAGGCTTCGACCAACGTGTCTACAACACACCTACAATATCTCAAGTTGCAGCCATTTGGTCTGAAAGTGATCTGAATGACACTCAGACTTCGAGAAACATTGAAATTTCGACAAAAACAGGCAACAAGAAAATAGTTAAGCAATACTATGGATGTTATGATGCATTGCAGTATCCTCTTATATATGCTGGAGGCGAAACAGGTTGGCATCCAGGAATTCTGCGAAAACCAAAGCTGATATATTGGAGCGACCTGATCAGACTTGCAGTGAAGAAAATTTGTTGCCTCTTCATCAATGTACTAATATCGATCAAATTATCGATGCAGAAGAGAAAGGTACGACCGTATATCTTTGTTCAATCATTTTATCTTTTGAAAATCTTCTTCTTAAAGTCTTTAAATTTTTATTATTGGTACAGCTGTGAAGCAAAAAAAAAAACGCAAGCCAACTGTTTCATGCCGAGAATACTATGCACACAAGTTTCAAGTTAGGAATGGGGATCAATCGAATCTTCTGCATATCAGTCGTCTTCTGCAACAATACTCTGTTGACACTTATGTAAAACTGGAGACTTCAAGATTGGAATTCTACAGAGGCAGACAAAACAAATTAAGAACAGAAGCATATCAAGGATTGCTAGACACCACTGCAAATGGTGAAACGAATGGCGCATCTGTTGGTAGGCGCATCATTTTGCCAGCAAGCTTTATAGGTGGTCCAAGAGATATGCGTTGAAGGTACATGGATGCAATGGCATTGGTGCAACGTTACGGAAAACCTGATATTTTCCTTACTATCACCTGCAATCCATCCTGGCCTGAAATCAAACAGCATTTGGGGGAAAATGATGAAACTCAGAATAGACCTGACTTGATTGCTAGCGTCTTCCGTGCAAAAATTGAGCAGTTGAAGGAAGACTTATTGAAAGAGCATGTTTTGGACAAGTAGCAGCATATACATACGTGGTTGAGTTTCAAAAACGAGGTCTACCGCATGCTCACTTCTTGATCATCCTTAAAGACAAGTGGAAAATGTACTCTCTAGAAGAATATGACCAAATTGTCTTTGCAGAGTTGCTAGACAGAATCAGATCACCATATCTATTCTCTCTTGTTGTAAAGCATATGCTTCGTGGTCCGTGCGGATCTTTGAACCCAAAAAGCCCTTGTATGCGACAAAATCACAAATGCAAAAACAACTATCCAAAGATTTTTATGACTTCACCAAGCATGGAAAAAGCTCATATCCATTGTATAGAAGGCGTGATAATGGAAACAGTGTCATGATCAGAGATCATCAGTTAGACAATCGCTGGGTTATCCCTTATAATGCATATCTCTTAGTAAAATATGATTGTCACATCAACGTTGAAGTTTGTTCTGCTATCGAAGCTGTAAAGTATATATAAGTATATATACAAGGGCCATGATCGAGTTATATATCAGTTGAATGCAGAACAAGCAGACAAAATTGTTGATGAAATCAAAAATTTCCAGTTTGCTCGATGGATTTGTGCCCCAGAAGCTATGTGGAGAATCTTCGCTTTCGATCTCAGTGTCATTAATCCAGCTGTTATTATTCTCCATTTACATCTACAAGATTATCAGCCAGTGTCCTTTCATGAAGATAGACCATTGCAAGATGTGATTGAGGATGAAAGACTTCAGCGAAACAATGCTTACAGAATTCTTTGTTATGAATCGAACAAATAAGCAAGCTGAAGATCTCAATTTATTATATAAGGAATTCCCTCAATATTTTGACTGGGATGAAGATAATAGAATCTGGTATCGTCGAAAGCGTGGACAAGTCATTGGCCGTGTGGTTACAGCACATCCAATAGAAGGCGAAAGATATTATCTAAGAATGCTGCTAATGCATGTTCGAAGACCAAAATCCTTTACTGATCTCAAAACAGTAAATGGATTCATTGCTTGTTCATTCAAAAGAGCTGCAGAAATTCGAGGATTATTACAGATTGATAATGGAGCAGAACAATGTCTATCAGAGCTGCGTTATACAAGATGCCATCATCTCTCAGGCAACTATTTGCTGTTATTTTGATATATTGTCCACCAAGCAATCCAAAGGACCTTTGGGACAAATTTTATCACTCATTATCAGAAGACATAGCAAATCAGTCATTCTTATCATAGGAACAAATAAAAGCAAAGGTTCTTCATCTAATTGATGAATATTTGCAAATAATGGGAAAGAATATGGCAGATTTTGGCTTGTCACGGTTAATTTCAACAGTGCCTTTCGCTGCTATCACAAAAGAAATTGAAGCAGAATATGCAATTCCCATTTCTGAAGAAGATTTAGCAGCTTCATCGATGTTGAATCATGCTCAAAGAGATGCATTTAACAAAATAATGCAAAAAGTCAATGCCAATGTTCCAGCTGCATTCTTCATTGACGGACCTGGAGGCACTGGGAAGTCCTTTTTATATAAGGCTTTGCTTGCAACTGTTAGATCAAGAGGAGATATTGCCTTAGCAATAGCAACATCTGGAGCTGCAGCATCAATACTTCCTGGAGGTCGGACTGCCCATTCTCGTTTCAAGATACCTCTTCATCAAGAAATTAACAGCACCTGCAACATCTCTAAACAAAGTGCCATCAGTAAATTAGTTCAACTTGCCCGGCTAATAATCTGGGATGAAGCAGCAATGGCAAAAAAATATGCCATTGAATCCTTTGACAGATTATTGAAAGATTTGCTCAGCTCTGACTCCATCTTTGGTGGAAAAGTAATTGTTTTTGGTGGAGACTTTCGGCAAACTTTGCCAGTGGTTAGAAAAGGTCAACGATAAGATTACATCTCTGCATCCCTTGTCAATTCTTACCTGTGGCCTCATCTGGAAAAGGTCCGACTCACTGAAAATATGAGAGCACGGTCAGATCCCTCATTTTCTGATTTCTTGTTGAAAATAGGAAATGGAACAGAGCCAACTATTCTAGATAACAAAATCAAGCTTCCATCTTCAATGCTTATCCCCTTTTATTGATGATACAACCTCGTTAGACCTTCTAATAAATACTGTGTATCCATCCTTGTTTGACTTTTTAACCAACAGTTCTGCAGTTAGTAACAGAGCCATTTTGAGTACAACAAATGAGACTGTTCAAGAAGTCAATCAAATTTTGATTCAAAGATTTCCAGGACAAAAAATAAGATATATCAGTTTTGATCAAACACTTGATCCAACAAAACAAGCTGATCATGGAGCTTTCTTAAATTCCATTCAGCCTCCTGGATTGCCCCTGCATGAACTAATTTTGAAAACCAATGTGCCCAGTTATCCTTCTTAGAAATCTTAACCCTGCACAAGGTTTATGCACTGGAACACGTCTTATTTGTTTGAATTTTGATAAGAATGTAATACATGCTGAAATTTCGATTGGTATTCATGCTGGCAAGCATGTTTTCATTCCTCGTATTCCATTGAACAGTTCGAATGATGAATCTTATCCAATACCCTTCAAACGAACTCAGTTTCCAATTTCATTATGCTTTGCTATGACAATCAACAAGTCACAGGAACAAACACTTGATTTTGTTGGAATATACTTAAAGGAACCTGTGTTTTCACATGGACAATTATATGTTGCATTGTCTAGAGCAAAAGCCTCAACAAATGTGAAGATCTTGTTAAGACCTGTTACTGTCCATTCTACAAAAACCAGTTATACTCGAAATATTGTTTATCATGAAATCCTAGCTGCTGTTGCTGATACCTGAGTAATAATCTGCATGGTTACGTTATATAATTATGTGTATGCCTGCTGTCTGCTTCTATAAGTTAATCTATTCAATAGCTGTAAACCTTTTTATGTTATAATACAGATATGGACGACAGATGCACACCCATTAGTGATCTAACAGAAAAATCTCAGGATTGGATGATCAAGATCATTGTGATTGAAAAATCAAATATATTTCCTACAAAAGACAAAGGCTTTTTGTTCCAGCGCTTCATGTTTGCAAATGAAAAAGTAAAACACTTATACTATTTCCTCTCTCTTACAAACTGCTTGTATCTTTTACCATAGACTTGCTTATGTTTTTTGCTATCTGACTGTTATACACCATTTCTCATACCTATTATCTTTGTTTCTTTTAATCAGCTACTTCATATATGTAATTCAGTATTCTTTTTACCAGAATGAAACAGTTCAAGCAATTGCATTCAATAGAGATGTGAGTTATGCAGACAACAAGCTTCAACTATACCATGCATATTATATTGGCAATGCCGGTATATCCTCTATAACAGATGCAAGAAATCAAGCTGGATCCCTGCCATATCAGCTCACAGTAAAAAGGCGACTTTCATTGAAGCAGCAACCAATGCCAAAGAAATATGATTTGAAGATCATTTCCCCATTACTTCATTCTGGCAGCTTGACAAATACAAAAATAGTGATGTTGATAGATTTAGTATTGCTTCCCTTCCTGAAGTTACAAATATAAATAAATAGACTACATATTTTCACATTAACTATGTTGCAGAAATTATACTTGACTTGCTCAGTATTTGACTGCAGATATCCTCTGTGCTATTATACAAGGATTCCCAGAAGCAGTCATACCAACTGCTAGAGGACCTCGAACAATTCGAAGATTTGTTGCTGTAAACCCAGAGTATGATTTCTATTTAATTTTTTTTAGAATTTTATACTCATCTAAACAGATATCGCATATTAAAAATGCATATATTCCTGTATACATATTTACCTTCATTGAGATTATCATATATATTATTGATACAGATGCAGACCAATGATTTTCACCATGTGGGAGCCATTCGTCTATATTGAAGGAATTCAGCTAATGAACATGATTCATACACACCCAGTCATACTGATTATCATGCCAAAGATCACAGCATTTCATGGTAAATCCTCTATAGCACAAACAAACTTATATTTTTCTTACCTGACTCAATACACTATTATGTTTTACTTTTCACATACTTATTTACCTGGATTATTGAAGCAATTGATATCACTACAAGACCGAATACTACCATAGTTCTTGATCCCCACTTCAACAGGCAGCTACAATGAAAATCTGGTATGAATAATTACAGCACCCTCTATGACTGAGATTGATCTATCCATAAAAAAATATCTTTATGAGTCAATATTCTAACTCGTAGCCTATATTACAGGATCGATGAGAACTGATCATACATTCACAAAGTCATCAACGAAAAATTATATGAAAAGGACAAACAGCGGCCAGTTGCACCACTTCAAAACCAGATACGGCCAATCTCACTGATCATTTCTTCCACACCGCAGGTACATCTCATTCCCCAGTCAAGTTTCACTTTAATGCCTGATCCACATTGTTCCTGCAACTTCGCAATATCCCTCATACATCATTATATTTATTTCTTTCACACTCATTACATCTCCAGTATATCAAGATTTCATATAACACATATTTGTATTCCTTTTTTACATTCTCAAATATTTCCCTTGTCTTTTGGAAACTTATGCATTATTATTTTAAACTCCTATGACAATAGATGAAACATTTCTGGATCAAAGGAATGCCATTAATAGTGAATCTCAACCAACGCTTTTTCTCTCCTACTTGTCCTGCGTGCAAGAAGTTTATTGGCGCTTTGATGGATGTTGAATTTGATTGTAACTTTTGTGATTCCAAAAACAAAATTCCAAGACCAAAGTAAGTATTTAATTTGATATATCTGTGCAGTAATTACAATTCTTTTGTCAAGTAAAAATTCTAAACTCTCTTTTCCTAATACTTCAACAGAGCCAAAGTCCAGCTCAATATCACCGATGACACTGGATTCCTATCAATCACAGCTGAGGACAAGCATGCAGAAACATTGCTTGGATTGACAGGTTCAGAAATCTATGAAAGATACCTCAAGGTACTGAATTGAACTTACTTTCATAAAAAAGTAATATATAATACATGCATATTTGCAGTCTTTTAACATTTACTATAAATATATATTACAGCGAGATCCAATTCCCATTGACTGCATCAATCAAGAATTACAGAGGCAGACACTCCTTTGTGAAATTAGATCATACTGGCCACCTCAGAGACAATACATGCCACTCTACTTTTTAACAGCATTCATGCCAGAAGAATCAGCAGGTGAAACTCTCTCTGATCAACTCGCTCAGACCACGTCACCAACACTGCTAACAGGACCAACATCTGCACTCAGCAATACAGCTCAAGAAACTGTTTCAAACACGAATGTCACTGAAATGCCTGCCTCTTCAACCTCACTGTTAGCAGAAATCTCATCATCCATCAAGCGCAACCTTGAGCCAGATTTCACTCAAGTCACAAAGCATCAAAAACTAGACTAACCAGCTTACATTACAGTCAGATGTAAAAGTAAAAACTGCACTTTTTGTTCAACAACCAAGGCAGCTCGTTAGAATTTTGTTCTGTAAAAATTGCAACTAACTTTTGTAGCAAGCTGCACTCTCCAATTAGGATGTATATAAAAAAAATGCATGTTTTTTGTTTTCATATTCATAATCTATATCGTACACAAATATCTCCTTCATAATAAATCACCAATTGACACTGTTACACTAAATACAATAAATACCAAATTCACATCCCTCTACATTTATGTATACTATCTCATATATGCTTATTCTACAATCCCCACTATAATATTCAACAAAACAATAACCCTCGATCTATAACTTCTTCTACTTTATTTTACATGCTTCATCACTGAATAATACCATAGTATGGGCACCGCGCGACACCCGCGGGGTCCAACGCCGAGTATATTAACATTGGGGGTCGGAAGTTTGTAGACCTCAGGGACGCTTTGGGTCCGTTTGGATAGTATAATTTGTAAAATAAAATTTTACGAGTATTATCTTGTTTGCATTATAAATATAATTGTTAATTATTTTTTTATCACACACACACACACATACACATACATATATATATCATATCACAAAAATGTGCTATAGTATTATTTCAAATAATCTCATATTCAAACACACTTTGCGTCCGGGTATGTATAAATCATAAACCCTTTTATGGTGTATTAAGAAAAAGAGCTTTTATGATATTAACTATTCGTTACTTTTGAAAGGTAAAAAGGTTTAACCGTATTATAAATTTTAATCTCTTCTTTTTGTTTTATTACGAATCTTAAATTCTGTTGGCAACTACTTTATTATTTATACCTGCCTCACAAAAACTTATCTATAAAATAATATAACATATTTGTAGATGATGAAATTTTAATAAATTTAAAAATTATTTTTGGTTTATAAATTATTCTTCATGGCTTATTTTTATTCAATTGGATATTGCTACATGTCATGAGCACTTGAAAGTTTGGCTATTTAGCAACCAATTATATCTCTTCACATGTCAAGTTGAGATGTTTTGGCCAATTAAAAATGCTGAGGTGTCTCCACCAATCAAATTATGTTATGTTACATGTCTCTACGACTTGGCAGATTATGGGTAGCTATCTAAATATTTATTTTTTGTTAAAGAAAAAATATTTAGAGTTATTTTATTATTATATATGTCTTATATACTATAATGGTTCATCCAATCAATTATGCCACATCACATGTCTCTGCAGCCTAACCAATTAAGGAAATATTTATCAGCATTATGTCTTTATTAATGAATACAAAATAAATGGATAACATCCAAAGTGATGTCGTCCTTATATGATTGCATGTCTTGTAAGACAAGTAAAATGGTATAAATGTTTTCAACCTCTACCCTATTCTATAGCTATAAATAAGAGATCTCTCCATCAAAACTCACACAAGTTACATCTCATCCTCTCAAATCTTCTTGAAACTTCAAGGTTGTAAAGGCTATTTTCAACAACTTCGAGCCTTCTTCATGTTGAAACTTGAATTTACAACATCTTCAGATTTTTATGATATCAAGATTTGAAATCTTCATCTAATTCTTTAAATCTTCCATATCAAGTGAAAGATTTGAAAAAGTCAACGATCAATCTAAGAACAAGTTGCAATGCCTTTCTATTAACATTTGAAGAAAAGAATCCAAGGAAGCTATCTATGATATTGAGAAAATCTCAGAGATTATAAGTCATATCTTTTCTAAATTCATATATTTTTTTGTCTTGTAATTTTTTTGCAAATTTAAAATTTATCATGTACAAAATTCTAGAACGCCCGATAGGACCATCTTTGCTTTCCATCTCTTTTCTTTATATATTTGATTGCATTTATCAATCAAAACCTAGTTCTTTTGTTACAAGTTTTTTTATCTCAAAAAACTTTCCATAATTTTTTAAATACACACCTGAAATAGCCAAACACATACAAATTTTTTTTTTCTTTCTTTCTTCTTCTTCCTCCTATATCTCAGTCTACAACAACCTCCACCATCAGCCGCTACCTCTACTAGCACCAGCAAGTTTTTCTTTCCTTTCTTTTTTTTCCCTCTCTCTCTCTCCTCTTCCTCCCTTCCTTTTTCTCCTCTCCTCTCCCCCTCCTCCTCCTCCTTCCCCTGCTACCCTCTCCCCAAAACCCTCTCCTACTCTGGTCATGCCACTAGAGTTGCTCGTGGCTCTAGTGAGAGAGGTGGCGAGGGAAGGAAGGAATAGGGAAGGAGAGAAGAGAAGGAAGAGGGAGGAAGGAGAAGGAAAGAGAGAAGAGAAGAGAGAAATGAAGGAAGGAAAGACAAAAAAGGTGGGAGAAAGGTTCACCAACGTTGGCGGGGGAATGGTTGCTCTCAATCAATCTTCATTGAGCAACACTTTAACTTTGAAGACGAAAGCTAAGAGAAAAAGATGAAGATGTATCCTAGTCACTCATAAAAAGAATAGAAAAGCGAAGTTGAAGAAAAGCATTTCTCCAAAGAGTGCTTGTTTGCCAAATTTCAAAGCAATAAATAAGCGAAGTGCAATGAAGAAATCAAGAAAGATGACTATAGCGCCAATCCTTAGAATGACCTGCCATTTCAAAAGGTTCGTGAGCATGTGACATTGAGAGAATTTATGCCTAAGGGATACCTAAGTGATGTTGATGATTACGTATCCTGTAATGTCGCCAAATCTAAAAATTTTTAGTTGCGCAAATAGACGATGAATTAGAAGAAAACTCAAAATTACAATGATGATTTGTTACTTTATTCCAAGTCCCATAATAGTCCTTTATTCATTAGTAGGTATGCCTAGGAACAAAAGGTGAATAGGATACTCGTTGACAGAGGATCTATTGTTAATATTATATAGTACGTGCCATAAAAGAGTTTGGAATATCAAGTGATGAACTCTCTCAAAATTGTCTTATGATCCAAAGATTCAACCAAAGGGCAGAGAGCAATTGGTCTGATAATGTTTGAATTATTTATTGGTGACCTGTCTTCAAGTGCTCTATCCCATGTTATCGACGGCAGCACCTTCTACAATAGGGAGACCATGGACATTCAAGGATGGACTTCATGTCTTCCAGTTCTTCAATTGTGTCATCAGTTGTAGCATTGGCATTTTAAATGGAAGAGATATTATCTTGCGTGGCGGATCATTTAGCTTGAATTTCCATAAGTCTTTCATGTTTTTGGTCAATGGTTGAGTTGATTTTCACATCTTGCTTCTCCAACTCATTAGGTTCCTTTTGAAGAGCTTTCTTCCCATCTTCAATAGATTATTGCCTTTTTTCAAGATTTTGCAAGCAAGTGGTTAATTCTCCTTTCTCTGCCTTGACTTTCTCAAGTTGAGAAGTCGCTTTGGAAAAACGTTTTACATGTATTTCTTTACTCATCTTTTTCCATTATGAAAGTATTGAAGAGTCATATTTCTTAGCCATAGTGAACAATTCTGTTAAGGAATTTTTCAAAAGAAGACCTTTTGTAGGATCTATCTTTACCATTTCTGTGATAATTTCTTCAGCTTATTCTTTCAACAAAGAGATCTACTTTACTAGAATGTTAACCATCTACTCATGAAAGCTCGTGCACAAATTTTGCAAGTATTTTCTTCAATGTGCTTGTATTAACTTTTACCTATGAAATTCCAACACCAACGCTACATTATACTTCTTTCGGATTTCATGTGAATTTGTCAACTTCTTCTTGCACATTGATAAGGCAGATCCACTGGTGATAAAATGCCTTGAGCTATTGATAATGACTCCATGATCTTTCTTACTCATAATTGCACCATCAACTTTAGTTTCGCTGGGTGAATTTTTTCCAATTTCTTCTTAGCATAACTCAAGAAGAGCATGCTGAAAATTAAAGAAGACATAAGATCGAAAAAATATGATAATAGAAAAGTGATGTAAGTTTGCATGTTTAATTCCCTTAAATAGTGGTACCTTGACCAAGGATGATGGAATGGAGATTTCTTCTACATCTAAAGATTTTTGTTCTTTTCTTTGACAAATTCCATTGGTGATCTTGGCTGCTGTTTCCACTTGTTGATCAATTTTTATTCTCATAAGTTCCACCTTGAGTAGATCTCCTATGCTTAGCATGGGCTCTTGGTTGGCTGTTGAAACCTCCAAACAGTAATACTGATTCCACAATCACAATAAAGAAATTTTTGTAACCAAGGGAGATTTGATTCTAAATATCCTATAGGAAACTAAAATTAGAAAAGAAAGGAGAGTTGAATTAAGAATTTAATAAACAAATTTAGAAAAAATTAAAGAAACTAATCAATTAAAAATAACTCAGTTCAAAGGTCAAACGTCAGCTTCATAAAATTGGTTGACCATTGAAGTTCAAAAATCATCCCTTTAATTCAAGCAAATAAATTCAATTACCTTCAAAACAAAAGGAAATCGAGACATTCAAGAGTAAAATCAATAAGAAAAAGCTTTCAATTATTTCCCTGTTATGAAGCGAATTCATTATTGAAAAGCAATTTTGAGTCACCCAATAATAGCATTAAAACAGAGAATGTAAATTTATTCCAAACAACCATTCAAAAGTTTAAATGATTTAACTTGTCTTATTTCTCCTAGTAAATTAACATGAAAGAGGTAGATAATCAAGTTAATTCACTTTGCTTCTTGTTCTAATTCGAAATAATAATTATGAATGAAGTTTTGCACCGGTGACATACTTTAAGAGTTAGTTTTTATTTACTATCATAGTAAGTATTGGACTATTTAATAGCAAATTACCATATTCGTCTCCAATTTGGAGAAAACTCTCAGCGTTAATGGAATACATAAGAATATCAGTGTTTATTAACAAAGTGCACACTTTTAAATAGTGAGATTGCCAAAATAAAAGAAAAAAATTTTGAGCCCTCAATTACCATAATAGAATAGTAAAAGGCCAAATTAGAGGTCATCGTTTAGGTTTCTTTAGTAACTAATTTTTTGGTATTAATAGTACTAAATTAGACATCCCAGAAAACAAAATCAATGTTTATCTTCATGACTAGTTTCACGTGATTTTAAATTTACAAATTCTTAAAGGCCTATGCAAATTTATACCTTTCCCATCAGTTCATATTTTAAATTCAAAGTCCCACAAATCCAAGTGGCCTAGATTATCATCATCATCATAGCTTCCCACATATTGAATAATCTTTCTTCATGCATCAAAATCAGCCCAAAACAAAACAAAAAAAAAAGAAAAAAAATTCCTTTTTTTAATAAGCAAAACTGAAAAACGAAAAGAAAAAAAAACACACACACACATATCTAAGAAGGAAATAACCACTAATCAATTATAGGGCCTTCGAAGAGTGCTGATTCAAACTTGAAATTTAGAGAATCATCCTCCTAGTAAGATAGAAAATGAGGTGACTATTGAGAGGCCTCTCAATGCATAACAACAATCACCTGAAAAAAAAGCAAGAAAACAATCTTAGTGTGATTAGTCATGATGAAAAAAAAGGAGAGACATGTTATGACTGCAACTAGTAAAGGAAGAATCAGATAGAGAATTGAGACAAATGAGGAGCAGAAAGAAGCAGAAATAAGAGAGATTTTGGGAAAGGAACAGAGAGGCAGAATATTATTCAGAAAAGGAGATTTACAATCAATCTTAAGCCTCTTTTTTCCTATATTCAACTGCTTATCTATAAATAGAATTATTCCTTCTCCTAACTACTACTGCCAGCTTGACATAACTATCTAGTAACTACCACTAATCATTAATGCTAATGAAGTACTCCAGATACTCCAACTAAAACTTGATCAATCATGACCTGATAATGATGATCATGGCCGTGGATCATAACAATACTCTCCCCTTAAAAGAATCCTTGTCCTCAAGGATTGAGCTTTGAAATTAAAAGAATCCTGGTCACAAAAATCTTTTGAACCTTCTTCAGGCCAACTTCAGACCATCAAAACAGAGCTCTGGTTGTTCCTTTGATAACCTGTAACATGCATCTTGTAAAAATAAATATTCAGGGCTTTGTAGATTATGTCATCAGCCTACTTAATTTCGTTGGACTGCTCAAACATGAGTGGATAATAAGAAAATACAGCTCCTAACTCCATGTTTCAGAGACAAATAACCAAGCTACTGCCATTTATTAGAAAAACAACAATAATTCCCAGTATTCCACTTCAAAAAAGTGACTTTTGAGTAACTTGGGTATGGTCTTCATGACCAACATTTCCTGTTAGAGTGCCTTCTTTGAATCCAGGTGTAACTTTGCTCCAAAATCTCCCACCATTTGTTGCATTCTTAGTTTCCAACTCAAGAATCTTATCTTGAATTACAACAAATTCATGAACTCTAAGGATATTACTAAGCTTCAATACAATTAGCATCATATTAATATCCTCCATGAAATGATCAAATTCACTGGCCATTTGCTCTAAATTTTTATACTTCATGCAGGAAGCCTTTTTTCCATCCTTAAGAACATTCCCTCTGAAATCCACATCGACAAAAGCCAAAGGCTTAAACTTTCTCATATCAGCTTTGTTTCCACAGGAATCAGTCAATTCAAGAATGAAACTTGCAGCAAATATGTCATTAGAACTATTCTTTCTTCCAGATTTCCTTAATGGCTTATGAAGAATTACTGTATCCATATCCCAAATCACAGCTTGATAAAATTTTGTGTGGGAACTTGCTGTTTTCTTCAACATTAGTGCCACCTTCAAAACCAGATACTATTACGGACCAAAACTTCATTGCATTACTGGCTTTCTTAGGGGTAATTTGAATAAACTGTTCTCCGAGTAAAACCGTATCGTTAAACTCAAAGAATAAAAGTTAAACACTTGCGGCATAAAATTTCTTTCATGTTTTAACTCATAGAAGACATGACTAAACAAATCATCACAAAACTTTGTCCCATTTATTTTCCCATGAACCATCTCCGAGGCTTGGAGCCCAGCATAGTCACTATTCTTTTCTATAGACATTTCATCATTTACCAAAATCTGACTATCAGTTACTTGACAAGCTAGATATGATTCATCACATTTTCTAGCTTTTCTAGAAAACTTAGAAGATATAACCAAGTCAGTACTTGAAAATTGTGGGAAAGAATCAACATCTGATTGAAATTACTGATCTCAGTTTCAAGAAGTTGATTCTTGAATTCTAATTCTCTTTCATTGCTCAACAACGAATGTTCCAACTTTTCTTGAACTGAAATGGCTGTAGAAGGAAGCTTTGAACTTTCACCAAACAGGTGGTGTTCTTCAATTGCAAAACTATAGTCACCTTCCAAATGTTCCTGCATTTCACTTCACCAAGGAGGACTTCAAACCTGTCTGTTTCTG
The DNA here is from genome assembly GCA_023065735.1 of Coffea humblotiana. Classification (NCBI taxonomy): domain Eukaryota; kingdom Viridiplantae; phylum Streptophyta; class Magnoliopsida; order Gentianales; family Rubiaceae; genus Coffea; species Coffea humblotiana. Next base: position 24,656,689 of record CM041210.1, read on the forward strand.
CCGTTGCCAAATGTGCATCAGTCCACTTCTTGATTGGGGTAGATGTTGAAAAATGGACCTCCTTGGAATTTGATTCCTCTGTTTCTTCAAGAATTTGATTCTCAAAAGCCCCTTCAATGCCTACTACAGATTCTTCAACTATTTCCCTACCTTGATTGGATGAAGGAGGCTGTCCTATTTTCCCAATAATCCTTTGATGCTCTTCTAGTGTGAACCCTTGTTTATGACTGAGTACTCGAAGAATAACATTGAAAGTACATCTGCATTTGTACATTGACACATCCAATTCGTGATAGCCTTTATTTCCTTTTGCAGCCAATTGATCGTGGAATCTTTGAGCTTGTAATCCAATTTGTCCCTCCAATTCATCCATATTCAAATCACCTCTCTGGATTTGATCTTCCAAGAGTTGATAGATGATGTTATCATCCATTGGTAAAATCTGACAAGTCCGTAATCTCGAAATCAATCCAAAATGTTAGTGGATTAATGATGTCAGTTGAAGAATTTCACAGAAGGAATTGGAGAAAGAATTAGGAGGATTAAGAGGAAGAATTGAATAGGAGAGAGAAGAAAGAATCAGTAAGGAGCAGAGATAGAATAAAGAGAGGGGAAGGGAAGAAAGAAATGGAGGCGAAGAAAGATCTTGCAATTGTTGGGTTCCAAAAGCTTTCATCCGAGGATCGGAAGCTCTGATACCAATTGTAATGACTGCAACTAGTAAAGGAAGAATCAGATAGAGAATTGAGACAAAGGAGAAGAGCAGAAAGGAGTAGAAATAAGAGAGATTTTGGGAAAGAAACAGAGAGGTAGAATATTATTCAGAAAAGGAGATTTACAATCAATCTTTAGCCTCCTTTTTCCTACATTCAGCTGCTTATTTATACAATAGAATTATTCCTTCTCCTAACTACTACTGCCAGCTTGACAATAACTATCTAGTAACTACCACTAATCATTAATGCTAATGAAGTACTCCAGATGCTCCAACTAAAACTTGATCAATCATGACTTGATGATAATGATCATGGCCATGGATCATAACAAGACAAATAATAGTTATGAAGAAAAAAAGAGAGATGAGGTACGAAGATAGCAGAGGCGAGTGGAAGAAGAGAAGTAGGATTCTCATGTATATAGTATTGTTCAGTGAGAGGAGAGACTATTGGGCCCAAACTAAGAAAATTTGAGCTAAAAAGAGAAAGTTGCCACATGTCAAAAGAACGATAGTAAACATGACAAAAGGAAGGCATGTTACAATAAGTTCACTTTCTATTTTTTTTCCCTCACCTCTCTCCCCTAATCCCTCCCTTTCCCCAAACCTAGAAACTAGGTTCGAATCCTAGTCTGCCAAGTGGGGCATAAAGCTCCCAACCAATGGCCAAGACAAAAATAATTGGTAGATATAATAGATGGACAATAGGTAAATATGACTATAGAAACAAGAATTCATCTCTATCTTGTGATAGTACTCTTGCATACCTGTCGCTCGTTTTCAATACGTAGTCCAACACACATTACAAAAGTGCATGTTATATAATTATAATATTTACTTAATTTCGTTATAATTTTATATAAATATCCACTTAACTCCCCTTTAATTTTGCATATATCTGCATAAGTCTCTATAGTTTTATGCAAATTGGTTAGTCTTCATTCAATATAGGCAATACTAATATTTAAGTAAAAATAATATGGAGACTATTTTTTGTCAAATTCTCAATTTATATAAGACTACAGGAAGATTATTCAGATATTTTGAAACTTTAGAAGATCATATGCTGCATGCAAAAGCACCTGGAGGTTATGATTAATCTATCTATCAAAGAAGATTCTGCTACCCATTTTAAGGCAAGATCCCATCAATTGTCCATGATGCATATTTTGCAGTTGAAGCGAAGTTACACTTTCAAAACTTGGAAAAAATGAAAGAAATAATAACTGAGTCAAAGATGATTAATCTTTAGATTATCATCATTCTTTATAGCAAAAGGTGATTAAACCGATGATATTATCGTTGATTGATATCTAATAACTTCTATTAAAAACTTAGATTCATTATGAATCTAAGCCTAGCAACAAAAACTTTTTAATCATAGGATTAAATTTGATACTAAATTGATTTTCTTCCCCAGTTCTTGATGTTGAATTAGCAGGAACAAATGTTCAGTCAAAACTTCGAATCGCCAAATTAGTGTTGTGACGACTGGAAAATTCGCTCATATTTTCTTAAAATTCCCTTTTATTTTGACTCAATTACTTTATGATAGTTTTACTACTCATTTACTCCCTCAATAGTTGTAATGAATAAGAGATTTAAGAGTTTTACCCTTAGTTTTATAGTTCGGGTAAATTACTGTTTCGTGTATTTTGGCTGTGTGATCACTTGGTGAGGTGTGTGTACTAAATTTGGCGGTTAAGAGTGAGTTTTAAATAAGAAAAAGTATGTGATTAGAAGTGATAATAATAAGTGAGTGAATCATAAATGAAAACACTAGTACGCGCGAGTTAGGGAAAAAACGGCTCGAACCGACGTGCACCGTTTGCTACCGATTGAGTACACCACTTGAACACTACCTTATTACCTTAATATCCTTGCTATTATTTCATAAATATCACCCCTTCATCAGCCATGAGAGGGCCAAAAATGTTGACCAAGGAAAAGGAGAAAAGAAGAAAAATTTTGAGATTTGATCTTAAGGTAACACTTGGAAGTCATCCAACTAACTTTGACCCAAGTCAATTCCTATCTTCTTATCTTTCTTGGAGCTTCATTTCTTCCTCACATCCTCCATGGTGGCTGAGAGTTAAGGAGAAAAAAAAAAGAGAAGAAACACTTCATTCCAATCTTGATTGTTGGCTTAGTTTGAGTTGAATCCAAAATATAAACCGATTAAACTTTCACTTGGGAGCTTAGGAAGCTTTGTGTGGTAAAGTTTTGGAAGGAAGGGTTGTGGTTTTCTCCTACAAGCAGCCTTGGTAAGGTATCATGGTTTCCTTTCCTTTTCTTGTACTTAATCTTGTTAAAGTTTGGATAGAAGCTTATATTCTTGGCTTATGATAGTTAATTAGTTAGTTTTGAATGATATGGTGGAATGTTGAGCTAGGGTTTGAGATTTTCAATTGTGTTTATTGTTGTTTACATAGTATATGACGTGGATGAGCTTGGATAGGGACTTGGGTAGTGATTCAAAACATGAATGTGATTTGTAAGCATTGAATCATCAAATTTCCAGCTTTAAAGAGGAATCTGTCTTGTCTCTGACCTTTTTATTCGTCCATGTTAGAGGCCGAATCAGGTCTAGGTTAAAACATAAAAGTTGTAGGGAATGGAGTTAAATAGCTTCCTACAAAATTTCAACTCAATCGGAGCAATGTATCATGTGAAATGACTAAAATACCCCTGACTGCCAAAGGCCCTTTTCCGCGGACAGTTTTCTATTTTCTCTGAAATTTCACTTTTTTACCTTGAAAATGCACGAACTGGGTGGTGATGTCTTCATAAGAATTGTAGCTCTTTGTCTTAGCTTCGAAACTCCATAAAATGTACCCCAATCCAATAAGCGTAGATTCAGTTGTGACCAAAACACCAGAAGGTGTCAAGCCTGCCACTTAGTTATTCTTCTTTAATACTAGTTTCCAACTTTAATTTTTGGATTGCATTCCTAGAATTGCTTTGTATTTGGATGACATTGAGCCTAGTTGAAGGGCTATTGTGTTAAGATTGTTTATGTGTGAATTTGGGCTGAGTTGAGGAAAATAAATGGCTGGAAAATAGCTAAATACAAAGGGCATGTCACCCAAATTTTCACTCGAGAATTAGGCGTGAGTACTCGCGATGTGAGCGAAGATTTGAGGTCGAATTGAACTTGAATTGTCTTGGGTATTCGAGCCGAAACTCGCACCCTTGGAAACATGAAATAGCGACCAATAGAAATACGTTTTTATCATCTTTTTGACTCAAATGAGAATTCCAAAGTTTTAATCGCTTCCTTACCAAAACTAAAAGAGCGAGCATGAGTTTTCTAAGGTGTGATAAGTAATATGAATATTACCCAAATGACTTTCAGTTACTTGATTTTCGTTAAACGAAACGCTTAAATTTCGAACCTTAGTTAATTTCAAAGCTCTTCAACGATGTTTTATCGCAGATTTGGACTCCAACGAAGGAGTTACACCTGAGCGTGATTTTGACAAGTATTAAATCTTTGGTGAGTGCTTCCAAATACATGATTGAACTGGATATTTGATTTACCAACATGATCGGATAAGATTTGCTTGGTTTGGTCGGGCAAGTGTGTACTTTATCGCACTTGACCTAACTCAACTAAATACTTGATATTTCATTCATGCTTGTACAAGTGACTTGATTTGCATTGACCTGTACTTGTATTTTTACTTGTGCTTGACTTGTAAGTGCTGAGCGGCAGTATGTATCACACTCAATACGAGTGGGAGGTACCTCTCATTCCCGTCTCCGTATTTTTATCTTGATTCAGTCGATTGGAGACGATATCTCATCGACTTCTTGGGGACCCAAACCCCACTGGCTAGTTAATCGAGTCGAGCCGGCAAGGGTTTGGTCGATTAGATAACGAACCATGGGTATCTAGTGTTGTCGGGTGGAGTGTTATCTCCTTGAATAATCGGTATGCTCGAGCATTACCATCAGTGTTTAGTGGTGTTCGGGCCCGGTAAGGGGGTTAGATGGTGGACGGAGATTGTAGCTAAGTGGTGCTCTACTGGATTGGTTACTTTACTTGAAAGTTGACGGAGTGTCAACTACAATTTGATCAAGCTCTGGTGAAGCAATGGGAACTTGGCTCTTGAGAGTCATCCATATCCTTATACTTTGACATGATTATTACTTATCAGGTTATTGTTTCTTTTTGAAAAACTTAACACTCGTTCATTTTGAGATTTGCTACTTGAAGTGTTATTGCTCACTTTTATGAACTTGTTATGCTCGCTATTTTGCTACGTTGAGATTTGTACTTTTAAATAATGGTCAACTTGCTATTTGGAACCTCACTGGACTTTTAGCTCATACCACGCCATTTGTTTTCCTTACAGAGGATACGAGCGAGGTGTGAGACTGGTACAGGTTAGCATAGTCTAGTTTTTTTGGAAATTTTGAGATTATACTCGCACTAGTCGTTCGCGCAATTAGGGTTGAATGTATTGAGAACTTCAATCTTGTGATATATTTGGGATTGTACGAATGCTTTGAATCGAAATGAATGTACATGTACGTTCCAAGTTTGGGAGTTGTTATTTCCTTTATTCTTGAGGTTGTAACTTATTTTATCTGAAGTGAGTGCGTGAGTGACTGAGTCCTGGCGAGAGTTGGGCAGGCAGTCCGCTAAACTCTAGGGTACGCCCTAGGCGGAGGTGGGGTCATTACAAGTGTGTTATTCTCCTATGCCTTAGAGGAGAAAGATCAGACATTTTGAGAGGTTCTTTGTAACTTACAAAGATTAGGTTAAAAATGTTGTTTCTTGACCAAAATAAATCATATAAGTAACAATAATTTCTCTAATAAGATTTAATAAAGAAATAAACAAAAATTTCATACCTCAATATCGCATTAAAAATGCAAATAATTTGTACCATAAAAAGTTAATTTGGCATGGGTTAAGGAGCTGATTATGTCGCTCTCTTTAAGACGATTCGCTCCCCTACGGAGTATTTTCAGGTGCAGTAGGTCTCAGCACGTCACTTCCAGAATACAATAGCTCAACATTTACCTCACTGTAGTCTACTCTAATCTACACTATAGGAGTAAGATAGAAACTTCACATAACACTGTTCTTTGTCCTATAAATTCTAATAGTAGTGAAAGGAAGAAAAAGTAGAAAATAGTCTAGAGATGGCAAAGTATATATCAGATTTGGTTGATAAATGCCTCTATTTATAGACTAAGAAATTAGGAGTATTAAAATACCAATATTAAGAGAAATTAATATCTTATATTTCAGCTACAAATTGAAAATTCTAGATTCATTGTATAACGGTAAAAAATTCACTAAATGAATTCATAAACCTAATCATTACATAGGTTACACAATTCAAGACATAAATCTCATTTTAAATACATAAGTTACACTTTTGAATGATTTTATTTGTAGCTGAAAATTCATTGAATAATTTGTAATTTATTGTGTATGAATTCAAAATAAACATGTGGTATTTTTTTTTATTAAAATATCCAACAAAAGATTACCGCTTCGATGTTTGTATCTATAAGTTCAGGGCCAAAGTCCCTATGTTCTCGAATTCTGTGAAGAATATCAACAATATCCTCCTTTCTCTCCTCTATACATGCCTAATTTGCCTCTTTCAATAGTTTCCTTTTGTGATCTTTCAGAATGTTTTCAACTATTTCATCAACCTTTTTGTACACAATCTCTATCTGATACCTTGTGATGCTCAAAACTTGAAGCACTTCTGTAGAGGGATACATGTCAGCTAAGCTGAAGCCTGATTCCAACTTACTTATTTTCTCTATAAGTTGGATGTATTTTTCTGTAATTTTATCTTTTCTCCCAAATGCCACAGGCCCATGATGCCATGAATGAGAGAGGAAAGGATTTTGCTAATATTGATAATGGATTCCTTTTGAGCATTTATTGATTTGATGAGACTGAAGACCTCCTCTTCCCTAATTGATTTGAAAGCTTGGATGCAATTTCGACTTAGGAGCTCCATGGTGCATACTTTCTGCAGTTGTCTCCAATGATTTCTATATAGTGCATGGACAAGATCAGTAAAATTATAAGAGATAATCTTATATGCAACTTGATGAGTAGGTCTTGAAGCAAATAACATATCATTGGTTATATAGATCTCTTTTGCCATTTCTGGTGAAGTTACAATAATGATTGAAATTTCACCAAGCTTTAGATGCATCGAGGGCCCATATTTTTTTTGCCAAGTCTCTCAAGATGAGGTGGTGTTAGGTTCATGAGTAAAGGGTTATCTTCCACATTGGTCCAAACGATAGAGATAGAGTGGTTAATATATAAGTAAGGGCCCAAGACCTAATGGTTTAAGTTTTTGGGTCATAGTTGGATTCTTGACTTACATATTAGGCTCTTTGGTGGACTCTCTCAAGATGTTTCTCCCTAACAAATTGGTATTAGAGGTTCATGTTGCAAAACTGGGTTACTCATGGGCAAGTGGATTCTTCTTGGAGTTAGACCAGTGAAAATTTTCTTTTTGGTGGTGGACCAAAGTGTTAAGGAGTTTGGCTAGTGTTGGACCGGGTGTGCCATGGGTTTGGCAGGGGTCAGGTTGGTGTTAGACGAAGGAGCCAAGGGTTGGCAGGGGTTCAGAATGCAGTTTGGATATTAAAAAAGAGTAGGTCCATGTTTGGAAGAAGAGGTGACCTTGGTGATAAAGATGGGTTTGCATTGAGTATTAAAGTGGACTCGAAGAAGGGCTTGTAAATTTGAATTTAATGTGGGGTTATTTATGAAGGGGGAGATTTGTTAGGTTTATGAGTAAAGGGTTATATCCCACATTGGTTCGAGAGATGGAGAAAGACCGGTTAATATGTAAGTAAATGTCCAATACCTAATGGGTTAATATTTTGGGTCAAAATTGGGTTCCTAACTTATATATTGGGCTCTTTGGTGGACTCTCTCGAGATATTTCCCCCTAACAGATGGAGTTGGGATCCAAAAAGTTGGTGTATGTTTCATACGATTGAAAGCGGCTTAGGAGTTAGGACAAGGGAGATGCTTCAAGCTTGAGTTCTTATGTATGGGTTTTGAAAGCACTAGCAAAAAGCACGTGTGATGCACATGTACAATTAAGAAAATAATTTTAAGAATCAAATTAACAAATTTTTAGTAATTAAGGAAGTGTTCTTGTTAGACACAAGTAATTGCAATAGGACAGAAGTTGTTTGAGGTGGAAACAACTAATTCAATTGAATCTAAACCAACATTCATGAAAAGAAAGAGTATAAACTTACATTACATCTTTAAAGATTCATTGAGTAGTCTATTACTTGTTACTTTAGAACTTAACTTACTTGAAAAGTGTATTTTTAATTGTTATATTTAATTGTTGATAATGTTCTTTAATATGGTAAGTGTGGTATTCATGCTTCAGATTGGTGATTTTCCTACAAAATATGACGGCTCATGTAATATTCATCCAATTGGAATGAAGAATTATCTAATCAGAAGTACTTCGATTTGAGACAAAGACTTTTTTTTTCGTGTCTTTGTAATGTAAGCTCAAGGGATAGTACAGATTAGCACTTGGATAAGCCATTTAACAACTGGATCCTCTATCGTATTTCAAGTGTCAATTTTCAATTCACTCTATTTTTCTCACCGCATGCAATTTCACATGCATCTATCCAACTTATACTTCACTTTTCTTATACAAATTCTGTTTTATAAATGTTTTTATTCTTTTCACTTTTCTTATACAAATTCTGTTTTAGTAAATTTTTAGTTTTTTTTAATAAATTATCCTTCCTTTTCTTCTTTAATTTCTATTGACAATAATTTATAAAACTTTACTCCTTTAGTCACTTTTACAATATGAACTTATTGTTTTTATGTTATTACTACTTGTTTGGAAAGCCATTTTTCTTCAAAAAATTTCTATATTTTTCATGAATACATTTTTAATCACTTTTTTATCTCACATATATCAAAATCGTTATACTATATTTTTCTACAAAAACTCAAAAAACTTGCAATCCAAATAAGATTTTGCGAGATATTTTGGATTTGAATAAAACATAACCCTATCGAAAGACCAATGTTTCAAAACCGAAAGTGAATATCCCGGTTGAACCACAGTAACCGAAGTTGCTTTCGAGCGGATCAGTCCTCCAATTCAAATTAGTGAATTCAGGAAAACATTGCGGTTGAATCATTAATCGGTTGACCCGGAACGGTTTTCTAAGAACCGTTGGGTTAACGATTTGAGGCAATACCAAATTTGTTTTAATAATCTGACACAACACCAAATTCCTGTCACTTGCATTGGGAACACAAATTTGTGCACCTAAATTTAGGTAATTTTAAAATACTTTGGGTACGTATGCTTCTACTATGCACAGAGGGATACTTCTATTTTTCATGGACCAGTGGAGTTTAACAACTCACCATGGGACTCACTTGGATATTTCTGAGATGTGAATGAGCCTAGGTAACCGGGCAGACGTCAAAAGCATACATTTAATACCTTACAAAATCCCCAGATTGCAGAATGACAACAATCCATGAAGATATCTTAAATTTAAAGTTATTGTTTCGAATTTACTCTTTTTCCTAGATAATTATGATGATAATGATGTTTGTGTTAATGTTAGCTCATATGTCTTAGGTATTTTGATGGATGAGGAATTTCTTGTTCCTCCGTGTCTTTGAAGACGTGTTGTACAGATTCTCGGACCTTTGCTCGAAGTGTAAATTCTCTTTATATTTCAATGCAAGTAAATTAACGTTTCGAAAAAAAAATACCTTACAAAATCAAAAGGACCACGGTGTCAAATGTTATACAATCTTATTGTTGTCGGGAAAAAAAAATATCACAAGGACCACGGTGTCAAATAAACAAATATGATAGGCATCAATATAACGCTAAATCCGGGGAACTAAACTAAAAGTCAAGACACTGAATAAAAATAGCATTTGCGGATACAATGTATGCTTTCTAGAAAGAAACATGGATATTGACAGGGGCATATGTCATTAAGGTAGGGTTAGGTTATTCTTCATTAATTGGAGAGGATTTTTTCTTCATTACATCTAAATAAGTATAATTATAATTTTATTTTTTAAAATAAGAATCATACATATTATATTTTTCAATTGTTTAAAGTATATACAAAAATTAAAAGTAAATTGATTAACTTTTACCGTTGGATCAAACTTTAAAAACTTTATCATAATTTTCACTCATTTTACACTGCCACAATGTGTTTGTGTAAATTAAATAATAAAATATTCACATATGAGTTTGATTTTTAAGCATGTTGATCTACTCTTGGAAATAAAATTATTCATAGAAGTAAAAATGGATAGATAAATGGAGAAAAAAGTGATGAAGAGGATCTCAGTAATGGTACGAGTGGCCAAAGATATGGCTAAAGATATGGGATCCAGTAAAAATAGATTACTTGGATATGGTCTGTATATATATTCCTATGTTGTTAAATGGCTAAAATAGTCTATATTTGTTGGATAAAATCAAGTATTTGTGTCCAATTTTTTGGGGACCAAGGTGAACAAAAAGCACGAAATGGAGATTTACTTATTAATTTATCCCAAATTTCAGCTGTCATGGAGACCTCGGTGGTCTACATGACAGCCACCAATAGAAGTGTCAATTAATAGGGAGATTAGTAAGTTACGTTAAAAGGTTTGGCTAATGAGTGTGTGCGCAGGTGGAAAGTTAGAAAAATCCATAAAAGAGTAAAATGCAGATATGGTACCAAAACTTGGACTCTTGAATAATTTTGATACCTAAACTTTGAACGAAAATAAATTTAGTATCCAATATTATAATATTGTAGCATATTTTATATGCTTGACAAATTTTTTTTAATTCCTACTCGAAAAAGTCACATGCTGTCACATGCCATACAACGAAATTGTAAAATAACCCAAAAAAAATTAGAAAATAAGCTACTAACCTCATGGCCTATTGAAGGACTACTAGAATATGCATCACTCATTTAAAAAGAAAATAAATTTACGTCAAATCTACTATAACAATTATGTTTATGATTACTCACCTACACCGTCGATTCAAGTTTGAAATCGACTATATCAATTATGTTCGTGATTATTCATTTACAATTTCAATTCCTGTTTGAGGGTCACTATGTCACTTATGTTTATGATTACTATCTACATCAACTAACAATTATGCACGAACCATCATAATTCTACATTTGTCTTTGCTGTCTTTTGCCTGGCTCATGGTGATGTGTTGTGGACCACCGGCAGGAACTGCAATCGTTCCTGGCGATTTTGTATATTCTGCACACCGCATAATTTTATTTACACACGACATAATTTTATTTGCATAATGTGTAACTTTAGAACAAAATTTTATAGGTCCCATACACATTATGAAAATTGAGGTACAAGACGTGATTTGGATCATACAATTTTTTGTGACCAAATCCTGGCCATGAATTGTGCACCGTCCCTGCCCCTTATCCGATGTGTTGTCCTTTTTCCTTCAATTCTTCTTACTATGCACAGATGATTCAGTCCCATTGGTACCTAAATTTGTGTTCCCAATGCAACTGACAGGAAATCACAATACCAAAGCGGAGATAGCACCAAAGTTGTTAGTTAAAAGTTCTTGTCTCCATTTATTTTTGTTGTATGTAATGTAGTACTAGATTTTAACCATTGATGATTTGTTAATAAACAATTAATGACTTCAATAAATATTAGTTAGCTCAATTTCAAGTATGGAGTACCTATGTACTTATTACCAACATTTAACATATATAATATTAGTTTTGAATTATTGATGTTTTGTTAACTTTGTATTACTTAATTTAATCCATACAAGTACCCATCTACTCATATCTATATAACATTTGAATAGATTTTTGGTACAATTATTTTTGGCAATATGGGTTTTTAATGACTTAGTAAAAATTCATAAATAAATTTTGAGATTTATGGGGTTGTTTGGCAAACGAGATTTTTGTCAAATTTTTTTTTCTACAAGTTTTTTTATAACTTTAATTATAATAATCTTAATAAATTTCTTAAAATTTTTAAAATACACATTTCAAAATACCCAAAAAAAAATTTCCTTCTTTTCTTTCTTCTTTTGCCTTTTCCCACCTCAATCCACCACAATCATTGCCGACACTAGTACTGACACCACCATTATTGTCAACACCAGCAATCTCTTCCTTTTTTTTTTTTCTTTTTTCTCTCCCTCCTCCCTCCCTCTTCTCTCTCCCCTCTCCTCCTCCTACTCCCTCCTTCTCCCCCTCTCCTCCTTTTTTCTTGCTCACCCCGCCACCCTCCCCCTCCCCTTCACTCTACCCCCCTAGTCGCACAATCAAAGAAGAGGAATATAAAATTTTTTTCTCATTTTAATCATTTTTTTATATGCACCTCAACCCACCACCATCATAATTATGTGTGAGAGAAGGGGAATAAATCAGCAATATAATACCATAGGAACAAGTCTATTAAACCTTATTCTTCACTCTTCTCAACCGATAACAATAATAAGACTATATGACTTGATAAACAAATCTTGACAATTACAATAAATTACCTAATAAATTACTAATCCCTAATAGTTAAAACTACTATAACTTGGATTCTAATAAAACTATTAGAAACTAAACTTGACTAAAACAGTATTAAATAACAATATAGAAACTTCTATTTTTTAGGCTTGCTTTAATATGCTAGCAACATATCATAACAACTTCCAAAACTCATAACAATATAATTATGTTCCATACATCTTTCTTATCCATAAGTTAAGAATTCTATCATCAAAATGCAACTTTAGAGTTGTTATTAAGTAAAAAACATCAACAACGTAAAAATAATAAACATGTACCTCCCAAAGAACAAGAAAATGATTGAAACCTACTGTGGTTCGAATAAAATTCTAAATCACCTTAGTCTCACTCATTTAATGTGGTACAGTTACAGATATAGATGTAGACAGAAGTACCTTAAGCATATTCTAGTAGTTCTTGTTAAAACCAGAACAATGATATGGATCAAGAATCAAGTGCAGATCATTTTTTCGCTTCATTGACAAGCCAAAGTTCTCTTTCATGTCCAGCTGATCTTGTTTCAACTCACCAGGGAGCTTCCAATCAAAATGGAACAACAGTTGTGCAAGGAGAAGCTCAATATTTGCTTGTGCAAATGATATACCTGGGCATATCCTTCTTCCAGAACCAAATGGGATATATTCATAGTTATTCCCCTTATAATCCACTTCAGAATCAAGAAATCTGTCTGGATTAAATTTCTCAGCATCAATCCAGTACATGGGATCCCTTCCAATTGCCCAAGCATTAACAAGAACTCTTGACTTAGCTGGTATTTGGTAACCATTAATTTCACATTGTTCACTACATTCCCTTGGAAGCAACAAGGGAACGCTAGGATGTAGCCTTAAGGTTTCTTTAATGATTGCACCCAAGTATTTCAACTCGTGAAGGCTCGATTCATCAACATTTCCTTTTTCATCAAAGACATTTCTTACTTCATCTTGTGCCCTTTTCATTACTACTGGATTCCTAATTATCTCAGAAATTGCCCATTCCAAAGTCGTTGACCATGTTTCACTCCCGGCGCTGAAAATATCCTGAAATGCAGTTGGAAAATTGAGACAATGTTGGATAAAGACATGGATAGACACAGACTTTCCCAATTTTAGATGTCCTTTGAACCCATAATATTTTATTCAGACCACTTGGGTCAGACAGACAAGGGAACAATTATTTTCAACTGGACAAATTCAAAATTTGTCATTGTCATAGATCGGCCTAGGAATTTTTTTTTATAGAATTTTGCAGTCAAGACAGTCGGCCGAAGATACAATTACAAGTTGCAAAAATGATCACTGCCCCATACATTGAACCTCGTATACTGTAGCCTGACCAATCCAAAGTTTTTCATCAATTAAACAAATGATCATTTCAATTAGATGGGTATACATCTTGTCTCCATGTGACAGTTAGGCTGTAAGGTGAAGTTGAAGGACAAAGTCAAAAAGTGCATTGAAGTTAAGAGAATATTGTACGTAAAGAATTTTTAAATTTGTGATTAAATAGGAAAAAAAAAACTCAGGTGTAGACTTCACACATGGATTAATCAAGTGATGATAAATCAAAGAATGAGCACAACAGGGTTCTAAACTCACCAAAAGCAAATTGTTGGAGCCACCCATACAACACAAACTTGGCTAGCCATAGGGTATGGGGTCTTGTTGGGTGGTCCTTGAAGCCACAGTTGCAGATTAATTTGTGATCAAACAACTTCGCTACCCAAAAAAAAAAATCGAATGTTTTCTTTTTCTTTTATTTTTTGTATTTTTAGACAAACAACAGGTAATATTGTTGATTGATATCTAATAACTTTGATTGACAATTTAAATTGTCTCGCAACAAAAAAAATATTTAACCTTAGGATTAATTTGATGGTATTAATTTGGTTTTTTCCCCCGGTTCTTGATGTTCAACGGGCAGGATCAAATGTTCAGTGAATTACTTCCACTGGCCAAATTAGTAGGTCTTAACATCACAACATGCAATGCACCAATTCAAGAACCAGTGCCTTAGCCTTAAATGAGAAAGATCAGAGAATTTAAAAGGTGAGTCGTAACTTACAAAGATAACTGCTTTGATGATTGTGTCAGTAAGTTCAGGATCAAAGTCTCCACGTTTCTGAATTTTGAGAAGAACATCAACAATATTCTCCTTCGTTTCTTCTGTACTTGCCTGATTTGCCTCTTTCAATAATTTCTCTTTATGATCTTTGACAATGTTTTCAACTATTTCATCAACCTGTTTGTGCACAATCTCCGTCTTATACCTCGTGATGCTCAAAACTTGAAGCAGTTTCACAGAAGGATACATATCAGCTAAGCTGAAGCCTGATGCCAACTTACTTATTTCCTCTGTCAGTTGGATGTATTTTTCTGTATTTCTATTTTTTTTCCCAAATGCAATGCAGCCCGTGATGCCATAACTGAGAGAGAAAAGGCTTTTGCTAATATTGATGATGGATCCCTTTTGAGAATGTATTGATTTGATGAGATTGAAGACCTCCTCTTCCCTAATTGATTTGAAAGCCTGGACGCGATTTCGACTTAGGAGCTCAACAGTGCATATCTTTCGCAGCTGTCTCCAATGATTTCCATATGGTGCAAGGACAAGATCTGTAAAACCATAGGAGATGATCTTGAATGCAACATGATGATTAGGTCTTGAAGCAAATAACATATCATTGGTTTTGTAGATCTCTTTTGCCATTTCTGGTGAAGTTACAATGATGGTTGAAATTTCACCAAGCTTTAGATGCATTAATGGTCCATATCTTCCTGCTAAGTCTCTCAGCATGAGATGGAGTTGTGATCCAAAAAGTTGATGTATGTTTCCTATGATAGGAAGTGGCTTAGGACCAGGGGGAAGCTTCAATCTTGAGTTCTTACGTATGGGTTTTGAGAGCATTTTTATTAATATGATATAGAAGATAAGGAACAGACTGAGGAAAAAGATGAGCTCCATGGAGAAGGGATAAACAGCAGTGCAATTTGAGTTGATTTCCTTAAGGAAGAGGAGAATTTATAAGCACAATAGAAGGATGAGAGAATGACACGTATCACCAATATTTCTTCGCCCAGGGACAGAACCAGGATTTTAGTTTAGGGGGATAATTAAACATCAAACAAACTAATATCCATCATAAAATTTACATTATAAACTTAAATAATAATATTTATTTTAATAATCAATCACTAATGTCAAAATATGACAACAGAAATTCTAAAGTAAAACAAAATTATCTTAAAAAAAGTGGAGTTTGAAGTGAGATTATTATAAGGTGACTAAGAATTGGACTGTTATAGGACAATTTTTACAAAGAGAAATTGAACGAAATTCCTCATGAAATAGCTATACAGTAGATGAGCAACTCCTAATTAAGTCTTTCTTGGCTGCCGTTCGAGGGTTAGTCAATTTCTAGGTGCGTTATGAAAATATGGCATCAGTCAATTCTTAGCACATACTAATTTGTCCAAAGTATTAAGCTATTCAAACCTTGTAATATCTATTTGGAAATTTGTCCTTTTTTCTAATAGGGAAAAGTTAGAAACTGCATACCAACGGAACTTGTAACCAAGCTCCCATTGAACAAAGTTGAACGAGCCTTTTTGTTCAACTTAGGACTGATTCACATGCAATATTGGCATCATTTGCTAATTTGTTACTAAATGTTCATGGGATATCTGGTAAGTCCTTTTTGATTCTTTTTAAGTAAGCAATAAAACATTGTAATGGTTGTTTTCTGATTCAGGTAAACACCGACCTTGAAGCACATCAATTTATAAACATGTGGTTGTAAAAATGTTTACTCAATTCATTAACATCAATTCACAAACGTTGTGATAGTTGTTCATGGGGATAGGGAAGAGGGATTTGAATTTAGAATCTTTAATTTTTGGTATCTCAACCTTAGTCACTAGGTTAAGACCTTCTTGGTTGAAGTTATTCAGTTGATGTAGCGTGTTTGCTTCTCGGTTTAATGCAAAGTTATTTTTGTCTTAAAAAAAAACTTGTAGACTTGATTTTATTTTTCAACACCACAAGGCACGATTACCGGTAGCAAGAACACCAAATTTCTGAATAATTTAATCAAATAAATAATGAAACTTTATTTTAGTATTAATATAACACCACAAAATTACAATTTTACATTTGTGTCAGCTTAGAGGGGCATTGAGGCCATGGTTGGGGAAGATCACTTTGTCAAATTACGTATGTCCAACAGTAAATTGCAGGGGTCAACAAACTATAAATTATTATAAATAACCCTTTTTTATAAATGTAATTGTGTACTATACAAATGTACAATATACGGATGAGTTAAGATTTTCATCATAAAATCTGAAGGGCAAATTACATTTTACCTCCCTGTGATTTAGTGTTTTTTTACATAACCTCCCTATGGTTTCAAAAGTTATACATAACCCCCTTATAGTTTGGATTAACGTGTCAAAGTGACGGAAATAGTCATTCATAACGGAATTTCTAAAAGGGTTAATCACATTTTATCCCCTTAAAGAATACCCCATTTCTTAGTTTACCTCCTAACCTTTAATTTTGCTCACTTAACCCCCTTTAGAACAAAATTGCTGTTGCATTATTTTGACTTTTCATTTACCTTGTTTTCCTTTCTATTATTTCTTTTTCTCTTTCTTCTTTATTTAATTCTTCCTCTTTCCCACAAAAATCTTCACTTTAATGATTGAAATTAAAAAAGAAGAATTGCAGAGATCTATCTTCTCCTTAAATGATTAAAAAAAATATTCAAATCACTTTTCTAAAATACAATTTTTTTAGCCTTTCAATTCTTTTAATTTTGGGTTTTCCTTTTTCCTTTCTAGTTTCTCATTTTATTTTCAAGAAAATATCTTAAAATGAAATTGTGACCTGATTAATAATCATCAATTGAAATTTGTGACATGTGGCATCATACAAAAAATTAAAATTAGTTTTTGATACCTTTTAAACCTTCACCCAAAAATATGCAATTACAAACTTAAAACAAAAATTTTCGTTGAAATGGAATTTCTATTGGGAAGGATGAAAGAGAGAAGAAAGAGAAAAAGAGATAAAAGAAAGGAAAACAATTGCATCTTATGATATTTTCTTGAGAATAAAATGAGAAACTAGAAAGAAAAGAGAAAAACCCAAAATTAAAAGAATTGAAAGGCTAAAAAAATTGTATTTTAGGAAAGTGATTTGAATATTTTTTTAATCATTTAAGGAGAAGATAGATCTCTGCAATTCTTCTTTTTTAATTTCAATCATTAAGGTGAAGATTTTTGTGGGAAAGAGGAAGAATTAAATAAAGAAGAAAGAGAAAAAGAAATAAAAGAAAGGAAAACAAGGTAAATGAAAAGTCAAAATAATGCAAGAGCAATTTTGTCCTAAAGGGGGTTAAGTGAGCAAAATTAAAGGTTAGGGGGTAAACTGAAAAATGAGGTATTCTTTAAGGGGATAAAATGTGATTAACCCTTTCTAAAAATATAGAAATAACCCTTATAAATACATGACATACTAACCCCCTTATGGTTTAATACTTAACCATATAACCCCCTTATAAGTTTTAAAATATACACATAATCCCCCTTGGTTAATAAATAATTTTCAACTTTACATAAGGGTATTTTTGACATTTTAGGTGACTCTGTTACGAATGATCATTCCCGTCACTTTAACACTTTAATCCAAACCATAAGGGGGTTATATATAGCTTTTGAAACCATAGGAAGGGTTATGTAAAAAAATGCTAAATTACAGGGGGGTAAAGTGGAATTTGCCCAAATCTGAATGTCACGTTTTTGTGTTTTGCTTTGCTGATCAAATATGTCCTATCAACCAAATTGGACGATTTTAGTAGACAATCGTCTTTACCCCTTCTCTTTGGCGCCATAATACGGGGAGAATGAGCAATATTTTTTCATAAAATTTCTAAAACTTTTAAAAACAAGTTTGGTGGTACAAATAAGAATTTAGCTAAAAACAAGAAATTATGACTGTCATGCTCAAACCAATTGTATGTTCTTGTAAAAAGGTGTACAAGGCCTTGAAGTGTTAAACTAACTATGTACATGTGAATGTACTACGCAGCGGAAATCTAAATACACTTACCTCTAACCATTGTTGTCAAATATAAGTTGATTTCTTCTTGTATCTTTGACTTCTTCTTATCTATTTTAACAAAACAAAATATGTAGAAGAAGAAAAAGTAGAAGGAGAATTTAGAGTAAGGATCTTCTAACCTATCCCTAACCAAAAGTGTACAATTGATGGAATACCAAAAACTATTTATAGGTTATGCTAGGGACCCTTACTGGCAAATACAAAAATCCTTAGAGTTTCCTTCCATCAAGGAAATCTTGCCAAAATTCATAACTGAAATAATATTTTCTAACTAATTAATTAATTTGATTGATTAACTAATTGAATAAGACATCAATTAACAGTAGATATCAATCAATCATTGACAAATGGAAGATACTAATTAATTATTGACAAAATGTCAATCAATTAATCAGAATATCAATCACCAATCATTATATAATGGGAGATGCTAATTAATTATTGATAAAATGTCAATCAATTAATTATGAGATCAATCACTTTAGAATCAATCATATGAGTCATAATTGCCTCAAAAGAGGCAAGTCTTACATTCTCCCACTTGACCCACATGAAATAGTCAAACAATTTATGAGTGACTAACTACTTAAAAATGGCCACAAACCTTTTTGTCACTCACCAAATTCAGCAGTTATGTAACAATTGCTTAATTAGAAAATAATAATACATGAATCATAGCGGTTATGCTCTCATGGCAAACACTTCTTTCCATGTATTACAATATATTATACTTCCTAATCAAGTGCTTTAAAAGAACTTTATGAATAATTTCATATAAGTTATTCAGGGTCCAATTTTATGGACACATGATCCTTACTTTATATATGAACAATCATGTGCACAAAAATCATGTAAATATAAATATCTCGAGTATCTAGACAATAACAATAGTTTGAGAATAATAGCAAAATACTAATGAACTATTGAGTTCCATATGAGTTATTTGATCATTAACAATTCAGCCGGCAACATTTAGTTGTTTGATCAACAATAATAACTCACTGTATAGTCAATAGCTACCTTTTGCTTTTCAAATAACTATTGAACACCTTATGTCGATTTACCTATTTTGACTCCCACTCTTTCATGTATACATAATGAAAGGGTATAGTCAAATCAAATATCTATAATGGCCACAATACAATATCGACAAACTTTATGCCAAGCAGTAGCTGCCTGTGATATAATTTCATAGCATCTTTGGTGAATTTATATATTCATTCCAATGCATGATGTGAACATTATGCAATTATTCACTATTATTACTTAAAGTAATCAAAAAACTCTTGCATGAAGGTCTTAAGATAGATTAACTATCTTTTACATTCTATTTTGTGAATATCAATGATAGAAGGGTTTCACAAATATCATGATTGAGAAAAACTCTCATAGTATTACTCCCACTAACCTTAATGTATATTAATTTACTAGAAAAAATTCTTCTAAGATCAAATAAAGAATAAATTAATATATTATTGGGAAGAAACAATTTAAATTACATTCTCTACAAATGTATTATGGTGACACATGTGTACACCTAATTATCAAGAGTCACGATAAGGACATTTGTTTTCATATTTAATGTAACTCTAATACTGAGTTACTAGTGTCATAATTACCCTAAATAAAATCTCTCAAAATTTGGTAGAGATTTTGTGGTAATTTGTGACACTATTCTTGAATATGGAGATTTCTCCATTTGTACCTTGTGAAAACATTACCTAATTCATCCTTAAACTCTTGTAGGTATACAACATAGTAACCAGAGAACTTCAATTCTTTATAGAGAATATTTTGCCTCCCACTATCTCAAGGATAACTCAATCAGTAGGTTCAAAATGGATTTATCTTTATGCGTTTATTTGACAAGGAGTTTTTTTTAATCGATTGCTTATCTAAAATAATTAAATAATTATTTTGAGAAAAGCTACCAATTTTCCATATACAAAGGAGTCAAATATGAATCCTTACCATTTCAAAACTCCATTCTAGAGTCAAAACACTCCCACTTACTTCATGTTCTTAAGAAATTTAAATCTCCAGTTCTAATAATTCTTGAAGTGTAAAGGAATCTAAATTTCTTGAAGTAAGATAGCCTTATTTCCTTTGTACAGTTTCTTTATGTGTAGGTTGATTACCCTTACAAAACTGAACATAATATTTTAAACTTGATTTCCATCCATACCATAATCAAAGTGGTGTTTAAACAACATCAGAGGAAATTGTTTAAGTATATATTTCAATTTCAAGGCATTACTCACAAGATATAAAGATTGTCAAAATGTTATATCCACAACTATCTCATTATTTCCTTAAGGTATATCATTTGGATGTAACTAATTAAGCATTGTTTTTACTCATTAGCAATGCTTCATATTAAGGAATTTATAAAATGAGTATATATAGGATAGTCCCCTAATTTTGTGTGCCTTCATTTTATTTTCTATCCCTCAAATTTCAAATTTCCTTTCTCGTTTGAACACTTACAAAGGTATCAAATATTGATCCTCTATCAAATAAGAAAGGAACTTTATATTTGATGAATACTTAATAATGAGATAAATATCTCTCACCAATAAAAAAGGATAGAAAATAATTAACAAAATTTTAGTGTTATAATGAAACTCTTATGGCATCCATAATGGTTGAATAGTCTGCTTTACTCATGCAGTCTACCTGAAATATTATAGTCAATAAATCTAAAATCTTTAAAGATTTATGATTTATCAACTTTTTATTTCATTATAGAGATATATCTCAATCTCTTATGCCAAAATTTAAGAAGTTTCTCCAGTGATAAACATACTTGCTGCCAATATAATTATTGTGATCAAGTGCGGTTTATTGCTCAATTCAAAGGATGGTATTAAAAACTTTAGAATTAATAACTTCACTATTTTCAAAATCTACTACTGGATAATGAGGTTCATAATCATACCTAATAGTAATTAATTTGAAAATAGAAATTCTAAAGTAATAAGAAAATAATGTTTTAGAAAAAAAACATTTCTTGAAATGAGCAATAATACATCACTTATCTTTATGTGAACATTTTTTAGTTTCTATAAAGAAACTTTTATTCACTTTTCATATAATTAGAAACTTATTATACTGGCAGCGTAAATTGACAGCTTTAGCCAATTTACCAAATATATCACAATTTATAACACTCAACAATTGAGATTTTCTTTTGAGTTACTTTCTCTCAAGGTAGAGTATCAAATATCATTCTCTTACAAACAATACTGGTCTTTATTGCTGTTTGACTCATTGAGAACAAAATTACCTTTCTTTCCATTTCTTCTTTCATGAAGGTTAAGTTTCTCTTATTTCTTAACCTCTTTATCCTTTCTTAATACACATGGTTAAAACAAGTAATTAACCATATATCTTTATGTGTATTATAAAGGTTTGAATGGTTAAGAAATTCTACATGAAAGAATCAAGAATGAAATGCTATGGAAATAATTAATCTCAATTTGATGGGACTTTAATTGATGATACAGCAAAATTCCTTTTCATAATTTCCTTTTTTTTATATTCATTTTTTAACCACCAGCCTTTATGTGATTAAAATACTTCATGCATCAAATAATTGAGATGCAAGACGCACTTTATAAAGGAAATTCTCTGAAATTTAAATGTAATCAACCATACTAATGTTGACATTATAATATGAGATAAATGAACATAAGTGTAGTGCACAAAATACTACATAATTCCAAATAACAACAAGAACGTGGAGGCAAACTTATATTGAAATCATGCCTTTAGATATTTATCTCATAATAAGGTAGTAGAGACTCAATAAGCCTGCAGATCCATTCATATAAAGTCAACCAATTATCTTGCATAGATTAATATGATATTAATCTTTTGATTGTTGAATATAACAACTCCTTATATGTTTCTCAAATTGTTATATTGTATTGATAACAACATCAATACATATAACCCTTACAATCACAAATATGCAAGTCCAAGAAACATTCAAATTACTTGCAGTCATACCAGATTATTGGAGAAAATCTAGATGAATTGCATAACCAAATGAGATATCATATGAATGATACATATACATAGGATTAGTCAATAAATCTCAATTATTGAGAAAATAGACTATAGATCCCATGGCAAATTAGATTCGATTCGTTCAAACTTGATACGAATCTCTAAAATTTTTATCAGATTGCCAATAAACCATAAAATTATAAGCTGAACAACATGGTTAGAGGTTGGCTCTGATACCACATGTTAAACAAACTATGTACATGTGAATGTACTATGCAGCAGAAATCTAAATACACTTACCTCTAACCATTATTGTCAAGTATAAGTTGATCTCTTCTTATATCTTTGACTTCTTCTTATCTATTCTAACAAAACAAAATATGTAGAAGAAGAAAAAGTAGAAGGAGAATTTAGAGTAAGGATCTTTTAGCTTATACCTAACCAAAAAGTGTACAATTGATGGAATACCACAGACTATTTATAGGTTAGGTTAGGGACCCTTACTGGCAAATACAAAAACTCCTAGGGTTTCCTTCCATCAAGGAAATCTCGCCAAAATTCATTACTGAAATAATATTTTCTGACTAATTAATTGATTTGATTGATTAACTGATTGAATAAGACATCAATTAACAGTAGATATCAATCAATCATTGACAAATGAAAGATACTAATTAATTATTGACAAAATATCAATCAATTAATCAGGATGTCAATCACCAATCATTATATAATGGGAGATGCTAATTAATTATTGACAAAATGTCAATCAATTAATTATGAGATCAATCACTTTAGAATCAATCATATGGGTCATAATTGCCTCAAAAGATGCAAGTCTTACATGAAGGACATTGGCTACCATCATGGGAGGTGACAAGTGATTAATTTACGTAATAATTGAATGATATTTTATGTTATTTTTAGTCACTTTTGTTATATTATTGGAAGAAAATGAATTATTTTGGATATAATTGGTGAAAAATATTTTTAAGTGATTAAAAGAGGTTTTTATCACTTTTTACTTGGATTTTGTGCATTTTGACAGTTTTGACACATTTTCGTATTTCGGCTATAACTTGAGCTACACTGATCGGATTGAGATGAGTCTTAAACTAATTTGAAGATAAGAGATAGATCTACAACTTTGGTGAAGACATCTGAATCCAGTTTGAAGGTTTTCCAGGTCAAAAAGCCGAATTACAGTAGCAATTTCTATTGGTCGAAGCTGAAACAGGGCAGTGAGCAGTCAAGGGTATTTCGGTCATTTATCAGCCTACACAGATCCAAATGAGGTGATTCTTGATGTATTGGAAAGCTAACTCAAAGGGCTACAATTTTTATGTTTTGGTCAAGAGCTAAATCAGCTTTTATCATCAAGAAAAGTTCAGTTGAAGTTGATGCAAAATCGGAGCAAAGCTGGAAATTGAGCAGAAATTGCACCAAAAGGTTACTGTAGAAATCCGGCCGGAACTTGGCCGGATTTGTGGCCGGATTGTGGTCAGAGAAGGCTGTTCTTTACGCGGAAAACTCAATTTCACCTCCACTAAGTCACATGTAATGCTAGACATGTGAGAAACATTACCAGCTGTAAGGGGAAAGTGTAAAGCCTCATTCCTTGACCACTTTTCATCATTAAATAGCCAAAACCATTGCAAGAGACGAGAGGGACATACGGGAGAGAGGTTTGGACTGCAAAAATGTAGCTCTTCCATTGTTCTTAGTGTAGGATAGTTTAGTTAATAGTTCATCCACTCTTGTATATTGGTTAGATTAGGATGAAAATGGAGATGAAGAAGGAGGAGTTGAAGCTCAAGTGACATGGGTTATCTCTTCTCCAACTCTTTATCTTTTGTATTTGATTCCAAGTATAGTTAATATACAAGTTCTGGATTTTGTGTTTAATATGTATCTTTAAAGTTTATGCCTTGGGTTTGGTTGAACTTTCTATGATTGTTAGTGTGTATTATTTGGCTATTTGATTGCTATGAGTTGAGCAAGTTATTTAGCACTTTGGCTCTTTAAATCATGATTAATCTGGTACCATTAATTGTGATTATCTAAGGTGTTGTTTCTGCAATGAAAATTGAGATTTAACACTAGTTCAAGAAGTGCTAAACATAGGGAGTACACTCACGAGAGTAGAGGTGCACCTATGTGGTTTTGGTGATTCATTTCATATAATTTCATTGAAGAAATGAACTTGTAGCTAATTTCATAACCATGAGAATAGGTATGGATTAGTTATGAGTATAATTGATTCACTACGAAAGTAGGATTCATATGCATAAGGAAATTACACCATAGCTAGCCAAGATAGTAGTTTTCAATGATCCAAATATAGAACTTGCATGAGTATTTAGGGATATCATAACCTAAGGAGCTTTCATTTGTTATTTTCTGGTATAAGTTCAGTAGGTTTTACTTGATATAATTCATTGATAGTCTAAATAATAGAGAAACTTTAGTAACACCGGTAATTGTTCACTCTTCCTCGTGGGATCGACTCGATATATACCCTAAACTACTAGTTGACCTGTATACTTGCAGTGAAACGGGTGTAAATCGGATTTTTTAACTTGTACGTATAGCAAAATCCCGTCAGGAGGCCAAACGAATTACAAATTTTAGTTTATATGTGAACAACCAAGTATATCATTTAACCTTGGGATCAAGCCGTTATTGAGAGTAGCTAGTACCTTGGCAGATTTTCCTGCATCATTTTTCTCATTTTTCTTGTCGCTTTCATAGTGTCATTTTTCTCCATTTTCTACAAATGGAGAAATGGAGCATTGTTGTATTGTTGCACCAAAGAGGATACCTAATTGACTTGAAATCTTAAGGCAAGCAATTGAAAACATTCGACATATTAGTAACCTGATTTAGTCTGGGAACCAACTGTTGTAACCAGAAAAAGAAAAAGAAATATAGAAAGTTAAACCTTAGTTGAAACCCGAAATAAAGCAATTTCATCTACTAATTTCTGCTATGTTATAGGTACAAATCAACATTCTAGGTCAATAATGTTTTTTCAAGATTTGGATTGAAATCAAGATACTGTCGTTGTCCACCCAAACTACTGGTCCCAATAAAATGTGAATAATTAATTACCAACCACAATTAAATAGTTTTGGTGCCATAGGAAGTAAAGTGTGGTCATGGAATTTGGCCACTTATTAATAAATCCAGAGTTGGTATCTGAGAGGTTTATGCCAAGCCAATTGGGATGGATGTGAGAGATGCTGTAGGAGTTGCCATTGTCTCTTTCGGAGGTAGCCTTAATGTGTCTCTTAGGCCAACCCAGTGTTTACTACCAATATGCGTTGTTCGAAAATTACCAATGCTGTAGGAGTTAACTGAATTGGCCAAATTTAGCCCTATCATACACATCTTGGTTAGTCTACTAAGGTATGAAATAATTGTCACACACTCTAATTCAATCGTATGTTTCCAAATATAAGATTGCAATAATCCGATGAAATGAAAACTCTTCCAAATGTCTAGTGGATTTTTGTAATAGAGTCTCATTAGTATACCTAATATACGCCTAAGTTACATTGTGAATGCACATACTTATATTTATTCCACTCTCTGAATTGATATACTTTCCCAAATTAAGTATACTTTTACAAAACAACAATAATAATTAAATAAAATAAATCTTAACAGCTGCCCACTAGAAATTTGCTAACCAAATTCATTTCTAATGTACCTTTGTACAGGACTTTTTAAGTTTTATCTTAGTAAGATCCTATAAGATATTCTCCTATTTTATTAAGGTGATAGATCCCTTGTAATTGAGCATATACATATCTCCTTAGCAATGCTTTTAAATTAGGACAAGACAGTGAAGCGAAAAACCTTTCGATTCGTGGTTCAATTGGTTTAACTCCGGTTCAAAGATTTAATAATTTTTTTAATTTATTTTAGCTTTAAGAAATTTGAATAAAATTAAAATATTTATTTTTGAAAATAAAAATTTAATAAAAACCGGTTGAACCTTTTGATTTTTACCAATTTAACTGATTCTTGACCATATTTGACCAGTTCAATTGATTCTTTGAGTTATTAATTGAATTGGACCGGAGAAATAATCGATTCGCAGTTTGATCAGTTGAACTGGCCGGTCCAATCCGATTTTCAAAACCCTGCTTCTTAAATTGGATTAGTGGATTCTAGATCTTCTACAACCTACTACATATCTCAAAAGCCAAGTACGCTTGTGTGATGAATGCCGAATTGTTTCAGTTGACAGTGAACCCCTCACAATCACACACGCGCTGTCTCTAGACAATTGCTAGTCTTATCTACCTTACTGCTGCTCGATGAAATGCTATCAATTTTAGTATTCCGTGAAGCTTTTTCAAGTTTAATCCACTGACGCTGTTGCAGTTTTGCAAAGGTTGGGACATATGAGAGGTTCCACTTTCCTGTCAACTGCATTGTAGAAGGTAGACAATATTAAAACAGATGTAACTACTAAAACAATAAATGTAGCTATTAAAATAATAATTTGTAAAATCACAATAAATTTTGTCACACATTAAAATTTGTATTCCATTTTTAATCCCATTTATACAAATTCGAATTGAGTTTATCTGGTCCATGATTACATGGTGCAATTACTCTACCGATTGCAGGAAATCTCAATCCCACGTTTATTCCACTGACATTATTGCAGTTTAGCAAATGTTAGGATGTGTCAGAGGGACCGTTAAGAGCCTTTTCTGATGTTAATTGGCCCAGTGATTTACTGATCACCGTCCAACAAGAGGTTATTGTTTCTTTCTCGATTGACTCTCTCATCTTTTGATGCAATAATAAAATAACGGTTTATTTAACGGTTTCCATAAAACACTCGTTAATATATATTTTGGGTGTTATATATTTGAAAATATATGATTAATTAAAAAAAGTAAATAAATACAATAGAGGATAGATAAGATTAAATAGAAAAAGTACATAAATATAAGAGAGAATAATAATTATTAATATATGTATATATATGATAGGTTTAGTGAATACTTAGATGCGTTAACAAGTAAAAAAATCCATAAAATTATATGTAGGCTAGTTCATGGCCTAGTACTATACTCTTGCTAATAATGCAACCGAGCTCCTCTAGTTCATACCGATCTGTTACCGTAAGAAGATGTTTACACGTTTTCACCCAAACTGTTGCCAAATCATAGAAAAGAACTGGCCAAAAAGTATCAATCAATGTGACAACACCTGCACCTGCTAACTTCATTTCTTTTAGTTTTATGGTAGATGGTGGCTGTTTCACCTTTAAATCTGCCCATCAAGCCTTGCAGCAACACTCTGTTTAAATTGCCTTGGCATTCTTTATATGGTGTAAAGGGTGGCATTATTTCTAGATATTCCTATATCTTTTAGGTTCAATCTCGAACCTGGTAGTGGGCTATTGTAGATGATAATATTTCTTTTTAAAAAACGTGGGTATTTGGCAAGGCATTTTATGTCCATCCACGGGGGACAAAAGTCCATAACTTAGAAGTATTAAAAATTATGTTAATACTAGAAACAAATTTGATAAAATCAAGAAGATTTATAAAATATCATTATTGTCTAACAAGTAAAATCATAACACCAACTAACACTGCTGTAACCCATACTTGAGCCATCTAGGGTCATGTTAGTAGAGATATTTATATCTAGGTTTCAATAAAAAGGAAACACATATATAGGAAACAAAGTTATGAATGTTCTACTTTACATTTTATCAAACTGTTCTCAAAGAGGAAATAAATGGAATCCTTCTTTGAAACGACTAGAAATAATCAGTATAAGAAACAAAGAAAGGAAGAAAAGATAGCAAAAACAGAATCGAAACCTCAAGAAAAGAACACCTTGTTTTGTGCATTATGTAATCAAAATTAGCTGATCACTTCTTTTTTATTTTTAAAAATTTTTCCCCCAGGAAAAGCGTGAGATTTATGAATTAGCTAATCTCTTATTGTTGGGAGCCAACACATTTTTATGCTATATGGAGATCAGTGCAAGCTATGATATGATATATCTATCATAAGCCATCTCCTTGGCTAATTGAACTTCAGCAGTAGTTCCTGTTGGATCCTTAATCCAACGTTGGACTTATATGTGAATAATTATGGATTGCAAACTATCAAATAAGGTTAAATCCAATTAAATTGATCAAATAGGGTTTGGACTTAATGTATCTAATAGGATGTAGGCCTTTAATGTGTAGAGACTTAAGGGCTCCTATTTCTATGATGGGCTGAAATAGGGCTCCAAAGGGTAACAGGAATGTTACCTATAAACAGGGTTATGGTCCCTAAGTCACAAGTATCATTCTATTTATCGTATTCCCCAGTACCACAAAATATAGCTCTTCCCTGATATCTCATCGTTAGGAAAGATACCAGAGAGATACTAAAGGGCTCTCTAGGATCGGCGAATACGTGTTGACCTGGAAGGCCACCCCAAATAACAAAGGATTTAGGTGTCAGTTTGTCAATATGAATTCAGGTACGCTTCCGCTATTTTACTGTTAATATATTTCTTAATAATCGCCATATAGATCTTGGGTTTAATAGGTGATGGCTTTCACCAAAGGTTAATATAAATTACCACCCTAACAAGTGGTATCAGAGCCCATATGGTTGATTATTGGGAAATAATTTGGATTTAGAAATTCATAATTTTTGAGTTTTTGTTCATATAGAACTATGATTAATTTTGGCCTTGCTTGCACGGTTAACAAGTTTTGTTCCGTGGGTTTGCCCAAGTTAATATCGCTTCACGTTAATTGCCGATCATGAGAATTGTACAAAAGTAATCTGGTGGTTAGAGTTGTACAATTCGGCAATTTAGAAAGGTACAAATAACTTTTGTTTGTGGGTTTCGTGGGTCACTTTACCAAATATGATAAAGAAAGGATGAATTCGTGGGTTCCACCACTATGATGGAAAAGTCTTCATAAGGCTTTCATGGCCATAATTATTCCATGGTTATGGTTTTGATTCACGGAAATTTTGGTCAAATACTATTCTGGTCATGATTGGTTGCATATGCTATAGACTTATAGTCTAGTGCTCATGGCAGTAGCTAATTCATGAATTGTACTATCTATTGTTTCGGTTAACATTGAGTTCTGCATTTTAGGCATTTCGCCTTGTTTGAAATTATGACCAACTGGCACGTGTTTCAAAAAAAAAGTTTAGTTGTGCTAGTTAATTGTTTATTTTGTTTATATCGCTTGAATCCATTTATGTATATGCCTTTGATTATAAAATTAGGACAATTAACTTGAATTTTGACTTGTTTCCTTGTTTGAGAGCCAATATGTATATATTTATGTTAAGCAAAATTAGGGTTTCTTTAATTTAAATGAACCCTAATAAAGTTAATAGGACATTTAAACTTATAAAGTCCATATATTAGGCCCACTAAATATAATTTTTTATAAAGCAATTATGGACTTCAAGAAAATTTGGATTTGAAATATAAATTGGGTCAAATTATGGATATGGACCTTTGGTCCAATAAGTTTTGATCCAATTTGATTGGTTTGACCACGTTTTGATCAGAGTTGACCAAAGTTGATTTTGATCAAAATTTTGGTTTAATTTGTATAGTTTTAAATTTGAATATTGGTATGATTATATATATTTTAGAGTAAATTAATTGAAATAATATGTCACCAAAGTGGCATCTATTATGGAAATTAATTTATTTTAAAATATAACTAGTTCGGTACCTGTAATTTTATGAATATTCATCAGCCCAAAGGAAGATCAATATTTAATAAAATTACATGTGCACTTGTGGTAATAAATACGTGATAATTATTTGGATTTTACATGCGATTTATAAATTGACCCAAAGAAAAATTTATTTTTGACATTTTATTATTATCAGTATTTATTACTGCACCAAGATATCACTTAAAAGTTAATATTTTTTGTCCAAAGACAAAATATTAATGGAATATCGGTATCTTGAGATGAGATTATTTTTATTTAAATTTATTATCATTTTGGTTTATATGAGCATGTTTTAATTATTCTATTATTTCTGTTCAGTTGCAAATGATCTTACGAATATTACTACCAATATCAATAATATTCCTATGTTGAATGGCACAAACTTCAAGTCTTGAAAAGAAAATCTCTTGATAGTACTTGGAGTAATGGATCTCGACCTTGCATTAAGGGATGATTCTCCCCCACCTCTTACAGATCAGAGTACCTCTGATGAAAAGAAATATAATGAGAGGTGGGAGAGATCGAATCGCTTGTGTCTGATGATCATTAAAAAGGCCGTTCCAAAAGCATTTAGAGGAACAATGTAAGAAACGATAATAACCGCTAAAGAGTTCTTTCAGGACATTGAAAAAAAGGTTTGTCAAGAACGAAAAGTCTGAAATTAGTACGCTCTTGACACGCCTAGTTTTAATGAAATATAGTGGTAAAGACAATATCAGAGAGTACATTATGGAAATGTCTCACTTTGTTTCAAAATTAAATGCACTTAAACTGACACTCTCTGAAGAGTTACTAGTGCATTTGATTTTAATATCTCTTCCTACACAGTTTAGTCAGTTTAAGGTGAGTTACAACTGTCAAAAGGAGATTTGGTTTCTAAATGAACTCATCTCACACTGTGTAGAGAAAGAGGAAAGGTTGAAACAAGACCAGACAGAAAGTGTCCATCTGATATCAACCACTAATAATAAAAGTAAGGGATTTAAGAGAAAGAAGGAAAAAGGAACTGCAGGTACAGCGCTACAAAAGAAATAACAAAAGAAATCAGATGATCAGGGAAAGAATAGTTGTTTCTTCTGTGGAGCTGAAGGGCATAAAAAGAAACATTGCACCAACTATCACGCTTGGCGTGCTAAGAAAGGTATGCTTCTTAATTTGGTTTGTTCTGAGGTTAATTTAACTTTGGTACCTAGACATACATGGTGGTTAGATTCTGGTGCAACAATTCACATTAATGTGTCTATGCAGGGTTGCCTGAATTGCCGAAAACCTAATGATAATGAAAAATATATCTACGTGGGCGATGGCAAAACAGTTCAAGTTGAGGCAATTGGAGTTTTTAGATTATTGTTACAGACTGGATTTTATTTGAATCTTAATGAAACATTTGTTGTACCGTCTTTTCGACGGAATTTAATTTCTATTTCTGCTTTGGATAAATTTGGTTATTTTTGTTCATTTGAAAATGAAAAATTTGAATTGTTTCATGATTCAAAATTGGTTGATTCTGGTTCTTTAATGCACTACGATAATCTATATTTAATGGATACAATTGTCTCATTTAATGAATCTCTGCATTTGAGTACTAGAGGAGTAAAGAGAAAATTAACCAATGAGAATTCAACTGCATTATGGTACAAGAGATTGGGACATATCTCCAAACGGAGAATGAAAAGACTTGTGTCAAATGAAATTCTCGACCCCTTGAATTTTACAA
Organism: Coffea humblotiana; assembly: GCA_023065735.1. NCBI lineage: Eukaryota > Viridiplantae > Streptophyta > Magnoliopsida > Gentianales > Rubiaceae > Coffea > Coffea humblotiana. Next base: position 24,688,589 of record CM041210.1, read on the forward strand.
ATTTTGATAATTGTATTAACTATATAAAGGGGAAACAAACCAATAAAAGGAGATTTGAAACCAACAAGTCCTCAGACGTCTTAGAACTTATACATACAGATATTTGTGGACCATTTCCTACATCTGCTTGGAATGGTCAATAATATTTTATAACGTTCATAGACGATTTTTCAAGATATGACTACATATATCTCATTTCAGAAAAGTCACAATCACTGGACGTGTTCAAAAATTTTAAAACTGAAGTTGAGAATCAACTCAACAAAAGAATTAAAAGCGTCAGATCTGACCGTGGTGGTGAATACTATGGTAGATATGACTGTTCAGGTGAACAACGTCCAGGACCATTTGCTAAATACCTAGAGGAATGCGGTATCGTCCCACAGTACAATATACTGGGTTCAACCACTATTAATGGTGTAGCTGAAAGACGAAATAGAACGCTTAAAGACATGGTAAGGAGTATGATATGTCATTCTATCTTACCAGAGTCACTTTGGGGAGAAGCACTTAAGACTGCAGCATATATCTTTAACAGAGTTCCAACTAAAACAACTATCAAAACCCCTTATGAGATTTGGACAGGAAAAAAGTCCAGTTTAAAGCATTTACATATTTGGAGATGTCCAGTTGAGGCAAGGCCTTATAGGCCAAATGAAAAGAAACTGGATTAAAAAACGATTAGTTGTTATTTTATTGGATACTTTGAAAGATTCAGAAGTTACAAGTTTTATGATTCCACGACTAAATCAATTTTTGAGACAGGAAATGCCCGATTCTTTGAAGATGTCGAGTTTCGGGAAGAAAATACAGTAAGGGACATTGTTTTTAAAGAAAAATATATTAATATTTTCACAGGTGTCATTGATCTTATTCAGAATCCTATTCTTGAACAAGATCACGACATAATAAATCAAGACAATGTCGAAAAATAAACTGTTATAGAAGAACAAACTCTTCCTCTCCAAAAACCAGTGCCATTAAGAAGATCCACTAGAGAAAGGAGAAGTGTAGTACCAGATGATTACATTATTTTTCTCCAAGAACATGAGAATGACTCTGGACTGATGGAAGATGATTCAATCAATTTTCGTCAAGTCATGGAAAGTTCAAATTCTCAAAGGTGAATCGATGTTATGAATGAGAAAATTAAATCCATGAAAGACAATGATATTTGGGATCTTGTCCCATTGTCAGAAGGAGCGAAACCCATTGGTTATAAATGGATATTTAAAATAAAAAAGGATTTGAAAAGTAATGTGATAAAATACAAAACTCGTCTTGTCGCCAAGGGATTTACACAAAAAGAAGGTATCGACTACAACGAAACCTTCTCTCCGGTCTCTTCAAAAGATTCTTTTAGAATTATCATGGTATTAGTGGCGCATTTCGATCTTGAGTTACATTAGATGGATGTAAATACAGTGTTTCTCAATGGTAATATTGATGAGACAATTTATATAGTGCAACCAGAAAACTTTGTATTAGGAGATCCAAAGAATATGGTTTGCAAATTTAAAAAATTCATCTATGGGTTCAAATAAGCGTCTCGACAATGGTATTTCAAATTTCATCAAGTGATCATTTCATTTGATTTTGAGATGAATTCAGTAGATGATTGCATATACCATAAGTTCTGTGAGACCAAATTATTTTTCTGGTATTGTACGTTGATGACATTTTACTTGTCAACAATGATATTGGTCTATTGCATGAAATCAAAAAATTTTTAACTAAAAATTTTGAGATGAAAGATCTTGGTGATGCATCTTTTGTGTTAGGCATACAAATACACAGGAATCGATCTCGGGTTATTTTAAAACTATCATAAAGGGGCTATATCGAAAAGATTATCAAAAAATATGGCATGCAAAATTGTAAATCAGGTGACACTCCCGTGGCTAAAAGAGACAAATTTAGTCTTGAGCAGTGTCCTAAGAATGCTTTTGAGAAAAAAGAGATGTAAAAGATTCCTTATGCGTCAGCAGTAGAGAGTCTAATGTATGTTCAAGTATGTACGCGTCCGAATATTACGTACATTACTGGAATGTTGGGTAGATATTTAAGCAATCCTGGATTAAATCATTGGAAAGCAATCAAACGGGTCTTACGGTATCTACAGAAAATAAAAGACTACATGCTCAAGTATCGGAAGTCAGATGAGTTAGAAATCATTGGATATACTGATTCCGATTATGCTGGATGTCAAGATACTATGAAATCAACGTCAGGCTATATCTACTTATTGGCTGGAGGTGCTATATCCTGAAATAGTGCTAAACAGTCCCTCATAACATTTTCTACTATAGCTGCAGAATTTATAACTTGTTATGAAATATCCAATCAAGGAATTTGGCTGCGAAATTTTGTCACAGGATTACGTGTAGTGGATAGTATTGAAAGACCACTCAAATTATTTTGTGACAATAAGTCAGCAGTCCTATATTCCAATAATAATAGGAGTTCGACGAAATCTGAACATATAGATATCAAGTTCTTGGCTGTTAAACAAAGAGTGCAGAATGGACAGTTATTGATAGAGCATATCGGGACAAACTCCATGGTTGCGGATCTGCTTACTAAGGGATTGCCACAAAATTTTTTTATAAGCATACTGCTCGTATGGGTGTCGTGTTATTAAATGATGTACAGTTTTAGTGAGAGTTTGTTATTTTAAACGTTCTTATGATATTTTTCGGTTATTAAAGATTTAAAGATATTTTATGCACAAATAAAGTTTGAATTTATTTACACTCTAATTTTGGTATGGTTTGATCTCATCAAAATTTAAGGTGGATCAATTGGAAATATGCAGGTTTTGATCACATTGTATGAAATTTCCATGCTACACATCCATATCATGATTCATGTCATTCAATTGTATCGATATATGTGACAATTGATGGGTCGAGTTACGAAATTGTAACAAAGGCTGCTTTGATCCTATATTGGTGTGATTAATGGATCGAATTGGCTACAGATACATTTTAGTAATGACAGTATAGTTGAACTCATACAATTAATTGCAAAACATAATTATAAGATTACACATATAGTCCAAATGGGAGATTGTTGGATCCTTAATCCAACGTTGGACTTATATGTGAATAATTATGGGTTGCAAACTGTCAAATAAGGTTAAATCCAATTAAAGTGATCAAATAGGATTTGAATTTAATGTATCTAATAGGATGTAGGCCTTTAATGTGTAGAGACTTAAGAGCTCCTATTTCTATGATGGGCTGAAATAGGGTTCCAAAGGGTAACAGGAATGTTACCTATAAATAGGGTTATGGTCATCAGGTCACAAGTATCATTCTATTTGTCGTATTCCCCAATATCACAAAATATAGCTCTTCCCTAATATCCCATCGTCAGGAAAAATACCAGAGAGATACTAAAGGGTTCTCTAGAATCGACAAATACCTGTTGATCTGGAAGACCACCCCAAATAACAAAGGATTTAGATGCCAGTTTGTCAATATGAATTCAGGTACGTTTCCGCTATTTTACTGTTAATATATTTTTTAATAATCGCCATATAGATCTTGGGTTTAATAGGTGATGACTTTCACCAAAGGTTAATATAAATTACCACCCTAACAGTTCCGTCAGGGAAAGTCCCGATCTTGTGTTGATAAATCAACTAATTTAGGTTTGCCGTAGCTCTCCATGTGGAAGGAATCGCTCTACAGTAGGAACTAGGAAATGTCTCAGTATCATGCTTTGTGCATTTTGGACCAGAAGCTCGGATCGCTCAGGAATCGTCTAGCTAAAAGTCACAGAATGGATGGAATAGACGGGATCTGCTTGGATTTAAAATAGTATTGAGGAATATAAGTTTGGACGTAATCTATCTATATGTATTTTGAGATTAATTTAAGCGGGATTACTTTAGGATGTGTTTGGATTAATCCCGCCCAATACTCAAATTTATTTTCTACATTCTTTTTTCCGTTAATTCTTTTTTTGTTTTTTATATAACTTTTCATATCTTTAATTTATTAAATTTCTTTTGGTCTTATTGTAAATTTATATTTCCTTAATTATTTTTTCCCTCAAATTTTCTTTTATTTGTTTTCTATGTATATATTTTTTAATATTTAATTTCCAATGTTGCTAAATTTTAGTTGGGGAAAAAATAAGTTCTATAAAACATAAAAGACTCATACTTATGATTACAAAGAAATGGCTTCAAAAGTATTTTGCAGAACTAAATTTCAGATTAAATTACAGATGCAACAACTCACTACCATCATTAACTACAATAGCTAAGCTCTTCCCAATGAGAATGCATGAATTCATTTTTATTCCTTTTTGAATGTGGTGCTTCACACACAAAAAAATGAATCTTACCAGAGGACTAAAAGTAACAACCCTCGATTACTTCAGATTTAGATTGGCTCAAATCACTAACATGGCCAGTAATGTAATATAACTATCATTTGGGACAGAGGAACTTTTAGATGAATTAAATTTTTGGTGAGACGTTTGGATCCCAACAAGTGTCCAAGAGTTTTTTAAGAATTCTCAATATTTGATGACCTCAAAACTAGAAAGCCCATCCCACCCAAAATCCCTTTGGGTATAAGTAATTCATTGGAACTTGGGATAAATTTCCATCTCTACGTTTGGCATTTCCCATTGTGGATAGTGTCACGTGTCCAAACAACCAATTGACGTGAAAGATGGTGTCCAATCACAATTACATTGTGATGGGGAGATCACTAACATGACCACTAATGTTTTATAACTATCATTTGGGACAAAGGAACTTTTGGATGAATTAAATTTTTGATGAGATGTTTGGTCCCAACGAATGTCCAAGATTTTTTTTAAGAATTCTCGATATTTGATGGGTATAAATGGTATTAGTGCCATTTCAGGTCCAACCTCAACCTATGAAATTCCAACACCAACGCTACATTATACTTCTTTCGGATTTTATGTGAATCTATCAACTTCTTCTTGCACATTGATAAGGCAGATCCATTGGTGATAAAATGCCTTGAACTATTGATAATGACTCCATGAATTTTCTTACTCACAATTGCACCATCAACTTTAGTTTCGCTGGGTGAATTTTTTCCAATTTCTTCTTATCATAACTCAAGAAGAGCATGCTGAAAATTAAAGAAGACATATGATCCAAAAAATATGATAATAGAAAAGTGATGTAAGTTTGCATGTTTAATTCCCTTAAATAGTGGCACTTTGACCAAGGATGATGGAATGGAGATTTCTTCTACATCTAAAGATTTTGTTCTTTTCTTTGACAAATTCCATTGGTGATCTTGGCAGCTGTTTCCACTTGTTGATGAGTTTTTATTCTCATAAATTCCACCTTGAGTAGATCTCCTATGCTTAGCATGGGCTCTTGGTCGGCTGTCGAAACCTCCAAAATATAATACTGATTCCCCAATCACAATAAAGAAATTTTTATAACCAAGGGAGATTTAATTCTAAATATCCTACAGGAAACTGAAATTAGAAAAGAAAGGAGAGTTGAATTAAGAATTTAATAAAAAAATTTAGAAAAAATTAAAGAAACTAATCAATTAAAAATAACTCAGTTCAAAGGTCAAACCTCCGCTCCATAAAATTGGTTGACCATTGAAGTGCAACAATCATCCTTTCAATTCAAGCAAATAAATTCAATTACCTTCAAAACTAAAGGAAATCGAGATATTCAACAGTAAAATTAATAAGAAAAAGCTTTCAATTATTTCCTTTTTATCGAGGAAATTCGTTATTGAAAAACAATTTTGAGTCACCCAATAATAGCATTAAAATAGAGAATGTAAATTTATTCCAAATAACCATTCAAAAGTTTAAATGATTTAACTTGTCTTATTTCTCCTAGTAAATTAACATGAAAGAGGTAGCTAATCAAGTTAATTCACTTTGCTTCTTGTTCTAATCCTAAATAATAATTATGAATGAAGTTTTGCACCGGTGACATACTTTAAGAGTTAGTTTTTATTCACTATAACAATAAGTATTGGACTATTTAATAGCAAAGTACCATATTCGTCTCCAATTTGAAGAAAACTCTCAGCGTTAATGGAATGCATAAGAATATCAGTGTTTATTAACAAAGTGCACCCTTTTAAACAGTGAGATTGCCAAAATAAAAGAAAAAAATTTTGAGTCCTCGATTACCATAATAGAATAGTAAAAGGCCAAATATGAGGTCTTCATTTGGGTTTCTTTAGTAACTAATTTTTTGGTATTAATAGTACTAAATTAGACATGCCAGAAAATAAAATCAATGTTTATCTTCATGACTAGTTTCATGTGATTTTAAATTTACAAATTCCTCAAGGTATATGCAAATTTATACCTTTCCCATTGGTTAATATTTTAAATTCAAAGTCCCACAAATCCAAGTGGCCTAGATTATCATCATCATCAGAGCTTCCTACATATTGAATAATCTTTCTCCATGCATCAAAATCAGCCCAAAACAAAACAAAAAGAAAAGAAAAAAAATTCCTTTTTTATAAGCAAAACTGAAAAACGAAAAGAAAAAAAAAACACACACACACACACACACATATCTAAGAAGGAAATAACCACTAATCAATTATAGGGCCTTCGAAGAGTGCTGATTCAAACTTGAAGTTTAGAGAATCATCCTCCCATTAAGATAGAAAATGAGGTGACTATTGAGAGGCCTCTCAATGCATAACAACAATCACCTGAAAAAAAAAAAGCAAGAAAACAATCTTAGTGTGATTAGTTATGATGACAAAAAGGAGAGACAAATAATAGTTATGAAGAAAGAAAGAGAGATGAGGTACGAAAATAGCGGAGGCGAGTGGAAGAAGACAAGTAGGTTTCTCATGTATATAGTATTGTTCAGTGAGAGGAGAGACAGTTGGGCCCAAACTAAGAAAATTTTGGGAGAAAAAATTTTAGCTAAAAAGAGAAAGTTGCCACATGTCAAAAGAAGGAGAGTAAACATGACAAAAGGAAAGCATGTTACAATAAGTTCACTTTCTATTTTTTTTCCCTTACCTCTCTCCCCTAATCCCTCCCTTTCCCCAAACCTAGAAACTATGTTCGAAACCTAGTCTGTCAAGTGGGACATAAAGCTCCTAACCAATGGCCGAGACAAGAATAATTGGTAGATATAATAGGTGGATAATAGGCAAATATGACTATAGAAACAAGAATTCATCTCTATCTTATGATAGTACTCTTGCATCCCTGTCTCTAGTTTTCAATGTGTAGTCCAACACACTTTACAAAAGTGCATGTGATATGCTTATAATATTTACTTAATTTCAATATAATTTTATATAAATATTCACTTAACTCCCCTTTAATTTTGCATATATCTGCATAAGTCTTTATAGTTTTACACAAATTGGTTAGTCTTTATTCAATTTAGGCAATAGTAATATTTAAAATAAAATATTATGGAGACTATTTTTTGTCAAATTCTCACTTTATATAAGACTACAGGAAGGTTATGCAGTGATTTTGAAACTTTAGAAGATTCTATGGTACCATGCAAAAGCACATGGAGGTTATGATTAATCTATCTATCAAATAAGATTCTGCTACCCATTTTAAGGCAAGATCCCTTCAATTGTCCATAATGCATGTTTTGCAGTTGAAGCGAAGTTACACTTTCAAAACTTGGAAAAAATGAAAGAAACAATAACAGAGTCAAAGATGATTAATCTTTAGATTATCATCATTCTTTATAGCAAAAGGTGATTAAATTCTACAACAAAAATGATCTTTAACGGCATTTAAAGGTGTCAGTATAGATAATCTAACCTCACACTTTACCTTTCCTCATATCTCAGACGAGTGTCGTCCCTTCCAATGTGGGGATAGGTTCGTACCATTCAAATGTGTCAGGAATATTATGCTGTTATAGCGTCCCATCTACCAACCAAAATCTCTTTTTTTGATAATCAAAAGTGTCAAGATAGCTGTAGTACAACATTAGGATATCGAATTCTATGAAGGCATCTTGAGTTGTCTTAATATATGGCTTTTAAGGACACTTAGCCATGTCAATTTACATTGCTTTGGACCACATGCGACTGTGTCATTAGATATTGCTTTAGAAGTTGAGCTATGCTGACACTTTTAATTGTTAGGAGTTTTTTTTTGTTTTTTTTTATATAGAAGCAACCTGCAGGTAGTGCTCCCTACTGTACATTCCGTCAATCACAAACCCAAAGGACTTGTAAAATTATCCCAAAGAGCAGAATGCATATAGTAGTTTAAAAGCAAAAGTCAATGCTCAAATATAATTTGTTGAACTAAAAGTCGGTAACAAGTACTAACATAGCAAGTACTAAAAGGTTCTCATGTGCACAACCTTGAAAGACTCTCTTGTGCACAAACTAAAAGATTCTCATCCCTAACAAGTTGAAAGAACTTGCAGTAGCTTCCAAACTTTCCAATGAAATGAGAGCTTTCAGTCATAACCACGAAGTCCCCATCAATCTTCAGCTGATTCCACCTGTGCATAGAGTTTGTGGGGATCATTAGATCATCATAGCTAGCAATAAAATTCCAGAAAAGCCACAATGTAAGTAAGTGCATATCTCACCAAATGACAAGGCCAAGCAACTGGTGCACCAAGTGCATCTCGAATTGTTTGTTGTAAATCATACAGTCTAATCAATTACTCACGTGGACTCAATGCAATTTGTATCTGTATTTCACACCAGTTTGGTCCAAGAGCTTGTTCCCCGACCTCATCCAATGGATTCAGACTTTGTAAATATCCCTTTGCCACGATTTTTGTTGGGTCAAACAAACTTTTTAGTGAAACCATATTCCCTACCTAGTAAAGATCCAACAAGTACAAGAATCAAAGTCATGCCAAATTTCAAATTTACCACCTAAAAGTTTAGAAGTTGTAAAAACTTACTCGAATAGGTCGCGTAGCTCGCGTTGGAGTATGGTTTGAAACATTGTTAGATGATGATGTAGGATATCTCGGGTTGTCAATTGGATCGCCCCTTCCATGTTGAACTAAAATCATTTTCTTCAAGTTGGCAAGTTCCTCATCTTGTTGCTAAAGCCTTTCCTCCAAACGGACCAATGTTGACTGTTGTTGAATATTTATACAGTAACATGTGTTATGACTAGGAATGTCTTCCCATAAATCCGTTGGATTCACACCGTCACTAAACAAGCGAGCATGACCATGTTTGTCTTACCCAACCACTTGGGCAAATATATCATTTCGACCAACTGCATCTTACGAATCCGATGGAAGCTGATTTTTCACCTCATTCATTTTTTGCTACATAATAAAGGAAAACACTTGTTATTGCAAATGTAATTGATAGGCAGCGATTGTATCATTTATTTTATTATTAATTTCCCCTATTACCTAACCCGATGTGGATTAATTATTAGATTCTACTCACTTTTCGTAATTTACATTTATTTCAGGGAGCAGAACAAAAATACCACAACAAACGCCAATTTGACAGTCATCGGGGAAGAGTTCAAATAGCAGGCATTCAGGGGTATTTTTGGAACAAGGAGTCACAAGCCCTTTTTGGTAATTTGACGGAAGACAGCTTGGGAAAAAGGATGAAAAAGGCTAAAGTCTTCTATTCCGCTGGAGGGGCCGCCGCACAAGGGCCAAGCGTGAGAAGTAGTTAGCAATTAGATAGAGGAGAAAGATAGCAGAGATTAGGTATTACATTTTGGGAGCCTTTTGTTGACTTTTCCATTGTTAGCTTTTGGGCAAATGTTAGCTCACGTATGGCAAGAACAATTGAAGACTAGAATCATGCTCTGTAGTTTTCACTTTGACTTTTCCATTGCCATCTTTTAGTAGTTGCTCCCTGCGGATGTCAAGGACAATTAGAACCAAGCAATCACTTTTGTAGTTTAGCTTTTCGTTTCATGATTCAAACGAATTGAGTTCTCTAAATCAGAGACCATGGCCGCAATTACTTCTGAATTTTCGCATGGATTTTTTGCATCAAATATGAACTAATTCCCTCACTTTAGTCAAGGGACAACGAAGGCTCTGGTTCGCCTAAAAATTGTGAGATCGATTTAATTTTATCTTTTTCTTTTATTTATTGGTATTCGCATATTCTTTGATTGCAGTACTTATGACTACTTGATTAATTGATTATCTTGGATCCGGATAATTATTTAATTTGGTAATCTATTGTAAATTAGGGCATTTAAATCCGTAATTGTTTAATTGACTTGAAATAGTGACAACTGGCACAATTAGATTTGTGTCAGATAACCCTGGTAGTGCGTTATTTGGTTAGAATAGGGCTCCTCTAATACGTAAGGTAATTGGGGAATTAAATTTTATGGGCGTACCTAGGATTATTTCTCAATTAAAACAGTGATTAATGGGCGTATCTTAATCACCGACATAGTAAGGAGGGGTTGGCTATCATCGCTTGTTTGGCAATTATAACCTATTTATTAATAAATAATTGGAATTTCTTGTACATCGATGATCAATTAGGTGAACCATTACTGAAGTTATTTTTTTTTACCTTGGTTTTAACGAATTGTCATTTAATTTTTAGTTTGTTATTTTGTTTTTAGTTGAATTATTTTAATTGTCATCTTTGATACAAAAACACCCCCTGTGCTACTTTGAATTTCTAAAGAGACAAATATCCCCAGTCCCTGAGGATACGACCCTATTTGCCCTGTCTACAAATTCGTAATTATTTATAAAAAAGTCATCCCATTCGGGTATATCGGATCAAGCAAACTCTTCGGGAACAGGGTGAATCAAATAACCTATTGCACACCTAGAGTCCCTACTCCAGTACTTGGAATCGGGTTTTGATTATTTTAATTGGCAATTAGGTTTATTTTTTTATTATTGCACAGGTTTCGACAACCTGTCAGTAATGAAAACAATGGTAGAATTTATAGACTTGTGTTTCGAGGATCCTTACCAAATTCTCAGCAACTATAGTACTTGATGGAGGCCCTGTTTGGAAGGTGAGTTTTTTGGGAGTTTGTCTAAAATTTTACTGTAACTTACTGTAGAAATTTTTTAAAAATTTTTGAAATGTGTAGATTTTTGAATATTTTGAAATGTATAGTTTTAAAACTTTAAAAAAAAAATTTTGAGATTACTGTAGTTAAAGTTTTTAAAAAACTTGTAGCAGATAAACTTGGCAAAAAATTTGGGTTCCAAACAAGGCCGGAGTTCTATCGGCATGGGTATAAAACTTATTGAACATTTCTACTCTAGTAGGAGGTCTTCCCAACTGTTTGGCCTATAAGAAATTGAATTTTTTTAATTATAGTTTTAGCATCTAGCATATAATTAAAAAACAAGCTAACAAAATCAACCATGTATGAGTCCAAAAAATTAGCAACTCCCACAATTCGGTTAGTTCTTTAACTAGAGACTGTAAATAAATATCGATATTATTTCCAGGAGAGAATGGTACGGATATTAACAAGGACAACATGAAGTACGGTTGTTTCATACACATCCATGAAGGTAAGTTATATGGTATTAAAACCACAGGTCAAGTACTGTGTGTAGAACTCATGTTGTTAAATGGATTAAACCCATCAGACGCCAACCCCAATATAACATTTCAACAATCCTTAGCAAATTCTGGATGTAGATGGTCAAAAGTTTGCTAAGCTAGAGAATCAGCTGGATGTCACATACAACCATCTTTTGTACGTTTTTCCTCATGCCATCTCATCTAAGATGCAATTTTAGAAGACATGAATAGTCTTTGTAATCTAGCTTTTAAGGGAAAATGCCACAATACTTTTTGAGGAATTTTTCTTTTTTCACCAGTTGGATCATTTTTTGAGGCAACCCATCTAAACTCATTACATGTTTCGCATGAAGTTCTTTTTTCAGCACTACCCCCATTAAAGAGAACAATCATTAGAACATGCATCGATCTTTTCATAACCCAACCCCAATGTATTCATCAATTTCTCAGCCTCATAGCAAGAAGAAGGCAAATTAGTCATGGCCTCCGGAAATGCTTCACTCAACAGCTCAAGAAGCATATTGAAAATTTTGTTACTCAGCTTACCAAGGCATTTTAGGTGAAGTAAACGAATAATAAAAGACAACTTCGAGAAATTTTTGCAACCATTATACAAATCCTGTTGAGAATCATCAATCAATTTGTAAAATTGTTCAGCCTCTAAAACAGGAATGTCCCTTTCTCTATTCAATTCATTTGTTCTATGTGGTATTCCAAATATATCATGGACCAAGTCTTAACTGTCATTAGTCCCATTTGAAACCCCAATTGATGTATTTCAGAATTAGATGTGGTTTCATTGTAGTTTGAAAGTTCTCCATGTGCTATCCAATTATTATAACCCTTGAGAAATCCTATCACTTTCAAATGATCATATGCTTCTATTTTAGTCACACAAACACCCATGCCGCAATTTTTGCAAGGACACAAAATCATTCCGTCACAACTTGATCTAGAAAATGCAAAGTTTAGAAACATTTTAAGTCCTGCCTCGTACTTTTCACTTGTTCTTGGAAAATTCATCCAACTTTTATCCATACTTTTAATATAAATAAATGTCCTCCAACAACCTTCCAACAGCATGAAAACGATAACTACACATTAGTACTTAGAAAACTGGACAAATACCATTCTAAGCATTTTCCCATCAAATCATTGAGAATAAGAAGCAATGAAGATTTGAAACACAACAACAGCTTGTACAAAGTGTCAGAAAAGAAGACTACAAAATTAGTTGCAAGATTCCAATATTAAGTTGGTAAAAAGACAAAGCAAAATAGAAAAACAGAAATAACGATGCGACAACATGGCATTAAAATTGCAATAGGCATCATAGTAAGACTTACATTTAGCTTTAAAAACATATACACCAATTACAATAATTGGAGAAAATTTGAAATTGCACTTTGTCCATCACAATGTACTTTCTTAACCACATAACCAAGCAAAACTGAATGTAACTTTAATCAAGTTCAAGATTTTATAGTTTACTAAATCAAACAGCCCAGCAAATAAAGGAAATCAACAAAATGCAAAATTTCTCAACAATCTATAAAAACAGAAATTGTAAGCAAGCGGATAGAAATTTTATTTACCTAATAACAGAAGAAAGCCCTTCGTACCAACTCCTGCGCTCGCGTCTTCGCAAAATTCCTAATTTCATTCTGAAATGTCAAAGGTTAAACAAACACAAGACCATTAGTTAGTATGATATTCATAAAAATCTAGCTGCTTAAAGAGAATTTCAATTACAACTAAGTTTCACAGATTAACATTAAAAGAAATTCAGGAAAAAAGGAAAAACAGGGGAATTGACATTTTATCGAACAGGTTATGGACAACAGCTTCATTATGTTTACCACTTTTTTTTTGAACAACATATGCCAACCTCTTCCTGTTTTGCCAATATTGAACTCCAATCTTCTAACTTTTACTCCTTGCCTGCCCTTCCAGATGTCTTAACTGTCGCATGGCTACTTGTCTTTGTCTGTTTGTTTATAATCAGTCCAATTTTAGCTTAAAAATTTACTGTTTTTCGGATTACAGAAAGTGTCAATATTACCAGCCAAATAGAAACCTGGCAAAGAAACAGTACAGGAGAAATTTAGCCAAGGGACAACAGTTGAAGTCAGAATAGATGAAGATGGTTTTCAAGATGCTTGGATTCCTGCAACTGTCATCAAACTATTTGACGAGGACAAATACCTGATTCAGTACCGGAGTCTAAGAAATGAAGAAGACACAGAATTCTTGAAAGAGGATGTTGCTAGTATAAACATATGACCACATCCATCGAGATAGCTTATTAGCGAAGAGGTGAGAGAGATGAGAAGATGAAAATTTTCACTAAGTCTTTTGGCTGGCAAATTGAAACTTTTGAGTATTTGACTAAGTGTTTTGGCAAATGAATCTTCCGCCAAAATCAAACGATGTTGTTTTGTGTCTTTCTTTTTTTTTTTTTTTTGGTACATCTCACATTTTCTCAAGTGTCATGATAGGTAGTCTAAAGGCACATTATTATTTTTATATTAGATAAAATAAAAAAATTAGAGTATATATTATTGAGTTGACAATAAGTGTCATGATAGGAGTGCTATAATGATACAAACCAACAAGTATCCTTATAGGCATGTCAGGAAAGGCTATTTTTGTTGTAGTGAAACCAATGATATTATCGTTGATTGATATCTAATAACTTCTATTAAAAACTTAGATTCATTATGAATCTAAGCCTAGCAACAAACACTTTTTAATCATAGGATTAAATTTGATACTAAATTGATTTTCTTCTCCAGTTCTTGATGTTGAATTAGCAGGAACAAATGTTCAGTCAAAACTCGAATCACCAAATTAGTGTGTTATTCTCCTTAGCCTTAGAGGAGAAAGATCAGAGAATTTGAGAGGTTCTTTGTAACTTACAAAGATTAGGTTAAAAATGTTGGTTCTTGACCAAAATAAATCATATAAGTAACAATAATTTCTCTAATAAGATTTAACAAAGAAGTAAACAAAAATTTCATACCTCAATATTGCATTAAAAATGTAAATAATTTGTACTATAAAAAGTTATTTTGGCGTGGGTTGAGGAGCGGACTAGGTCTCTCACTTTAAAACGATTCGCCTCCTAAGGAATATCTTCCGGTGCAGTAGGTATCAGCACGTCGCTTCCAGAATACAACAACCCAACCTTTTCCTCACTGTAGTCTACTCCAATCTACACTATTGGAGTAAGATAGAAACCTCACATAACACTGTTCTTTGCTCTATATAATCTAATAGCAGTGAAAGGAAAAAAAAAGTAGAAAATAGTCTAGAGATGGCAAAGTGTATATCAGATTTGGTTGATAAATGCCTCTATTTATGAGTTAAGAAATTAGGAGTATTAAAATACCAACATTAAGAGAAATTAATACCTCATATTTCAGTTACAAATTGAAAAGTTTAGATTCATTGTATAACGGTAAAAAATTCGCTAAATGAATTCATAAACCTAACATTACATAGGTTACACAATTCAAGATATAAATCTCATTTTAAAGACATAAGTTACACTTTTGAATGATTTTATTTGTAGCTGAAAATTCATTGAATAATTTGTAATTTATTGTGTATGAAATCAAAATAAACATGTGATATTTTTTATTAAAATATCCAACAAAAGATTACTGCTTCGATGTTTGTGTGTATAATTCAGGGTCAAAGTCCCCACGTTCTCGAATTCTGTGAAGAAAATCAACAATGTCCTCCTTACACTCCTCTATAAATGCCTGATTTACCTCTTTCAACAGTTTCTTTTTATGATCTTTCAGAATGTTTTCAACTATTTCATCAACCTTTTTGTACACAATCTCTGTCTGATACCTTGTGATGCTCAAAACTTGAGGCACTTCTGCAGAGGGATATATACACATCAGCTAAGCTGAAGCCTGATTCCAACTTACTTATTTTCTTTATAAGTTGGATGTATTTTTCTGTAATTCTATCTTTCCTCCCAAATGCGACAGGCCCGTGATGCCATGAATGAGAGAGGAAAGGATTTTGCTAATATTGATGATGGATTCCTTTTGAGCATATATTGATTTGATGAGACTGAAGACCTCCTCGTCCCTTAATGATTTGAAAGCCTGGATGCAATTTCGACTTAGGAGCTCGATGGTGCATACTTTTTGCAGTTGTCTCCAATGATTTCCATATAGTGCATGGACAAGATTAGTAAAGTTATGAGAGATGATCTTAAATGCAACATGATGAGTAGGTCTTGAAGCAAATAACATATCATTGGTTATGTAGATCTCTTTTGCCATTTCTGGTGAAGTTACAATAATGGTTGAAATTTCACCAAGCTTTGGATGCATCGAGGGCCCATATTTTTTTGCCAAGTCTCTCAAGATGAGATGGAGTTGGGATCCAAAAAGTTGGTGTATGTTTCATACGATTGAAAGTGGCTCAGGAGTTGGGACAAGGGAGAAGCTTCAAGCTTGAGTTCTTATGTATGGGTTTTGAAAGCACTAGCAAAAAGCACGTGTGATGCACATGTACAATTAAGAAAATAATTTTAAGAATCAAATTAACAAATTTTTAGTAATTAAGGAAGTGTTCTTGTTAGACACAAGTAATTGCAATAGGACAGATGTTTGAGGTGGAAACAACTAATTCAATTGAATCTAAACCAACATTCATGAAAAGAAAGAGTATAAACTTACATTACATCTTTAAAGATTCATTGAGTAGTCTATTACTTATTACTTTAGAACTTAACTTACTTGAAAAGTGTATATTTGATTGTTGATAATGTTCTTTAATATGGTAAGCGTGGTATTCATGCTTCAGATTGGTGATTTTCCTACAAAATATGACGACTCATGTAATATTCATCCAATTGGAATGAAGAATTATCTAATCAGAAGTACTTAGATTTGAGGCAAAGAATTTTTTTGTCGTGTCTTTGTAATGTACGCTCAAGGGATAGTACAGATTTACACTCGGATAAGCCATTTAACAACTGGATCCTCTATCGTATTTCAAGTGTCAATTTTCAATTCACTCTATTTTTCTCACCACATGCAATTTCACAT